>OX465038.1:0-35000 GCA_949841015.1 Aplysina aerophoba | reverse complement strand
AGCTATGCCCAGGCTTTAAGTATAAGTAGGAGAAATCACTTTACCTAAATAGGTGCGCCGCGGTGGCGAGTTGTGCTATCACTCAGCGTGCCAATCCAAATCTCCAGGGTTCGAAACCAAAGTCGTGTACGCCATGCGAGCGGCAAGGTCAGCCACACGGCACTGTAGTGCCGGCCCCATTAGGGGGGGACTGGGATACCGGTGGCTGGTCTCCCCCAATGGAATTGAACCATATCTGTCGAGAACCGGGTTGGACCTTCTGAGGAGCAACTTATGCACATTTTTTATCAATAATAATATTATATAAATATCAGAAATTCCTTTTTTTTTTTTTTTTTTTTTTTTAATATTCACAGACAGTTCCTTTAAGATATTTAATTGTTAATTTGGTCAAATTTGCTTCGAGCAGCTTTGTGCACGGCTGTTCGAAGGTCAGGAAAATTGAATATTAAATTTGGAGTGGGAATGTGCCGATTTGGAATGGAACATTTACCACGAAGAGAGGAACAGCTGACTGGCTTCTTGTGGTGGTGCGCGCGCTTGTTTTGGTTAGTAAACTTCGCGCAGCTGTTATCCAAATGTCCTAGTCGCACCAAGCTGTGTCAAGAACGCTCTGGCACTGTTAATCTAAGGATTCCTTCTGCCATGCTGTTCCAGGCTGTTACAGCGTACGAGCTAGTCTCGCGTAGCCAGAATGCTTTCACCAGGAGAGAACGGTTGTATTCAGCCGGTTGCCCGGTGGCGAGGGCATGGAGTGGAATATGGAATGCACTTATTGATCTCCCAGTTCCGGGGGGTTCTGCACAAGCCGCGCATAGGCATTATACCAGTCAGGCGAAAGCTCGCACCGGGTCATAATTGGAGTGCAGTGGCAAGCATAACGTGGAGACCAGCAGATGTGTGCAAGTGTGCCTATGATTTATACGTGAAGTAGGCGCGATATAGCGTGTGGTAATACTAACGTGGCGGCTTACCCTTTTCTGCAGGCCAGTAGTGAAATACCCACATGGCTCTTGCGAGCGCGATGGCTCAAGGGCATCGGAAGAAGCCTCCGCCCTCAAATGTTCGCAGCAAGAACAACGGAAGACGCAGAAAAGTGGGTAATGTGGGGGCGACGAGGGGGATTTATATGGTATTGATTCAAGCAGATACAGGTTACTAGTCAATCAAGCTATCTCGTTGGTGCAGAAGGGGGCGGGGCCAAATCTGGAGGCGTGGCTAAGCAGAAGAGTGCTGGCAACGTCGGGAAGCTTAGCCAGGTTAGTCTGCTGCACAGTGCACCCCTGCCCGCCCTTTGGCAGGACGTGGCAGCTGCTCCCTATATATGTTGCTGTAGAGCATGGACAAAGCCATTCGGAAGCAGGTAGAATAGGGACATAGTCTCTCGGGCACAACACTTGCATTTCAGTATTGTCGCAGACTCAGCACGAAAGGGAAAGTTGTGTGGCAAAGTATCAAAAGGAACATGCAAATAGCATGTTTTGTAACAGACATTTTATGCTTCATCATTTGGCTGCTGTAGTGTCTGTGGTCTGTGATGTTGATACAAGTTCCCCAGAACAAAGCACCTGTTCGACGGCGGCGGCTCGGGCGTGTCTCGAGAGGACCTGCTCATGGACAAGGGAGAGGAGAGCCTGTTCTACACCCGAGCGGCTGGTGGCGGCGCAAGAAAGACAACCAAGGGCCAGTCCACCACCGGGCGTTCGATGGCGTTGAAGAGAAGAGCGTCCCCTAGGTAGAGGGACTAGCAGGCGAGCTAGATAATCGTAGATATTCATATAATTATAATTATTATACTCCTCAGCAAGCTGAACAAAATGGCGGCCAATTCACTCAAAGTCTGTGGTTGGAGCTGCTATCAAGAAACGCCTGGAGGCAATTCGTGCTGCTCAGCAACAGCGTGAGGAAGAGGAGGAGCGGCAGCGTGTGTCGACAGAGGAGGAGGCAGAGCGTCGCCGGCTGGAGCAGCTTAGGCTGGAGGAGGAGAAGAAGCAGAAGAAGGAGAAAGAAAAGGAGAAGCCTGACCGCTTGAAGAAGGATGGAAAGTGGCTGACCAAGTCAGAGCGCGAGCGGAAGGAAAAGCAGCAGGCAGAGGTCCTTAAGGCGCAAGGTCAGTACTGCTGCTCCTGCTGAGTACGAGTGTATGCGCTTGTGTGTGTGTGTGTGTGTGCGTGTGCGTGCGTGCGTGTGCGTGTGTGTGCGTGTGTGTGTGTGTGTGTGTGTGTGTGTGTGTGTGTGTGTGTGTGTGTGTGTGTGTGTGTATGTGCCGCAGAATGCCTTTTGTGTTGCAGGTGTTAACATCCCTGGCCTGCACTCCGAGTCCCAAGGTGAGCGAAGACCTGTGAGGTATGACCGGAGAGCAGGGTAAGAGGAAGAGGTGGAAGCGTCAGTGGTTGCTTCTCATACCAGGCACAGCACACATGCTGTGGTAGCACAGGAAGCTGCAGTGGCAGATGAGGGTGACTCCGATGTGTCTGAAGAGTCTGAGAACAGCAGTGAATCTGAAGACGAAACCCTTCCAGCTCCGGAGAGGCAGAGAGCCAGAGTGTGTCGTCGGCTGGAGGTAGCTGGAGCTGGAGGTGCCCCAACTGCAGTCTCCTTCTCTGACCCAATGTTTCTTTACTGTTCCTCTCTAGAAACGCAGGCAAAGAGCAGACGCAGAAACAAGTTTGGAAGTCCTTAGGTCTCCTGTAGTGTGTGTTTTGGGTCATGTGGATACAGGGAAGACCAAGATTCTGGACAAGGTGAGTACAGCCTGCGTGTGCATGTACCCTCCCTATTGCGAGCCATGCAAGTGTCTCGGACCATGCATGCACAGATCCGGCGCACCAATGTCCAGGATGGGGAGGCCGGTGGGATCACACAGCGAATTGGTGCAACGTTTGTGCCGCAGGAAGCTATCAGAGGCCAAACAGGGCACCTGAAGGAGGTGGGTGTGGTGGAGGAGTAAGGGGCATGGCTTCGACAACATGATATGGACGAACGATATGGACGGACGAAAGCTCTGTACAGATGGAGACTCACCGACGCTTTCGCTTTTGTTCTTCATCGTTTTATTCAGCGACGAATCGTTTTGCGATCGTTTTATTTAGGGTCAATCGTTTTAGAACCGTCCGTTTCGTCTAAACGGGTGGGGTGTTTCGTACAACGGAAAAGGTCGTTCCGTTTTCGTTTCGTTTCGTAAAAACGGTACGATAACGTTATATTGTCTTATACTGTACATGTGTGAAATGCTCAATCATTGCTATTTAGCAGAGTTGTGTTGTGGTGCCAAAGTTGCTGTTAGTGGTCTTCCCTAGACACCCTACAAGGACTAGGGGGCACTGCTGTGCTTGTTCTCACCTCCTCATCATTGACACGCCAGGTCATGAGTCCTTCAGCAACCTTTGCACCCGTGGTGGACGTCATGCACGGGCTGGAGCCACAGACAATTGAGTCAATAAACATTTGAAAATGCGGGAAAGTGCCTTTTGTGGTGGCCTTGAACAAGGTGGATTGCCTGTTGGACTGGAAACGCAATCCACTTTGCAGTATCCATGACAACCTGAAAAGGCAAAAGCCAACATCTGTTTCCCAGTTTGATGAGCTGTACAAGCAGGTTGTCGGACAGTTTGCAGAGCAAGTGAGCCAATGCATGTTTGTTGTTGCCGAGGTGTGGTCTGTGTGGTGTAGGTCGGGCTAATACATTTGTTAGAATGCTCATAGTGCTCTGTTCATACAGTGCACTGCATGCGGATGTAAACAGGAGCTGTGCTGAGAGTGGTGCAGCCGCAGTCCTTCTGCCCTACAGGAGCTGAATGTTGCCTTGTTCTGGGAGAAAGTCAAGTGTCAATCACAGGTGATGGCATGGGAGACCTCATGGCACTGCTGGTAATGCTGAGTCAGAAGCAACATATTGAGAAGCTGAAGTTCTCAGAGAATCTTGAATGCCATGTCCTGGAGGTGAGCGACAAAGGACGCTGGCACCGCTGGCCGCCAGAGTAAACCAAAGGTCAGCTAATGTTGAAGTTGTATGTATGTGTGTATGTGTGTCTGTGTGTACGTATGTCAGTGCGTGTTTCCTGCATTGTCTGGTGCTGGCAGGTGGAGAGGAAGGATAAAGCTTCCAAGGAGGGCAAGTCTAGTCCCAGCACAAGCAAGAAATCAGAGGTGTGTGTGTGTGTGTGAGCATGCACGTGTGTGTCTGTGTGGGTGTTGCTTAGTCATTATTACTTGGCTCCCCCCCACCCCCCCCACCCCAGTTGAAGCCGGTGCCCCGCCCCCACACACTGTCCCCGGGAGCCCAGTCAAGTCGCAGTTCCAGTGCACCGGCCAGACAGACACCGGTCGCAGAAGCCCCGCCCCTTCTGGACCTGGAGGCCAGCGACGCACCCCAAGCAGCACCTCTCTCTCAGATGCCTCTTACGACCAGTGCTCCCAGCTCCAACCTCTCCCTCCTAGATGACCCCACCCCTCCGACCGCAGTGGTCAGTGGCGAGGTATGTCTGTTCAGACCCCTGGCTGCACATGCGATAATCAGACGTAGGCAGAGACTTAAACAATTGTCTTGAGTCTGCACTCATGTCTCCTTGGCCTTGATCTTGCTTGGCCCCGCTTACACACTTTGGCCATTGCCACGCCCAAGGTGGGCCAAGTAGTCAATCTGTACTGCGTGGGCCAACCAAAGCAGGCTTTTCCAAAGTGACGCCTGCCACAGTGCTGCACATGAGTTCGGGCTTCCTGTGTGATAGCACTGGCTTAGGGGCAGACACAGTTTGGGGTTTTCCAGCACTGATTCAAGTAAAGACGCTTGCTTTTGTAGCTCTGCGCATATTTGCTGCTCCAGGCTTGGGTAGATCTGTACAGATAGCTTTAGGTTGGTGTAATGCAAATAGTATGCCCCTCTCTCTTTCAACAGGTGAGTGACGCCAACCGAACGCGTATTGTGGGTGAAGTGACCTTCGCCAGGTTTGGTCATGCACTGACAGCTCTGGGTGACCTGGATGGTGACGGATATGACGGTCAGTTGACCACAGTGTAGTTTGCCATGGACCAGTAGATTCCTCTGCTATCGGGGTTGCTATGCTGCTTGCTGTTTTCAGAGCTGGCTGTGAGTGCACCGTATGGCGAGGGACAGCCGGGAACAGTCTTCATCTATTCAGGGCAGAATGGTAGTCCAATTCCAGTGTTATCTCAGACCATTGTTGGCAGTGCTCTTAACCTGGAAGAATCCTTGCTGAATGGCCTGACTTCCTTTGGAGCCTTTATTGAGGGGAACACAGACATTGATGGCAACTGTCACAATGGTGGGCATCTGGCTTGCACAGTCACGGTGATGCAGTGGAAACACATTTTGATTCTCTCTGTAGATCTAGTTATTGGAGCCTTCCAAAGTCGCAAGATGTTTGTGCTCAGGTACGTCTGTGTTCGTTGGCGCATGGTCAGGTGTGTGTGGTCTGTGGGTTCATGTCGTGGATGGTATCCCTGTACAATATTGTGCACCAAAACATTGTCATTTGAGGTCATTAGAACTACAGTGAAGAACATTTTAGGGTTATTCTTGTAATTTGAGGGATTTTAGTTTGCCATTTTAGAAATGACCATGTGAACTGCAGTTACTGCAGTCTGGAAAACGATTTAAGAGCACTGAAGTTCCATTGTGGAACTGAACTGCTGAGAAAATTGAACAACAGCAATGTTGACATTGACGCACTTCTTGAACAACAACAATGTTGACATTGACTGCACTTCCTGAACAACAGCAATGTTGACATTGACGCACTTCCTGAACAACAGCAATGTTGACATTGACTGCAACTTCCTGAACAACAACAATGTTGACATTTCTGAAGACTTCTGTGTGGCTAGGTATTGTCGTCATGGCGAAATCTCTGGTACTACACTAGCCGGGCTGAAATTGGACAGATGGATCTTGTCAATTAACCAGACATTTCGATCGACCCCAATCCAGGGGTCTTCGTCAGTGGTGATCTGCGTACAAGGCAAGCACTTTTGTACATGTTTTAAAGGAGGTGGAGATGGCGGGGGCGGGAAAGTAAATAAAGGCGGGGGCGGGAAAGTAAAGGTGACAATTGAATGTGGAATTACGTAATGTTTATAGTTCAGAGTCTAAGCATGCAGTGAGTTAATGGTAGTGGTAATGACTGAGTGGGTTAAGAAGTTGGGGAATAAATAAGAGGCTTATAGGTGGATGGCAATGGGCCTACATCTCTATTTAGATTGTTCCTCTCCGATCTGATGTGCCATGCCTCCAGTGTGCATCACTGTGTGTAGTGTGGATGACTGTCCACAACCTGTGCCTTCTCCCAATCAATTGGGATTGGGGTCGAAACGTCTGGTTAATTGACAAGATCCATCTGTCCAATTTCATCCCGGCTAGTGTAGTACCAGAGATTTCACCAATGTTGACATTGACACTGCACTTAGTTAGGTACAGAGAAGGAACAAGCATATGCAGAAAGGAAGTGTTCATCTGTGTTGACCGCGTTCTTCCTATCCACACAGCCATTTTGTGATTGCTACTGTATTGTATTGCTTCCAGTCGGATGTGACGAAAGTTGCAGTTTCATGGGAGAAATTAGAGAGACAGGAAAACTGTCGGAATTACAATTCACTCAAACATTTTTTTCCATGGCAGTAAATAGAATGATGAATTTTAGAGCGAACGTGTAAATTGCAGTAGGGTTAGGGTTAGGGTTAGTGTGCAGACTTATTAAATGCTGTAGTAATTAGAGGTTTAATTTAGAATTTAATACGTAGTTGAATGAGAGGAGGTGTGGTCCTCTTGCTGTCTCTTTAGATCTCGAAGTGTACTTGTCCTGACCGCCGATGTGATACCCAGTGTATCAGTGCTAGCTGTGGACAAGACCAGGTAAGTAGTCTCGCGTGTTGCACCTCAGTGCAACCGTTAGCAGTCCCTGTACTCTGCTCACATGTTGCACCTCAGTGTAGCCGTTAGCAGTCCCTGTACTCTGCTCACATGTTGCACCTCAGTGTAGCCGTTAGCAGTCCCTGTACTCTGCTCACATGTTGCACCTCAGTGTAACTGTTAGCAGTCCCTGTACTCTGCTCACATGTTGCACCTCAGTGTAACTGTTAGCAGTCCCTGTACTCTGCTCACATGTTGCACCTCAGTGTAACCGTTAGCAGTCCCTGTACTCTGCTCACATGTTGAACCTCAGTGCAACCGTTAGCAGTCCCTGTACTCTGCTCACATGTTGCACCTCAGTGCAACCGTTAGCAGTCCCTGTACTCTGCTCACATGCTGCACCTCAGTGTAGCCGTTAGCAGTCCCTGTACTCTGCTCACATGTTGCACCTCAGTGCAACCGTTAGCAGTCCCTGTACTCTGCTCACATGTTGCACCTCAGTGTAGCCGTTAGCAGTCCCTGTACTCTGCTCACATGTTGCACCTCAGTGTAACCGTTAGCAGTCCCTGTACTCTGCTCACATGTTGCACCTCAGTGCAACCGTTAGCAGTCCCTGTACTCTGCTCACATGTTGCACCTCAGTGTAACCGTTAGCAGTCCCTGTACTCTGCTCACATGTTGCACCTCAGTGTAGCCGTTAGCAGTCCCTGTACTCTGCTCACATGTTGCACCTCAGTGTAGCCGTTAGCAGTCCCTGTACTCTGCTCACATGTTGCACCTCAGTGTAACTGTTAGCAGTCCCTGTACTCTGCTCACATGTTGCACCTCAGTGTAACTGTTAGCAGTCCCTGTACTCTGCTCACATGTTGCACCTCAGTGTAACCGTTAGCAGTCCCTGTACTCTGCTCACATGTTGAACCTCAGTGCAACCGTTAGCAGTCCCTGTACTCTGCTCACATGTTGCACCTCAGTGTAGCCGTTAGCAGTCCCTGTACTCTGCTCACATGTTGCACCTCAGTGTAGCCGTTAGCAGTCCCTGTACTCTGCTCACATGTTGCACCTCAGTGTAGCCGTTAGCAGTCCCTGTACTCTGCTCACATGTTGCACCTCAGTGTAACCGTTAGCAGTCCCTGTACTCTGCTCACATGTTGCACCTCAGTGCAACCGTTAGCAGTCCCTGTACTCTGCTCACATGTTGCACCTCAGTGTAACCGTTAGCAGTCCCTGTACTCTGCTCACATGTTGCACCTCAGTGCAACCGTTAGCAGTCCCTGTACTCTGCTCACATGTTGCACCTCAGTGCAACCGTTAGCAGTCCCTGTACTCTGCTCACATGTTGCACCTCAGTGTAGCCGTTAGCAGTCCCTGTACTCTGCTCACATGTTGCACCTCAGTGCAACCGTTAGCAGTCCCTGTACTCTGCTCACATGTTGCACCTCAGTGTAACCGTTAGCAGTCCCTGTACTCTGCTCACATGTTGAACCTCAGTGTAGCCGTTAGCAGTCCCTGTACTCTGCTCACATGTTGCACCTCAGTGTAGCCGTTAGCAGTCCCTGTACTCTGCTCACATGTTGCACCTCAGTGTAACTGTTAGCAGTCCCTGTACTCTGCTCACATGCTGCACCTCAGTGTAGCCGTTAGCAGTCCCTGTACTCTGCTCACATGCTGCACCTCAGTGTAGCCGTGAGCAGTCCCTGTACTCTGCTCACATGTTGCACCTCAGTGTAACCGTTAGCAGTCCCTGTACTCTGCTCACATGTTGCACCTCAGTGTAGCCGTTAGCAGTCCCTGTACTCTGCTCACATGTTGCACCTCAGTGCAACCGTTAGCAGTCCCTGTACTCTGCTCACATGTTGCACCTCAGTGCAACCGTTAGCAGTCCCTGTACTCTGCTCACATGTTGCACCTCAGTGCAACCGTTAGCAGTCCCTGTACTCTGCTCACATGTTGCACCTCAGTGCAACCGTTAGCAGTCCCTGTACTCTGCTCACATGTTGCACCTCAGTGCAACCGTTAGCAGTCCCTGTACTCTGCTCACATGTTGCACCTCAGTGTAGCCGTTAGCAGTCCCTGTACTCTGCTCACATGTTGCACCTCAGTGTAACCGTTAGCAGTCCCTGTACTCTGCTCACATGTTGCACCTCAGTGTAGCCGTTAGCAGTCCCTGTACTCTGCTCACATGTTGCACCTCAGTGTAGCCGTTAGCAGTCCCTGTACTCTGCTCACATGTTGCACCTCAGTGTAACCGTTAGCAGTCCCTGTACTCTGCTCACATGTTGCACCTCAGTGTAACCGTTAGCAGTCCCTGTACTCTGCTCACATGTTGCACCTCAGTGTAACCGTTAGCAGTCCCTGTACTCTGCTCACATGTTGCACCTCAGTGTAACCGTTAGCAGTCCCTGTACTCTGCTCACATGCTGTACCTCAGTGTAACCGTTAGCAGTCCCTGTACTCTGCTCACATGTTGCACCTCAGTGTAACCGTTAGCAGTCCCTGTACTCTGCTCACATGTTGCACCTCAGTGTAACCGTTAGCAGTCCCTGTACTCTGCTCACATGCTGTACCTCAGTGTAACCGTTAGCAGTCCCTGTACTCTGCTCCCTTCAGTTTCATGGTGCGGTATTGTTTGCGGGCCAGCGGGTCCTGCTTTAAACCTAATCAAGTTGTTGGTGAGTCTCCCCCTAAATCACTGGCAAGTCTAGCAGACTGCAGATGTGCCCTAGTCCCCCGCCCAGGCCCACATGTACTTTGCCTAGAAGTGGCTCTGGTCACTATGGAGCACTGACCTTGTGTTGGAGCAGGTCCAACCAAGATTCTCCTATCTCTCACCTCGCGTTGCCGCTGTGAATTATACTGTGTATGCTGACCGCCGGGAAGGTGGCTTCCCAGCTCGTGTCCTGTTTGAAGATGGTAACTCTGCTGTCACGGGGAAGTTTATGCTTACTGTTGGTGGTGATCAGCCCTGTGTCAATCAGACTGCAACCCTCCAGGTACCCGGGTGGTTGATATCAAGCATCCCAAGTCAGCTCTCTTCATGGTGGTGTTGTTTCTTGTTACTCAGAATGCAAATGTGGACATCCAGACTGAAGCAATCACTCCCGCAATTGAGGCTGACGTTGAACAGGGGGACGTGCCAGAAAAAGCCAATGGAATGGATGTGCGGACTGACCTCGTGGATAAACGTATCTACTCACGTCTCATTGGAAACACCTTTGCATCAGTGAGTGGTTTGTGGGTGGCATGGCAACCGCATGTACTAAAGTAATGTGATATGGTATGTCCCAATGTAGGTGGTGGGCGAACGCAGGTGTGGCAGCGATGATGTGTGTGAGTTTGACCTGCTGTTCCAGTCCTTCACTGTTGTGGAACCCAGGTTCGCTCACGGACACCCACAAACACACACACATTCACGATATTTGGTGACATTCATTCGTGGCCTGTGTGCTTTGCTGTTGTGTAGTGACGCGCGTGTTCTTTTGGGTTTTAACGAGCAAGTGGCTGTCCGTGCTGTGGTGACGTCAGCCGCCGGCATGGACGACGCGTTTAGCCCTACTGTGCGGTTTTCATTCTCTCAAGGCATGAGCTTTCGGCGCGTAGCTAACCCCGACGTTCACAGGTGCTCCCCGCTCCCCTCAAGTAACACAGTTGATTGCATCTTGTTGGGCGTGATCAGACCCAACGCTATAGTGAGTTGCAACCATGGGTGCGAGGTAGGGCGTCGTATGTATGTATGTCAGCCCCTCTTCTCTCATTCACCCACCACCACTCCACTCCTGCTCCTATCTCCCTGTGCAGGTGAATGTTACAGTCTATTTCAGTGTTACTGTGAATATGATGGCCATTGATCTGGGCAGTAGAATCGTCAGCATTAGTGCTACAATCCTCCCGTAAGTGCAGTTAGGGTTGTTCAAGGCATTGTGTGTGTTGGACGCATTGTCTGTGTCTGTGCATTGTATTCGTACAGTCCAAGTATGCCAGAAAGGAACAGAGAAACAGATCCATCTAACAACAACAGAAGAGTAGATGTTGAAGTGGTTGCTGCTGCTGATGCAGTTGTAACGTAAGTGTGGCGAGGAGAGAGGGGGTGAGGGAAGGGGAGAGGAGGTGTGAGGTGAGAGGGGAGGGAAGAGGAGAGGAGAGAGGGGGTGAGGGGGAAGGGGAGGTAGAATGGGGGAGGGGGGAGGGGAGGGGAGAGAAGAGAAGAGGAAAGAGGAGGGGAGGAGAGGGGAGGGGAAGGAGAGAGGAAAGGTGTGAGGTGAGAGGGGAGGGGAAGGAGAGAGGTCTGAAGGGAGGGGGGAGGGAAGAGAAGAGGAAAGGTGTGAGGTGAGAGGGGAGGGGAGAGGAGAGAAGAGGGGAGGGGAAGGAGAGAGGAGGTGTGAGGTGAGAGGGGAGGGGAGAGGAGAGGAGAGAGGAGGGGAGGGGAAGGAGAGAGGAGGTCTGAGGTGAGGGGGGAGGGGGGGACTGGGAGACCTGCATTGCTCTGAATAGCTTTGTTGTGAGGTATCTTATTTGTATGTACGTAATTATATGGTATGTATATAATTATGTAGTATAATTGTGCTGTCCACCAAAAGAAGCAGCCATCAGTGTGCATGCTCTAAGGTGGAGTACTCTAACCAGATTTTAATTAACAATAAAAGGTAGATTGGGTGATTACGTTTTGCACAAAATTAATTGCCTTGCAACCATTACACACAAACGAAGCCGGGGACGGGTAACCAGGTCCACATTCAGGCCCTGTACGCGCGTGCTTCGAGGGACCACAACTCGGTAATACAAGCGTACAAGCATATGAGCCTAGTTCTAGAGATGACGTACACGCTCTTCTATGCTTTTTGATGAAATTCACTCATCGTGTGTATCGTTCATTTGGTCATCAACCTTAAGCCACACGCTAAGGTCAGTTCACAAGGTACTTTGTGTGAACAGTGATTGAAGGTCATCAAATATGAGCCATTTTATTTCCTCACAGGACAATGCAGTCGGACATTGTGCTGAGGGTGGAGCGCAACTCCCCGCGCCAGACATCACTGCCATCATCGTTTACAGAAATTGGCAGAAATGTCAGTGTCTCTTTTGTTTTCCTTAACCGCGGCCCTTCTGTAATTTCTTCTGGCCAGCTGGAGGTGCTTGTGCCACACAGAAGTGGTTGCACAAGAAGCCCCTATCTCTTCTATCTCACTTCTGTCTCAGTGAGTCCTGTTTCCACGCATGCAGTGTATTAGGTGTCCGCAGACTCCCTGGGGACTCCCTGGGCCTTAGCTAGCTAGTATCCAGTAGTGTCCAGGGTACGTGTGCAACATGTGGGTAGGCCTAGTGCGCTGGGACAGTGGTGGAGTGACAGGCTTGGTGTGTGATGGGTCGCAGTATGGTAGGCGGGGCTATGGTAAGGTAGGCGGGGCTATGGTAAGGAAGGCGGGGCTATGGTAAGGAAGGCGGGGCTATGGTAAGGAAGGCGGGGCTATGGTAAGGTGATTAGTGTAATGTGGTCTCCATGCAGACTAGTCCAACAGTTGGTTGCACATATGATCCTCCGCTGGACCCCCTTGGCTTGGGTGGAGGAGCAAGACATGATGATATTGGTCCTGATGTGCCATGTGTAGAGGGCGGTCAAGTGGTGAGTCTGTTAGTGTGAACCAACTGAGTGCCGTGCAAGTCCGTTGTAGTGAAACCGTTTGATGCCACTTATGCAGACCTGCTCAAACAGATCTCGGTGCGCAGCAGTGCAGTGTGAGGCTCGATTTGTGAGGACTCAAGATGTCATCAACATCACGCTGTTTGGCTATGTGGATGACCACCAGTTTTCGGTGTGTGATTTAGAATCAGATAGTGAATAGGAGGTGATGATCATGTGATGATCATGTGATCACCATGAACCTGCTACAGGTTGCCACTGTTGGTACTACCCTGGAGTTCTTGGCTGAGTTCTCCATCACGGACCCAAATGTGGAGGAGGGAGACAACAGCAATAACCAGCACACCGTGAGTCATCTGCAGGTTGAGTTGGTGTGCTTGGCCATCCTTGTTACCTGCAACGCATTGCGTGGTTAGCGTGGTCGTCTGATTTGCTCATGTACGTGGTGCGTGCATGAGCGAAAACTTGACTCTTGCTTGACTGAGCAGTGCACACGTGATGGGGATACTGGGCAGTTTGCCCCAAGATAACTCCCACACTTCTAGGAGTGCTTTGAAGGGTCAAATTGTAGCCACAACACTATTGTTATGCAGTGTTTAGGTGTTACATTGTATGACACCTCAAGTTGGCATTTGGTGCTGCAGGGGGTTCCCTGTGGGCTCCACAGTTTAAGTGTTTATTACATGCCAATACTCAATTATGTGCAGGTGATTGTGGAGGTGCGAGTTGAACCTCGGCCTCCAACCTCGCAGGAGGTCCCATGGTGGGCCATTGCTGTACCCATTGCAGTGGCCATTGTTCTCATCATTGCGGTCTTTATCGTCCTGTACCTTGTGAGCAAGCACACTTGTACACACCTCTACACATGTACACACATGCTTGCGTGCACGCACACACACACACTTGTGCATCTTCCTCTACTGTGTCTGTGCCTAGCTTGGTTTCTTCAAACGTAAGCGTCCTGGGGATGATAAGCAAGCTATTGTGGAGGAAGACGCTACTGCAGCTGATGAAGGAGAAGGAGGTGCCACTGAAGGAGAAGGGGCTGCCACTGAAGGAGAAGGGGCTGCCAGTGAAGGAGAAGGGGCTGCCACTGAAGGAGAAGGAGCTGCCACTGAAGGAGAAGGGGCTGCCAGTGAAAGAGAAGGGAGTGCTGGTCCAGGAGAGAATGCCAAGAGCCCCACAACTGCTGATGGGGCTGCAGACGCCACAGTGATGGGTGGAAGTGAGACTGTCTGATGAACTAGCTGTTACTTTGACACCACTTGATAGGTCCAGCACACACTATGGAATGAAGCACTACCGTGCGAGCATGTAGTAACTACCTTGCACTCCATTAGGCATGTGGTTTGTATATAGAACAGTGTATGCAAAACACAGCAGGCATACAATGCAATATAATTATGAATATTGTATGAATCAGATTTGGCCATATGTAATATGCAGTAGTTTGTTGAACAGCTTGCCTGCCAGCCAGCCAGACTGTATATGTACCTCGCATTGGGTCTGACTGGCCGTGGCATTCTGATCACTGCCAGTTGTGCTCTGTGAGTTGCGACGGCACCAACCCACTGTAGCACACTGCACAGCATGTACGTGGGCGTATATGGTTGTATGCGTGTATACGTGTAGGTTTGTATGTGTACATGCATACCCCCTTCGGCAGAGGCAAGCCCATGGATGGTGGGCGGCTGTCCGGCCGCTGGCCCAGCTATACATGTACGTATATATATGCACACACACACACATATATATATACACCCATACATATATATGCACACATATATACATGTATATATGTATGGGTGTGTATGTATGCAGTCCATGTATGTATGTACGTACATGTATGTACATTTAGCATGATGCAATAGCCATATGTGCCCTCCATCACGTGTGGGATGTGTCTTAGCTTCCATGGTGTCTACAACTGGTTTGCATGATATGAATAATTGACATATGCATGCCGTTGGAATGCAGCTATAAAATATTCATCTCTTTTATCCACGTGTTCTCTTTGGGTTAGGGCTCTCTTTGTAGCTGTTTTAAAGAAAGGTTGTGTTTCATGCGTTTTCTCATACAACACATCCTGTCACTGCCCCCCCTCCCCTCCCCTGTAAACCATACCCAGGTGCAGACTGGGGATCCCTACTCCCAAGTATACAACAGCGTGCGTGCCCCATCTAACTAACCACTGGCCTTCCATCACTGCTCCGCTCACTCACAGCACCCTGAAGCGCTAGCCTTGATATTGTCAGTCCATGTAATAACGCATGTCCAGACACATGCTGAAGTATATATACATGCAACGTAGTTGTCTCTGGCATGCAGTTGTTCCACATCACTACATCACTTGTATGCAGACACAGGAGGTAGCCGTCACTAAACACTTTATATCTTTGCCCATGCCCGTTCCTCTGAACTGGTCTATGGTAGCCTGGAGATGCATGGGTGGCCTCCTCTTCCCACCTCCTCTTGTGGGCGTGGCACTCCTGCAGTTGCCGCTTCACCCTCAGCAGCTGGGCCTGGTTGCATTTCTGCATCACACGGCACGACACAGGAGGGTGACCACAACACATCGGTATGTCTGAGGAGTGGGCTCACATGCACACACACTGCTGCCCACATCGGTACAACGGTACAAGTAGAAACCAGCACCTCACACTGACACTGACAGCCCCTCGGACTGACACTGACAGCCCCTCACACTGACACTGACAGCCCCTCACACTGACAGCCCCTCACACTGACACTGACAGCCCCTCGGACTGACACTGACAGCCCCTCACACTGACACTGACAGCCCCTCGGACTGACACTGACAGCCCCTCGGACTGACACTGACAGCCCCTCACACTGACACTGACAGCCCCTCGGACTGACACTGACAGCCCCTCGGACTGACACTGACAGCCCCTCACACTGACACTGACAGCCCCTCACACTGACACTGACAGCCCCTCACACTGACACTGACAGCCCCTCACACTGACACTGACAGCCCCTCGGACTGACACTGACAGCCCCTCGGACTGACACTGACAGCCCCTCACACTGACACTGACAGCCCCTCGGACTGACACTGACAGCCCCTCACACTGACACTGACAGCCCCTCGGACTGACACTGACAGCCCCTCGGACTGACACTGACAGCCCCTCACACTGACACTGACAGCCCCTCGCACTGACACTGACAGCCCCTCGCACTGACACTGACAGCCCCTCGCACTGACACTGACAGCCCCTCGCACTGACACTGACAGCCCCTCACACTGACACTGACAGCCCCTCACACTGACACTGACAGCCCCTCACACCTACATTTAAGAAGCTCTAAGCTTGCTTCCGTGCTCTGTCGCTGACTTACCTCCAGGAGAAGAGAGTCCCCCTCACGATGCAGCTTCAACTTGTCGCGACCATATCCTTCCAGCTCGCCCCGCCAGCACCATCTCACGTGTACGCACGCACACGAGTCCTTCTAGCGACTGAACGTGCGATAACTCATGCAACTGGCGCCACCTTCAGCTCCTCCAACTTGGCGCTTCTCCTCGCGAGTTCGCCCTCGCAAGACATCCGCGCCGCCTCCACCTGCAAGGCCAGCCCCCTCAGCGGGCGGCCCGGAGGCTAGGACCGCCTGTCCCTGCAGCGCCCGCCCGGTCTCTTGTCGCAGCTGCTCGAAATGAGCCAGTATTTCTTCCAAACTCTTTGAAAATGACAGCAAATGACGACAACAATGTATTTACAGCGCAATAAATCGTGAAACGCAACCACTGACAAACTGACGTCCGGCGATTTAACTTGCTGCTGTAAAAATGCCTTGTGGTACTGCTCCAGGAGGAAGGTGTGTCCTTCATATACCTGTGGAGGAAACCGACCAACGTGAACACACACCCACACACACACCCACACATACACCCACCCACCCACATCCACACCCACCCACACACCCACACACACAAGTAAGTGGAGGCACACCTCTTCAGTGGGCCGACCCAACTGCTCTGCCACCTGACTGAGTGCATCCATCCGCTGTCCCTCCCCGCGACTCACCTCCTCCCTGGGAGCACACACACACACACACAACGGGAGCAGGGTGGGTGAAGTACACCTCACATACATGTGGCCCATGCACCCACCACACCTGCCCTCAACACACACACACACGCACACACACACACACGCACACACATACACACAACACACACACACACAGTTACACACATGCACATTCACACACACACACACACACACACACACACACACACACACACACACACACACACACACACACACACACACACACATCCACACACACCCACACACCCACACACACAAGTAAGTGGAGGCACACCTCTTCAGTGGGCCGACCCAACTGCTCTGCCACCTGACTGAGTGCATCCATCCGCTGTCCCTCCCCGCGACTCACCTCCTCCCTGGGAGCACACACGCACACACACAACGGGAGCAGGGTGGGTGAAGTACACCTCACATACATGTGGCCCATGCACCCACCACACCTGCCCTCAACACACACACACGCACACACACACACACGCACACACATACACACAACACACACACACACACAGTTACACACATGCACATTCACACACACACACACACACACACACACACACACACACACACACACACACACACACACATCCACACACACCCACACACCCACACACACAAGTAAGTGGAGGCACACCTCTTCGGTGGGCCGTCCCAACTGCTCTGCCACCTGACTGAGTGCATCCATCCGCTGTCCCTCCCCGCGACTCACCTCCTCCCTGGGAGCACACACACACACACACAACGGGAGCAGGGTGGGTGCAGTACACCTCACATACATGTGGCCCATGCACCCACCACACCTGCCCTCAACACACACACACGCACACACATACACACAACACACATACACACACAGTTACACACATGCACATTCACACACACACACACACACACACACACACACACACACACACACACACACACACACACACACACACACACACACACACACACACACACACACACACACACACACACACACACACACACACACACACACACACACACACACACACACACACACACACACACACATGCAGGAGGGTTGTACTCACCCAGTATATCATCCACCCGTGCACAGAAGGTCACAATGCTCCACAACTCTTGCTCCTGTTTCAGCAAGGTGAGGAGGGTGCAGCCCCGCCCATCACCTGAGGGCCCTGGTAGTGGGCCACTGCTCTGCTCCACAGCTCCAGTATCAACTTCGCGTCTTCCTCGCTCACACTCACATATAGGGCAGAATCACAGAGTGCTAGTACTACCCATATGTAGCTGAATATTTCCTTATTAAAATTTAATCATTAGCACACAGCTAGTAGCAGGCATAAGTGCTCCTTACCACTGTCCAGTTCCCGCGCTGTTACTCCTTTCAGGTCGCGCGCTACCGCGTACCGCGACCTCGCAAGCTTAATCTTGAGTCCACTGGGCAGCGGAAAGGAACCCACACACCCTCCAGTTCCGCACTGCTCTGCTTGCGCCATCATACAGATGCTCTAACTTTCGTACTGTCTATGGCGCCATATTGAGGTATCAGTGCATGCACACAACGTTGTCATTTATACGTATACATTAAACTATACATTGGGCATAAATGTTAAGCAACATGCACGGCCCCTTAGAGGCCTCCTCCGCCGACTTCTCCACCTCGCCCTCATACGCCCACTGCGAACAGGACCTGGTCTCGCTCATACTACGCAGTCGGGCGCGCCTTTGTTGCTCATGCCGTCCCATGCAAGCGATACAAGACCAACGGCCTCCCTTACGTGCACTCCAGGTTGCCATTGAGAGAGTTTTCGCACTTAACACCTTGAAATACAAGCCCACGCATGGCCTTTAGTTGTTCCGGGTTGCGACCGTTACGCTACTTTCACCACCGCGCGCTAATACATTAGATGTATACAGTCGGGCGCGCCTTTGTTGCTCATGCCGTCCCATGCAAGCGATACAAGTGCAACGGCCTCCCTTACGTGCACTCCAGGTTGCCTTTGAGAGAGCTTTCGCACTTCGCACCTTGAAATATAAGCCCATGCGTGGCCTTTCGTTGTTCCAGGTCGCGACCGTTTCGCTAATTTTACCACCGCGCGCTAATACATTACATGTATAGGAGCTATGCCCAGGCTTTAAGTATAAGTAGGAGAAATCACTTTACCTAAATAGGTGCGCCGCGGTGGCGAGTTGTGCTATCACTCAGCGTGCCAATCCAAATCTCCAGGGTTCGAAACCAAAGTCGTGTACGCCATGCGAGCGGCAAGGTCAGCCACACGGCACTGTAGTGCCGGCCCCATTAGGGGGGGACTGGGATACCGGTGGCTGGTCTCCCCCAATGGAATTGAACCATATCTGTCGAGAACCGGGTTGGACCTTCTGAGGAGCAACTTATGCACATTTTTTATCAATAATAATATTATATAAATATCAGAAATTCCTTTTTTTTTTTTTTTTTTTTTTTTAATATTCACAGACAGTTCCTTTAAGATATTTAATTGTTAATTTGGTCAAATTTGCTTCGAGCAGCTTTGTGCACGGCTGTTCGAAGGTCAGGAAAATTGAATATTAAATTTGGAGTGGGAATGTGCCGATTTGGAATGGAACATTTACCACGAAGAGAGGAACAGCTGACTGGCTTCTTGTGGTGGTGCGCGCGCTTGTTTTGGTTAGTAAACTTCGCGCAGCTGTTATCCAAATGTCCTAGTCGCACCAAGCTGTGTCAAGAGCTCTCTGGCACTGTTAATCTAAGGATTCCTTCTGCCATGCTGTTCCAGGCTGTTACAGCGTACGAGCTAGTCTCGCGTAGCCAGAATGCTTTCACCAGGAGAGAACGGTTGTATTCAGCCGGTTGCCCGGTGGCGAGGGCATGGAGTGGAATATGGAATGCACTTATTGATCTCCCAGTTCCGGGGGGTTCTGCACAAGCCGCGCATAGGCATTATACCAGTCAGGCGAAAGCTCGCACCGGGTCATAATTGGAGTGCAGTGGCAAGCATAACGTGGAGACCAGCAGATGTGTGCAAGTGTGCCTATGATTTATACGTGAAGTAGGCGCGATATAGCGTGTGGTAATACTAACGTGGCGGCTTACCCTTTTCTGCAGGCCAGTAGTGAAATACCCACATGGCTCTTGCGAGCGCGATGGCTCAAGGGCATCGGAAGAAGCCTCCGCCCTCAAATGTTCGCAGCAAGAACAACGGAAGACGCAGAAGAGTGGGTAATGTGGGGGCGACGAGGGGGATTTATATGGTATTGATTCATGCAGATACGTGTTACTAGTCAATCAAGCTGTCTCGTTGGTGCAGAAGGGGGCGGGGCCAAATCTGGAGGCGTGGCTAAGCAGAAGAGTGCTGGCAACGTCGGGAAGCTTAGCCAGGTTAGTCTGCTGCACAGTGCACCCCTGCCCGCCCTTTGGCAGGACGTGGCAGCTGCTCCCTATATATGTTGCTGTAGAACATGGACAAAGCCATTCGGAAGCAGGTAGAATAGGGACATAGTCTCTCGGGCACAACACTTGCATTTCAGTATTGTCGCAGACTCAGCACGAAAGGGAAAGTTGTGTGGCAAAGTATCAAAAGGAACATGCAAATAGCATGTTTTGTAACAGACATTTTATGCTTCATCATTTGGCTGCTGTAGTGTCTGTGGTCTGTGATGTTGATACAAGTTCCCCAGAACAAAGCACCTGTTCGACGGCGGCGGCTCGGGCGTGTCTCGAGAGGACCTGCTCATGGACAAGGGAGAGGAGAGCCTGTTCTACACCCGAGCGGCTGGTGGCGGCGCAAGAAAGACAACCAAGGGCCAGTCCACCACCGGGCGTTCGATGGCGTTGAAGAGAAGAGCGTCCCCTAGGTAGAGGGACTAGCAGGCGAGCTAGATAATCGTAGATATTCATATAATTATAATTATTATACTCCTCAGCAAGCTGAACAAAATGGCGGCCAATTCACTCAAAGTCTGTGGTTGGAGCTGCTATCAAGAAACGCCTGGAGGCAATTCGTGCTGCTCAGCAACAGCGTGAGGAAGAGGAGGAGCGGAAGCGTGTGTCGACAGAGGAGGAGGCAGAGCGTCGCCGGCTGGAGCAGCTTAGGCTGGAGGAGGAGAAGAAGCAGAAGAAGGAGAAAGAAAAGGAGAAGCGTGACCGCTTGAAGAAGGAGGGAAAGTGGCTGACCAAGTCAGAGCGTGAGCGGAAGGAAAAGCAGCAGGCAGAGGTCCTTAAGGCGCAAGGTCAGTACTGCTGCTCCTGCTGTGTACGAGTGTATGCGCTTGTGTGTGTGTGCGTGTGCGTGCGTGCGTGCGCGCGCGCGCGCGCGCGCTTGTGTGTGTGTGTGTGTGTGTGTGTGTGTGTGTGTGTGTGTGTGTGTGTGTGTGTGTGTGTGTGTGTGTGTGTGTGTGCCGCAGAATGCCTTTTGTGTTGCAGGTGTTAACATCCCTGGCCTGCACTCCGAGTCCCAAGGTGAGCGAAGACCTGTGAGGTATGACCGGAGAGCAGGGTAAGAGGAAGAGGTGGAAGCGTCAGTGGTTGCTTCTCATACCAGGCACAGCACACATGCTGTGGTAGCACAGGAAGCTGCAGTGGCAGATGAGGGTGACTCCGATGTGTCTGAAGAGTCTGAGAACAGCAGTGAATCTGAAGACGAAACCCTTCCAGCTCCGGAGAGGCAGAGAGCCAGAGTGTGTCGTCGGCTGGAGGTAGCTGGAGCTGGAGGTGCCCCAACTGCAGTCTCCTTCTCTGACCCAATGTTTCTTTACTGTTCCTCTCTAGAAACGCAGGCAAAGAGCAGACGCAGAAACAAGTTTGGAAGTCCTTAGGTCTCCTGTAGTGTGTGTTTTGGGTCATGTGGATACAGGGAAGACCAAGATTCTGGACAAGGTGAGTACAGCCTGCGTGTGCATGTACCCTCCCTATTGCGAGCCATGCAAGTGTCTCGGACCATGCATGCACAGATCCGGCGCACCAATGTCCAGGATGGGGAGGCCGGTGGGATCACACAGCGAATTGGTGCAACGTTTGTGCCGCAGGAAGCTATCAGAGGCCAAACAGGGCACCTGAAGGAGGTGGGTGTGGTGGAGGAGTAAGGGGCATGCATGTACAGGTACAGGCAGGCTCATGGCTGTGGGGCTTGTAAATGTCAATGGTGTTGATTGAGCATTATGTACATACGTGCGTGCCTGACCAAGACCTTGGTGAGCGAAACGTTGTACAATTTACAATCTATACTGTGCTACATGTGTGAAATGCTCAATCATTGCTATTTAGCAGAGTTGTATTGTGGTGCCAAAGTTGCTGTTAGTGGTCTTCCCTAGACACCCTACAAGGACTAGGGGGCACTGCTGTGCTTGTTCTAACAGCCATCAGCAGCATGCAGCTGCTGCTTAGTACCGTGAGAATGGAAAATAAAGAACACTGAGCCCTAAAAGAGCACAGGAAAACGAAGTAGGATGTGCAGTGTTAGGATGTGTTTTAGATAGAGCTTTGAATAGTGGGGACTCTGAAGGACAAAGATTATGTTCAAGGGCTCCTTTGATTAGAAAGGCTTTCACATGTCTTTGTATTGTCTGCTACTGTTTGGTGTAGTTCTCTCGACAGGACCTGCGCGTACCTGGCCTCCTCATCATTGACACGCCAGGTCATGAGTCCTTCAGCAACCTTTGCACCTGTGGTTCGTCGCTGTGTGATCTTGCCGTGCTGGTGGTGGACGTCATGCACGGGCTGGAGCCACAGACAATTGAGTCAATAAACATTTGAAAACGCGGGAAAGTCCCTTTTGTGGTGGCCTTGAACAAGGTGGATTGCTTGTTGGACTGGAAACGCAATCCGCTTTGCAGTATCCATGACAACCTGAAAAGGCAAAAGCCAACATCTGTTTCCCAGTTTGATGAGCTGTACAAGCAGGTTGTCGGACAGTTTGCAGAACAAGTGAGCCAGTGCATGTTTGTTGTTGCTGAGGTGTGGTCTGTGTGGTGTAGGTCGGGCTAATACGTTTGTTAGAATGCTCATAGTGCTCTGTTCATACAGTGCACTGCATGCGGATGTAAACAGGAGCTGTGCTGAGAGTGGTGCAGCCGCAGTCCTTCTGCCCTACAGGAGCTGAATGTTGCCTTGTTCTGGGAGAAAGTCAACTTCAAAGAGTATGTCCCTGTGTGTCCAACGTCTGCAATCACAGGTGATGGCATGGGAGACCTCATGGCACTGCTGGTAATGCTGAGTCAGAAGCAACATATTGAGGAGCTGAAGTTCTCAGAGAATCTTGAATGCCATGTCCTGGAGGTGAGCGGCATGTGTTAGTGTATAACGCATGCCCCGGCTTACTGCTTTGTCTGCGCTTTTCTCTGAAGGTCAAGTCCATTCCTGGTTTAGGGATGACTGTGGATGTGATTCTCCGTAATGGGTTCCTGAAGGAAGGGGACACACTGGTTTTGTGTGGTGGGGATGGCCCCTTCACCACTCAAGTGTGTGCTCTGCTTACACCGCAACCGTTGAGAGAGCTAAGAGTGAAGGTGATGGATGAATAATGTGGGGCTGATAGTGACGCGGGGCTGTGACGTGCCACACCTTGCTGTGCTTGCCTGCAGAGTGCATACATTCAACACAAACAGTTGGCGGGATCCCAAGGTGTGAAGATTACAGGGAAGGACTTGGACAAAACAGTGGCCGGCACGCCTGTCTTTGTGGCTAAGTATGCTGATGAAGTGGAAGTGCTGAAGGTGAGCAGGTTCCATGGACTAGAAGGCTGTCTGCAAGAGCGGTGGGGTATGGCATAGCTCACACTGTGGCAGCTTTGCAGTGAGAATGATTGATGTGCCTTGCTGCACACAGGAGAGCGCACAGGACTCCGGCAGCTTTGGTTGGCTGGGGAGTGCACTCGTCACCTCTTGCTTTAAGCCTGCCAACATCCCATGTGCACCGCATGCATGCTGTGTGTGTGTGTGTGTATGCCCCATGTGTTGCAGGACAGAGCGAGAAGAAGTCTGCAGGAAACACTGAATGCAATCAAGTGTCAGGAATTTGGTGTGTATGTCCAGGCCTCCACTTTGGGCTCCCTTGAGGCACTAGTAGAGTTTCTGAACCAGTCCAAGATACCGGTAAGAGCTGAGGGGCAGCATGGTGGCTGCACCGGCAGTGGTTTGTGTTCACCCCTTTGCTGCTCCACCCCGCACTGCAGTACTTTGGAGTGAATATTGGTCCTGTGCACAAGCGAGATGTGATGAAGGCGTCTGTGATGCTGGAGCATAAGAAGGAGTGGGTGCACGGCTGTCCGCATGCATACCGATGCTGTGACTTCATGACTGACTAGCTTTGGCTGAGCCTGTGGTCACAGTGTGGCAGAATGAAGTCAGCGAGCTACAGTGTGGCGGCGATATTACGAACATGGTGCATCGTTCACACTGTTTACAGCTTGCAGCTAAAATGGCTGACCTGTTTTTGCGTTTCTGACTGTTTAAGTCATCACCCGGGCAATAATCCTTTGTCCTTTGTAGAATTATAATCGATGAAGGCTGCACAACAGTCCACGAGTGCAGACAAACCTTTCCTTTTGTGATCCAAGCGAGTCAGCTTGGTTTTGGCCAGTCTTGCCAGATGTCCACTCTATTTTGTTTGCTCCGTTCATGGCGACCACTATGGTGGCCACAGTGCCTTTGGTGCAGAGAGCAGGAGCAGAGACGACCTCTGTGTGCAGTTTGAAGTGTGAACATTAGCATGCCATAGTACAATCACCCTCGGCGTCTTTCTGCCACGGTGTGATCAGGTCCCAGTGCATCCCATCTGTGCAGGTATGCTGTGATCCTTGCCTTTGACATTCGTGTGGAGCGTGAAGCACAGGAGTACGCGGACAGTGTTGGGGTGCATATCTTCTCAGCGGACATAATCTACCACTTATTTGACAAATTTTTGGGTTACAGAGAGGTGAGCTGTGTGTGTGCTGCTTGCATGTAGACTGCAGAGTGCTACTACTGGATCCACACAAATAGGTGTCATCCTGGAATTTGTTGCTGGACTGTTGCTAGCCCTGGATTCTGACTGCGGGCCAAGACTAGTGTGCTACATACGCCAGTAATATGTTTCATACGCCAGTAATATGTTTCATATGCCAGTAATATAAATTTAAGAAATTGTACAGAGAGTTTGGGTCTGGAGCTCTGTATAGACATGTTGTGTCAGTGGATGCTATAAGCCTAATTTTGGCTAATGGAGTGTCCTAAATGATCCTTGATGGTCTAAGATTTGGTGCACTGGCTGTTGTTCCTTTGTCATTAATCCTACACAGGAGTTGAAGCAACGCTTTCGTGAGCAGTACAAAGACATTGCAGTCTTTCCTTGTAAGCTTAGGATATTGCCCAACTGTGTCTTCAACAAGAGAGACCCCATTGTCGTTGGAGTGGAAGTTCAAGGAGGTGTGGTGAAGCAGGGCACTCCCCTGACGGTCCCCACAAGAGAGGTACGGATAAGTGTGACATGTCTTGTGTAATTTGACAATCCCCCTTGTACCCAATATCTTCTCTTCTCTTGCACCCGACCCCTCTGACCCCGCACGTATGTTGTGCTTGCAGTTCTGTGATCTTGGTGTGGTCACCAGCTTGGAGGTTAACCATAAAGCTGTGGAAGCTGCACGCAAAGGCCAGGAAGTGTGCATTAAGATTGAACCCGTACCTGGGGAAGCACCCAGACTTGTGGGGCGACACTTTGATGAGACAGATCTCCTTGTTAGCAAGGTAAATGTGTGAGTGAGCGTGTGAGCTGTGCTGACAGGTTGGAGTACCAACCCGTCTGTCTGCAGGTGAGTCGGCAGTCCATTGACGCAGTCAAAGAGTACTTTCGGGAAGACTTGCAAAAGAGTGATTGGCAGTTGATGGTTGAACTGAAGAAGCAATTTCATATACTGTAGCACCCTGTGACTCTATGAGCTGACTGTACGTGAATATATATATAATTGAATTCATGGTGAACATAATTTCCTTGGGTGAATTTGAAGTTTACATAATAGTTATAAAATATTATAAGTGAGCTTGATTAGTGCGAGTCCAGAGATTTACTAGTACCCTCAACTGGTACTTTGACCACAACAGCTTTGCAGTGAGATTGATTGATGCGCCTTGCTGCGCACACAGGAGAGCGCACAGGACTCCAGCAGCTTTGGTTGGCTGGGGAGTGCACTCGTCACCTCTTGCTTTAAGCCTGCCAACATCCCATCTGCACCGCATGCATGCTGTGTGTGTGTGTGTGTATGCCCCATGTGTTGCAGGACAGAGCGAGAAGAAGTCTGCAGGAAACACTGAATGCAATCAAGTGTCAGGAATTTGGTGTGTATGTCCAGGCCTCCACTTTGGGCTCCCTTGAGGCACTAGTAGAGTTTCTGAACCAGTCCAAGATACCGGTAAGAGCTGAGGGGCAGCATGGTGGCTGCACTGGCAGTGGTTTGTGTTCACCCCTTTGCTGTGCTCCTTTTATAGCACCCTTGTCCCGCCCCCCTTGCCTAACAGCCCTGGGCCGCTAGTCACACTCCTAACAACAGTCCCCCTTGTGGTCGGCGCCAGGAATGCGTTAATGCTAATTGTTTGCCTGTGCATGTATATATACGCGTTTTTGTATTGGTCATACTTTAAAATGGCCGCGTGCTGGCTACGCAGGACAATTACATAGTAGTCGCGCCTTGCAACGCGCTCAGCCTCTTCTTTGACTACGCTGTTTTTCAGCTCATCGCATGTGATGTCGTTTGCTTGCCAGAGGAATTCGTATGCCATGTCCTTGGCAACGCGTGTGTTGTCATGCAAGCCTGCCCGATTTGATGGGCGAGATTGCTACGAGGTTGTCTTGTAGGACACCGTCGGTCCTGTTTCCTGAGGGAGGCGGCCAGGTATGTAGCGCGACTTAACTTGCTATGCAAGTTCGTGTACGCTATGCAGGTTTGTGGTTAAGGCTCACACGGTGTGTGCGTGTGCCTGCATGCTGTGTTAGCCTGAGGTTTATGTCGTGTGTGTCCCTACCCCCACAGCCAGATGACGGGGGCACCGTAGGAGGCCGAGCTGTCCTTCGTGTGCTGCGCAAGCCCACAAGCAGTGCATTACACGGTTCAACCTCTGGAGGAGGGCAGTGAGGTGCACGTGGAGGTCGACTGGAGACGTCGGTTTGACCACATGCAGCAGCACTCAGGTTAGTCGGCAGTAGGACCACGTACCTCCTTCATGTGTCTTTCCAGACAGTAAATCCTTATGTACTCTACCCAATTGTGTGTGTAGAGGGGGGGGGGGGGGGGATGCGGCTGTTGCAAAAATGGAGACAGAAAGGTATCTGGCTATGTGAGACTAGTATACTGTATGTAGAGTCCTGAGTGGCTAGGTACATCAGTCATGACCCTTTTGGTACGCACTAGCGCACATTTTAAAGTAATTCAGACGTTTCAGTGACTGAATAAAAAGGTGTGGGTACGGTGTACTACACTGTATGAAGTAACACTTGATCACTGCTGTTGCAGACAAGCTGTATGGCTTCAAGACTACCTCATGGTGAGGTGGCATCATGGGCAAGAATCAAGTGTCTTGTAATTTAGACATTGGTTGTAGTTTTTGTGTCCACAATGTCAGAGTAATGGTGTCCTTCATCTTTCACATATTTAGGAACCTCGTGACTGGAGAAGACAACAAGTCCTTTATTGAACTCAACACGAAAGCCTGACACCTGAACAGATGAGAGTTATTGAGAGGCAGTGCAATAGTGACATTCTGGCTGGCACTGCAGTAAATGTTTGCTGGCTGCAACCGGAAGATCCAGAGTTGGCAGAAGTGAGTGAAATGCAAGCAACACTGCTTCAGGTTGGAGAGGATTGGGTCGTACTTACGAATTGCAATGTCTGCCAACTTACTCACAACCTGTGACAACACAGGAAGATTTGATTGCAGCTATTACCAGTTGTATGTACATTGAAAGTGTCAAGCTGTTTAGATTGTAGTTGCCTGTGCAGTCCCTAGCACATTGGAGTATAGTCTTGCGTGTGTGTGTGTGTGTGTGCTGTCTCAGCTGCGTGAAATGCCGACATGAGTGGGATAGAGACGCCGGACACCACCTGACTACCCTGTTTGCGGCGTGCAAAGCCCTGCATTGTGGTTCTCCTTTGATTCTTGAAACTTCCTCTGAAATGCCTTTTCACACGGGCAGCAGTCAGTGTATAATAGTGCGAATGGGCTGTATATTTAGCAGAGATGCTGTGTTATATCACCACATGCGTACTTGCATGTTCACTGTAGGTTAGAGGTCGTGGTCTCCCCGACGAGATGGTTGGAGTGGACACTAACATGTGATGCGGGACCTTGCACTTGCCTCCTTGTTCTAAGCTCCGGCCCTGAAGACCATCTTGCTGCAGTTAAAAAGTTGCAAGAAGAAGGAAGAGCAAAGTGTGTGTGTTTGTGTGTTTGTGCATGTGTGTGAACGTGCGCGTGTGGATGTGCACGGTGCATGGTTGGAGCAAACTCTGTGTGGTTCCTCCAATGCAGCACTCTGGTATCCTGTTGCGAGACCTATCAGTAATGCTGGCCACACAGCACCTTCAGTAGGACCCTCCTGCCCCGCTGGCCGTGTTTTTCACAGGTAAGTATACTTGCATGCATGAGAATTTAAGGCATTGGTGTGAGCACATCATTTGATCAGGATAGACACTGATGAAGGTGGTTGTATAGTCACCATACTGTCTGACTTATTGTGAAAATCCTTGGGCTAGTGCGTACCAGGTGATCATGAAGATAGATACTGTATTATGGAGGATTTTGGTGGTTTTTCCCTCCTATATTTGTAACTTGCAGAGATGATGGAGATGGAGAGTTTATGAATATTCTTGGCAACCAGCTATCTGAGAAGGGTGTGCTTACCTTTGTCACTGTGGGAGGTAAACGAGGCCCTGGGATGTTTCTGTTGGCAGGAAAAGTGGAAACAGTCAAAGAACTCGGTCCAAAGTGAGTTCTTCATTGCTGTCGGGTACCACGACAGTCATTTGACAGGCTCTATAGTTATCTGAATTGTATGGTTGTATGAATTGTATGGTTGTATGAATTGTATGGTTGGATGTATGCTCGTGTCCCAAAATGTGGAATAGCTGAGTGTGTATATGTTTGGAGCATAGAAGTCTTCAGAGATGAAGTTACTTGGCATGTTAGACTGTGCAGTGTTGTTTTCAGGTAGCTCTGTGGTTTGCCATAAAGGATAGCTGACGTGATGAGTGGCAAGGGAGGGGGTAAGGCTGGCAGATACCAAGGCAAGTGCTAGAAGCTCGAGAATCGAGGAGCTGTTCAGCATCTCTTACGAGAGACAGTGAAAACATGAGGAGTGCGCACACCTGTGCAAGACAATTGAGATTATAACGGCACATTATGTTGTTTTGAATTATTTCTGTTATTATTAATTAACTCTTGTACAACGGTTATACGTTTATAGGGAATTGTATTTGTATATAATACAGTGATAAAGTATGCATGGATTGTGTGCATTAGTTCATGAATTGGTTGGTACTGTTAGTATGTGCATGAATTACATTGCTGGTACTGGCCCTATAAAGCATGCTTCTCAGGCAGGTATTAAACCAGTGTACAACGTGGGTAAGCACCGCCACTACCAGTACAACTTTAATATGGCAATATACACATACACCAGCAAAAGGCACGTGTACGCTGGCTTCTACCATAGATACTAGTCCAACCTATGCTTCTACCTCTGTCGGGAAAAGAAATTATCGACGCCGGCCTTTTCTGTTACTTTGAGGAATGCTCTGCACCCACGAAACTTGAAGAAGGAGAACATGAGGAAGTGGGAGACAGTTAGCAAGCAAGTTAATTAAACCGTTAGCCATGCTACGTACGTAGCTATCTAGCTATCTAGCTGATGCACATACTGTAGGCATAGGTGAGTTATAGTGGGAAAACAGCTAGCTAGCTAGCTAGCTCCTCATCCTTGGAATATATCGTAATATTGATAAATAATGGAACCTCCGTCCCTTCCAATGTATCAATGGTTGAATAGTATAGATATATAGATCCACAGATTTGTGTGACATGACATGCAATGTAGGTTGCACCAAAGACCTGTCCCAGTAAGGACCATTGATAGCTGCCAACTGTGGTGTCCGGTGGCCTACCCAAGTAACACGCTATAGTCGATGTATGAGAGCACGTGCATGGCTTCCTTCTAAGCACCATAAAAGTGCTAAGCACCACGGAGTGTGAGACCCTCCTCAGACAGCTGTCAGTACATGCTAGGTACATTTGCACTTTATGGGTCTTCTCTTGCTAAACACCATGAAAAAAGTGCTAAGCACCGGGGAGTGTGAGAGTCTCCTCAGACCGCTTCGTCACCCTCAAAGCACATCATATGGCAGTACATGCTAGGTACATTTGCACTATATGGGTCTTCTCTTGCTAAGCACCATGAAAAGTGCTAAGCACCAGGGAGTGTGAGAGTCTCCTCAGACAGCTTCGGCAGCCTCATAGCACATCATGTGTCAGTACATGCTAGGTACATTTGCACTATATGGGTCTTCTCTTGCTAAGCACCATGAAAAGTGCTAAGCACCGGGGAGTGTGAGAGTCTCCTCAGACAGCTTCGGCACCCTCAAAGCACATCATATGGCAGTACATGCTAGGTACATTTGCACTATATGGGTCTTCTCTTGCTAAGCACCATGAAAAGTGCTAAGCACCGGGGAGTGTGAGACCCTCCTCAGACAGCTTCGGCACCCTCAAAGCACATCATATGGCAGTACATGCTAGGTACATTTGAATTATATGGGTCATCTCTTGCTAAACACCATGAAAAGTGCTAAGCACCGGGGAGTGTGAGAGTCTCCTCAGACAGCTTCGGCACCCTCAAAGCACATCATATGGCAGTACATGCTAGGTACATTTGCACTTTATGGGTCTTCTCTTGCTAAACACCATGAAAAGTGCTAAGCACCGGGGAGTGTGAGAGTCTCCTCAGACAGCTTTAGCACCCTCAAAGCACATCATGTGTCAGTACATGCTAGGTACATTTGCACTATATGGGTCTTCTCTTGCTAAGCACCATGAAAAGTGCTAAGCACCGGGGAGTGTGAGACCCTCCTCAGACAGCTTCGGCACCCTCAAAGCACATCATGTGTCAGTACATGCTAGGTACATTTGCATTATATGGGTCTTCTCTTGCTAAGCACCATGAAAAGTGCTAAGAACCAGGAAGTGTGAGATCATCCTCAGACAGCTTCGGCAGGCTCATAGCACATCATGTGGCAGACTCTTGGAGACCAATGGAGACCACCGGAGACCACAGAGACCACCGGAGACCACCGGATACCAGTGGAGACCACTGAGACCCGAGGAGACCACCGGAGACCAGCGGAGATCACAGGAGACCACTGGATGTTGGTCTTCTGGGGACTTCGTCGGTCCCTGTGGTTTCCGGTAGTCTCCGGTGGTGTCCAGTGGTCTTCATTGGTCTACGCGTTCTCTGTCGATCTCCGTGGTTTCTGGTGGTCTCCGGGGGTTTCAGGTGGTCTCTGTGGGTCTCCAGTGGTCTCTGGAAGTCCCCGTTGACTCCGTAGTCTCTGGTGGTCTCCGGCAATCTCCGTTGTCTCCGTTGGTCAATGGGGGTCTGTAGATCTCTGTGGTCTCAGTTGGTCTCCGGAGGTCTTAAAGAGTCTGTGTGGATGTGTTTGGTCTCTGGGTCTGCGTAGTCTCAGTCGATCTCCGTGTTCTCCGGTAGTCTCCATTGGTCCCTGTGGTCTCCGTCAATCTTATTGGTCTACGGTGGTCTCCAGTGGTCTTCGTGGTCTTCCTCAGTCTCCGGTGGTCTTTGGTGGTCTCCATGGGTCTCCGTAGTTTCCGGTGGTCTCCGATGGTCTCCGTGGGTCTCCGTAGTCTCCGGTTGTCTCCGGTGGTCTCCGGTGGTCTCCGGTGGTCTCCGGTGGTCTCCGATGGTCTCCGTGGGTCTCCATAGTCTCCGGTTGTGTCCGGTGGTCTCCGGTGGTCTTCGATGGTCTCCGTAGGTCTCTGTAGTCTCCGGTGGTCTCCGGTGGTCTCCGGTGGTCTCCGGTGGTCTTCGATGGTCTCTGTGGGTCTCCGTAGTCTCCGGTGGTCTCCGGTGTTCTCCGTCGGTCTCCGTAGTCTCCAGTAGTCTTCGTGGTCTCCCTCAGTCTCCGGTGGTCTTCGGTGGTCTCCGTGGGTCTCCGTAGTCTCCGGTGTTCTCCGGCAATCTCCGTTGTCTCCGTTGGTCTATAGGGGTCTGTAGATCTCTGTGGTCTCAGTTGGTCTCCGGAGGTCTTAAAGAGTCTGTGTGGATGTGTTTGGTCTCTGGGTCTGCGTAGTCTCAGTCGATCTCCGTGTTCTCCGGTAGTCTCCATTGGTCTCTGTGGTCTCCGTCGATCTTCTTGGTCTCTGGTGGTCTCCAGTGGTCTTCGTGGTCTCCCTCAGTCTCCGGTGGTCTTTGGTGGTCTCCGTGGGTCTCCGTAGTCTCCGGAGGTCTCCGGTGGTCTCCGGTGGACTCCGATGGTCTCCGTGGGTCTCCGTAGTTTCCGGTGGTCTCCGGTGGTCTCCGGTGGTATCTGGTGGTCTTCGATGGTCTCCGTGGGTCTCCGGTGGTCTCCGGTGGTCTCCGGTGGTCTCCGGTGGTCTCCGGTGGTCTCCGGTGGTCTTCGGTGGTCTTCAATGGTCTCCGTGGGTCGCCGTAGTCTCCGGTGGTCTCCCGTGCTCTGCGTGGGTCTCCGTAGCCTCCAGTTGTCTTCGTGGTCTCCCTCAGTCTCCGGTGGTCTTCGGTGGTCTCCGTGGGTCTCCGGTGGTCTCCGGCGGTCTCCGTGGGTCTCCGTAGTCTCCAGTAGTCTTCGTGGTCTCCCTCAGTCTCCAGTGGTTTTAGGTGGTCTCCGTGGGTCTCCGTAGCCTCCAGTAGTCTTCGTGGTCTCCCTCAGTCTCCGGTGGTCTCCGGTGGTCTCCGGTAGTCTCCGGTGGTCTTCGATGGTCTCCGTGGGTCTCCATAGTCTCCGGTGGTCTCCAATGGTCTCCGGTGGCCTCCGGTGGTCTTCGATGGTCTCCGTAGTCTCCGGTGGTGTCCGTAGTATCCGGTGGTCTCCGGTGGTCTCCGCTGGTCTCCGGTGGTCTCCGGTGGTCTCCGTAGTCTACGGTGGTCTCCGGTGGTCTCCGTGGGTCTCCGTAGTCTCCAGTAGTCTTCGTGGTCTCCCTCAGTCTCCGGTGGTTTTAGGTAGTCTCCGTGGGTCTCCGTAGTCTCCAGTAGTCTTCGTGGTCTCCCTCAGTCTCCGGTGATCTTCGGTGGTCTCCGGTGGTCTACGATGGTCTCCGTGGGTCTCCGTAGTCTCCGGTGGTCTCCGGTGGTCTTCGGTGGTCTCCGGTGGTCTCCGGTGGTCACCGGTGGTCTCCGCAGGTCTCCGGTGGTCTTCGATGGTCTCCGTGGGACTCCGTAGTCTCCGGTGGTCTCCGGTGGTCTCCGGTGGTCTCCGGTGGTCTCCGGTCGTCTTCGGTGGTCTTCGATGGTCTCTGTGGGTCTCCGTTGTCTCCGGTGGTCTCCGGTGGTCTCCGTGGGTCTCCGTAGTCTCCAGTAGTCTTCGTGGTCTCCCTCAGTCTCCGGTGGTCTTCGGTGGTCTCCGTGGGTCTCCGTAGTCTCCAGTTGTCTCCGTGGTCTCCCTCAGTCTTCGGTGGTCTCCGGTGGTCTCCGGTGGTCTCCAGTGGTCTCCCTCAGTCTTTGGTGGTCTCCGGTGGTCTCCGGTGGTCTCCGGTGGTCTTCGATGGTCTCCGTGGGTCTCCGTCGTCTCCGGTGGTCTCCGGTGGTCTCCATGGGTCTCCGTAGTCTCCAGTAATCTTCGTGGTCTCCCTCAGTCTCCGGTGGTCTCCGGTGGTCTCCGGTGGTCTCCGGTGGTCTCCGATGGTCTCCGGTGGTCTCCGGTGGTCTCCGGTGGTCTCCAATGGTCTCCGATGGTCTCCGGTGGTCTCCAGGGGTCTCCCTCAGTCTTTGGTGGTCTCCGGTGGTCTCCTGTGGTCTCCGGTGGTCTCCGGTGGTCTTCGATGGTCTCCGTGGGTCTCCGTAGTCTCCGGTGGTCTCCGGTGGTCTCCATGGGTCTCCGTAGTCTCCAGTAGTCTTCGTGGTCTCCCTCAGTCGCCGGTGGTCTTCAGTGGCCTCCGTGGGTCTCCGTAGTCTCCGATGGTCTCCGTGGTCTCTGGTGGTCTCCAGTGGTCTTCGTGGTCTCCCTCAGTCTCCGGTGATCTTCGGTGGTCTCCGTGGTTCTCCAGTTATTTCCGATGGTCTCCGTGGGTCTCCGTAGTTTCCGGTGGTCTCCGGTGGTCTCCGGTGGTCTCCGGTAGTCTCCATAGTCTCCAGTAGTCTTCGTGGTCTCCCTCAGTCTCCGGTAGTCTTCGGAGGTCTCCGTGGGTCTCCGTTGTCTCCGGTGGGTCCGTGGTCTCCGGTTGTCTTTGGTGGTCTCCGTGGATCTCCGTAGTCACCGGTGGTCTCCGGTGGTCTCCGGTGGTCACCGATTGTCTCCGTGAGTCTCCGTAGTCTCTGGTGGTCTCCGGTGGTCTCCGGTGGTCTCTGGGGGTCTCCGGTGGTCTCCGCTGTTCTCCGGTGGTCTTCGATGGCCTCCGTGGGTCTCCGAAGTCTCCGGTGGTCTCTGGTGGTCTCCAGTGGTCTCCTGTGGTCACCGGTGGTCTCCGGCGGTCTCCGGTGGTCTTCGATGGTCTCCGTGGGTCTCCGTAGTCTCCGGTGGTCTCCGGTGGTCTCCTTGGGACTCCGAAGTGTCCAGTAGTCTTTGTGGTCTCCCTCATTCTCCGGTGGTCTCCGTGGGTCTCCGTAGTCTCCGGTAGTCTCCGTGGTCTCTGGTGGTCTCCAGTGGTCTTCGCGGTCTCCCTCAGTCTCCGGTGATCTTCGGTGGTCTCCAGTGTTTTCCGATGGTCTCCGTGGTTCTCCGTAGTCTCCGGTGGTCTCCGGTGGTCTCCAGTGGTCTTCGTGGTCTTCCTCAGTTTCCAATGATCTTTGGTGTTCTCTGTGGGTCTCCGTAGTTTCCGGTTGTCTCCGGTGGTCTCCGGTGGTCTCCGATGGTCTCCGTGGGTCTCCGGTGGTCTCCGGTGGTCTCCGGTGGTCTCCGGTGGTCTCCGGTGGTCACCGGAGGTCTCCGGTGGTCTCCGGTGGTTTCCGGTGTTCTCCGGTGTTCTCCGGTGGTCTTCGATGGTCTCCGTGGGTCTCCGTAGTCTCCGGTGGTCTCCGGTGTCTCCAGTAGTCTTCGTGGTCTCCCTCAGTCTCCGGTGGTCTTCGGTGGTCTCCGTGGGTCTCCGTAGTCTCCGGTGGTCTCCGTGGTCTCCGGTGGTCTTTGGTGGTCTCCGTGGGTCTCCGTAGTCTCCGGTGGTCTCCGGTGGTCTCTGGTTGTCTCCGATGGTCTCCGTGAGTCTGCGTAGTCTCCGGTGGTCGCCGGTGGTCTCC
>OX465037.1:7524760-7526439 GCA_949841015.1 Aplysina aerophoba | reverse complement strand
CACACGCTTACGCAGAGTGCACACACACATGGACGGACACACACACAGACACACACATACACACGCACACACACACACACACACACACACAACACACACACACACACACACACACACACACACACACACACACACACACACACACACACACACACACACACACACACACACACACACACCGTTGCTAACTCATATGCAGAATGCACACACACACACGGACACACACATACACGGACACACAACCACACACACACACAACCACACACACACACAACCACACACACACACACACACACAGTTACACAGCTTGATTGACTAGTAATACGTATCTGCATGAATCAATACCATATAAATCCCCCTCGACGCTCTCACATAACCCACTCCTCTGCGTCTTCCGTTCTTCTTGCTGCGAACATTTGAGGGCAGAGGCTTCTTCCAATGCCCTTGAGCCATCGCGCTCGCGAGAGCCAAGTGGGTATTTCACTACTGGCCTGCAGAAAAGGGTAAGCCGCCACGTTAGTATTACCCTACGCTATAGCGCGCCTACTTTCACGTATAAACCAAATATATAGGCACACCTGCACCCATCTGCTGGTCTCCACGTTATGCTTGCCACTGCACTCCAATTATGACCCGGTGCAAGCTTTCGCCTGACTGGTATAATGCCTATGCGCGGCCTGTGCAGAACCCCCCGGAACTGGGAGATCAATAAGCGCATTCCATATTCCACTCCATACCCTCGTCACCGGGCAACCGGCTGCATACAACCGTTCTCTCCTGGTGAAAGCATTCTGGCTACGCGAGACTAGCTCGTACGCTGTAACAGCCTGGAACAGCATGGCAGAAGGAATCCTTAGATTAACAGTGCCAGAGCGCTCTTGACACAGCTTGGTGCGACTAGGACATTTGGATAACAGCTGCGCGAAGTTTACTAACCAAAACAAGCGCGCGCACCACCACCACAAGAAGACAGTAAGCTGTTCCTCTTCGTGTTAACTGTCCCATTCCAAATCGGCACATTCCCACTCCAAATTTAATATTCCATTTTCCCGACCTTCGAACACCCGTGCACAAAGCTGCTCGATGCAAATTTGACCAAATTAACAATTAAATATCTTAAAGAGACTGTCTGTAAATATGTTAATATAAAAAAAAAAATAATAATAAAAAAAAGGAATTTAATGTAATTCTGATATTTATATATATATATTATTATTATTGATAAAAAATGTGCATAAGTTGCTCCTCAGAAGGTCCAACCCGGTTCTCGACAGATATGGTTCAATTCCATTGGGGGAGACCAGCCACCGGTATCCCAGTCCCCCCCTAATGGGGCCGGCACTACAGTGCCGTGTGGCTGACCTTGCCGCTCGCATGCGTACACGACTTTGGTTTCGAACCCTGGAGATTTGGATTGGCACGCTGAGTGATAGCACAACTCGCCACCGCGGCGCACCTATTTAGGTAAATTGATTTCTCCTACTTATACTTAAAGCCTGGGCATAGCTCCTATACATGTAATGTATTAGCGCGCGGTGGTAAAATTAGCGAAACGGTCGCAACCTGGAACAACTGAAGACCACGCGTGGGCTTATATTTCAAGGTGCGAAGTGCGAAAGCTCTCTCAAAGGCAACCTGGAGTGCACGTAAGGGAGGCCGTTGCACTTGTATCGCTTGCA
>OX465037.1:7404760-7519760 GCA_949841015.1 Aplysina aerophoba | reverse complement strand
AGTGGAGAAGGAGAGCTGTGAGGCCATCAAGATGGCCGTGTCTGAGATGCAGGAGCTGTCGGGGCTGGCCATCTCGGTGGTGTGGGTCTGCATGCAGGACAGCGAGCAGGAGAGCATGGACTCGCTGCGCCAGGTCCGTCATTTGCTACGGGCTGCCACTGTGCTCCTGCTGAGCTGTGACCTGGTGTGTGATGTGCCACTGCATCTGCTGGCCGACGTGCACCGCTCCAACAACGCGGCTGTGACGGTGCTGCTGGGGTGGGCGGGACCACCTCAGGGGGAGGGGACTCAGGAGGAGGAAGGGAGGAAGTGGCAGCCTCCGGGTGGGCGGGGCTTGCTACATGTGTAGCAGGGGTGGGTGAGGTTGTATTAGGGTGGTGGACTGACGTTGTCTGGGACATTGTGTCTGCGCTGCAGAGCAGGACATCTTTGGTCTGGAGGGGGTGCGGTTGTTGTTTCTCCACCGGGAGGTGGTGGGGGAGGACGAAGTGGACCTCAGTCGGGCCATGCTTCTGAGACACGCCCACATCCAGCTGAGGTGTGGCCTGGCCGACGCCCACATGTACCTCATGAGGCGCAGTACTCTGGAGTGGGCCCTGGACCACATGTTAGTAGTGTACTCGAGAGGGGAATCCCCTCAGCGCTTTAAGGGAGAATTGCTTTTGCTGCAGCCCCGCTGTGTCCTTGTATGATGAGGTGGTCCCTGAGATTGTGCGGCGACAGTTCCTCAAGGCCAGACCGACAGAGGAAGCTGTAATCTCGTCACAAAACACAAGTGCATTGTGTGAGCTTGTGCTTGCATTGTGTTTGTGGGTGTAGGGGGAACTAGAGGGACTGCCTTCTCAGTTAGCCTGTGTCCCGCACCGCAACCATGCCCCGAGGGTGTGCAATGCCTGGGGCATGTGACAAGAGGACAGGCTTCCTTCTCTGCAGTCGGCTCCCAGATGTCCCACGTCACTGGACCAACAGAAGCAGAAGACTTGGAACAGAGTGCACTTGAAGCTTCTTCTCATGCTGTTATGAGCCCAGGCGGGCTCTTAGACACCAAGGAGGCATTACGATGCTTTGTCCATGTAGCCTCCAAGGAGCACTTGTGTGTGCGAGTCAGGACACTGACAGTGTACGCCGAGATCAATAAAATGGTGGGTGAGGTCAAGGTGTGGGTGGGTGGGATACCACGGGGAATTCCCTACACGATGGGTGGTAATATATTGTTGCCATGGTGATGTACCTGCCACTGTAGCTTCCCCGCAGCTACCAAAGTCTGCTGGCAGACAGGTCCGACGGAGCCACCCCGTCTGCGGTGGGCCGAGGGAGGCCACAGGTGAGTTCCGACTCACTGATTGGCCAGGGTGTGAGTGTGGCAGAGAAGAGCTCTGTGAAGAAGTCGGTGGTGGGCAGCCGCTGCGTGCTTAAGGACAGGAGCAAGGTGGTGGGCTCTGTGCTAATGGAGGGCGTGGTAATTGGTGAAAGGTGAGCAGTGTCATGGGCAATCAGACTTGGCGGGGGTGCATGTGGCACTGTCTGCTGTGTGTGCAGGGCCACTGTCCAGAACTGTGTGCTGAGCAACCATGTGCAGGTGGGGGAAGGGGCCACGCTGAGGGATTGCTACATTGGACCTCAATTTGCCATCCCCCAAGGAAGTGGGTCTTAATGCCTATGTCACTACACCACCCATGCTTTCACAAGCTGTTGTTCTCACATCCAGTGGAGGCTAAGGGCGAGACACTGGTGGCCGGAGAGCTCCACTAACACATGCATACAAGAAGTGAATCTACAGTGTCTGTTGCTGGCCACCGTCAGTATCAATCAATGCAGTCAGCAATTGTAGCACTGACAACGTGTGTGTGTGATGCAGTTATGCCACAAATTCATAAGGGATGGGCTCAATCAGTTCTGGCTGCATGCCTCGAGTCTTGACAAAATGGCCACTGCGGGGGAGCACAGGCTACATGCAAACACAGAGGGAAGAGGACCATCACAATCATGTCTTGTGATGTCACAGTTGGGTCATGTGACTACCCACCTGCCGCTTCAGGCTGACCCTGCTTCCCGTTTCCTTTGCCTTTCTCCTCAGCGCCTCATTCCTCTTCACACGCTGAAGGAACTCGTCTCTGCACTTGGAATGCTGTACATGCTCCACACGCACATTTACATGCTTCTTGACAATACGATTCCTTAGGGGGCAGGTACGGTCGCATCACACACTGCACCAACTGTGAGTCTTCTTCTCCACAAGTTACAGCCAACATTGAGTGAACCTCACCTAATTTGCTTGTTCATGATGACGCCCACGGCGTGTTTAGTGATGTTGAACACGCGTCCAGTCTTGCCGTGGTAGAACTTGTGCGGCATGCCCTTCTGAATGGACCCATTGCCCTGCACGCGCAACAGAACCCTAACCCTAAGTCATACACAACATCAACAGCATCAACATAACTAACCCTAACCCTAAGAATAAACAGGTCACATGCACGTAAAGGGCACCGCATACAGCCGGTAACATTGAAGCACAACAATAAATGCACTGGAGCAAGAAGACGTCAAATGCAACGCGACGTACTTTAATGTCCACGATGTCTCCCCGCTTGTACACCTTCAAGTAGGTCGATAGGTGGATGGGGCCGTGCTTCCTGAAGCTCCTCGAGAAGAGGTACCGCGTGCCCCTCCGGTAGCCAGTGGTGTGACCCATCGCTCAACACAGCACCACACTGCATTCACACAAAAGAAACGCTACAAGACATCGCATTTAATCAAGTAGAAAGGCCTCGCTATGACTTACCGAAGTGGCTTACAACTTCTACTTACAACCACGTGCTGGGTAGATCGTGGTACAGCGCATGCGCAACTATAGGTTCTGTGCGGTCGTTACCATAGATACCGCACTGTTTTTGAAATAAAATGGCCGCTGTTCAATAGACCCTTCTGCAAATGCAACTGCGGCACGTCAAGACCGTGTTGTCGGCGCAGGTGCGTTGTACTCTGCACAGGACACCCCTCATAGCCATGCAAACGCAACGTGTTAATCACAGACAATTTATTACAATGACATTATAACATAATCTACTGTAGAGGAGTGCGTGTAGCCGCCTACAGTCGATAGCTATACTGAGTATTTGTTAATTTAAGTTGAATGGGAACATATCAGTCCCCTTTCCCACATGCCTACAGGACGCCCCAGTCAAGATAACAGCCATATCTTGGTCACCGAATAACAATAAGCTTGCTGTGGCTACTGCAGACAGAACCATCTACCTCTTCGATGATCAAGGGGAGAGGAAGGACAAGTTCCCAACCAAACCGGCTGATGCCAGTGTAAGTCTGTGCTGCTGTAAGACGTGCAGTGTGTGCACCTTGCAGCGTGAGTGCCCCAACCCACTCCCTGTTCTCGTCTGCTGCTCTGTTTCCTCTGCAGCTGGGAAAGAAGTGCTACCAGGTGACAGCGCTGGCCTTCTCCCCGGACTCCACCAAGATAGCAGTGGGACAGTCAGACAACATTATCTTTGTCTACCGCATTGGAGAGGCGTGGTCAGTGTGCCCCTCCCACTGTGGCCCTTGGCCTGTGTGTGCTGTTAGTCCTACCACTCTCCCTCCACTGGTAGGGGCGAGAAGAAGGCCATCACGGCCAAGGTGCCCCTGCAGAGCGCTGTCACCTGTCTCATCTGGCCTCACACACAATCGTCCTTTGTCTTTGGGCAGGCAGACGGCAAGGTCAGTGAGCAGCGAGCTCCGGCCCCACAGGGTAGGCAAGGGGGATTAGTGTGTGTGTGTGTGTGTGTGTGCTCTACAGGTGCGTGTGGCAGGGGCAAAGGGCAACAAGGCCCAGACACTGTACACCACAGACTCCTATGTGGTCTCCCTTGCTGCTAGGTGAGTGCAACTGCCCTTCCCCCTGCCCCTCCCCCATGACCTACACTTGAATATGCCCCACCCCCTGCTCTTGCCCCAACCTCTACCCCACGCCTCCCCCTCTGCCTGTCCCACCCCAGTCCGTCCGCCCAGGGCGTTGCCTCAGGGCATGCTGACGGAGTGGTGGTGAGGTACTTCTTTGAGGACGACGGCAGTGGCTTGTCACAGGGTCCTGTCTGCCGGCACTCCTGTCCCCCCTATGCCCTCGCCTGGGGCTCGTCCCTCGTAGTAGGCGGGGCTGACCAGCGGGTCACCATGTACAGTGTAGATGGTGAGGATGTTGTGTGTGTGTGTGTCCATGTGCCTACACTGTGGACCCTCCCCCTCCCCTGTGCCCCGCCCCCTTACCCCTGCCCTCCAGGTAAGGTGTTGCAGCACTTTGACTACTCCCAGGAGGAGGACGAGAAGGAGTTCTCCTGTGCCATCAGCAGCCCCAGCGGACACACCGTGGTGCTCGGGAGCTTTGACAGACTTCGCGTTTACACCTGGCTGCCCAAGCGGGGGCTCTGGGAGGAGGCTCCGCCCAAAACCATGCCCCACCTCTACACCGTCACCGCACTGAGCTGGAGACGAGACGGCTCCCGGATTGCCCTGGTGTGTAGAGTGTGTGTGCGCTCACTGTGCATTACCCAATTGAGCCCCCTCCCCCATGCAGGGCTCACTGTGTGGCAGCGTTCAGCTGTTTGAGTACTGCCTCAAGAGAGTGGTCTACAAGAACAAGTTTGAGATGACCTACGTTGGGCTCAGCCAGGTCATTGTCAAGGAGCTGAGCACGTCCAAGCGGGTGGTCCTCCGCTCGCACTACGGCTACGAGATTGAGCGAGTGCAGATCATGGGCCGGGACCGCTTCCTTGTGGCCCGGACCTCCGACACTCTCCTCCTGGGGGACCTGGCCACATTTAAGCTGAGTGAGGTGAGGGCCTCTTGAGGGGTGGGGCTGCTGAGATGGGTTGCTGGGAGGGCTGCTGAAGGGGTGGGGCTGTTGCGAGGGTGTGCAGTAGGTGCTGCCCTGTTGCCTGCAGGTGGCGTGGCACAGTTCAGGAGGGAATGAGAAGTTCTACTTTGAGAATGAGAGTGTGAGCTGCTGTTGAGGGTTGGAGCTGCAGTCACACTTACACACAGCCGCACCTCACAGCACTGTGTCTGGGGAGGCAGATAAATGCTCCCACTACTCTTCACAGGTGTGCATGGTCTTCAACGCGGGAGAGCTGTGTCTGGTGGAGTACGGCGTCAATGACATACTCGGCTCCGTCAGGACAGAGTTCATGAACCCTCACTTGATCAGGTACGTAAGTGGGGCAGGGAGGGAGGGGTGGGGCAGTGCCACTCCCCTTTCCCTGTTGCCTCAGTGTTCGTGTAAATGAGCGCCGTCAGCGTGACAGCACTGCCACTAAGAGGGTGGCGTACCTGGTGGACCTGCACACTGTAGCCGTGGTCGACCTTATTAGTGGTGTCACCATGGCAACCTTCTCCCACGACAGCAAGGTGAACTGGATTGAGGTGAGTGTGCATGCTCCTTGCACCCTCCACCCACCAGCAGCTGCCCCGCCCTGCCCCACCCACTCAGCTAAACGAGACAGGCCGCAAGCTCCTCTTCCGGGACAGGAAGTTAAGGGTGGGTGGGGCTGGGGGAAGAGGGTGGTGGGGATGGGGATGGGAGGGGTGGGGCTGGGGGAAGAGGGAGGTGGGGATGGGGATGGGAGGGGTGGGGCAGTTAGGAGGTGGGTGGGGCTGGGGGAAGAGGGAGGTGGGGATGGGGATGGGAGGGGTGGGGCAGTTAGGAGGTGGGTGAGGATGGGACGAAAGGTGGGTGGGGCTGGGGGAAGAGGGAGGTGGGGATGGGGATGGGAGGGGTGGGGCAGTTAGGAGGTGGGTGAGGATGGGACGAAAGGTGGGTGGGGTTGGGTGAGGGAGGTGGGTGACGGTATTTGGTAGTGAGTGAGGAGGGAAGGTGAGGATGTGGCAGCATGGCTCTCTCTCTCCCTGTGATGCTCCAGCTGTTCCTGGTGGACGTGGAGAGCCAAATGAAGACCTCCCTCCTCAGCTACTGCTCCTATGTTCAGGTTGGTGGGGACTCTGTCGGCACTGACTGATGTTGCACAAGCCCTCCCCTGCCCCTCCCCCTCCCCATCCCTTGTCCCTCCCCCATGCAGTGGGTGCCCCTGAGTGATGTGGTGGTGGCACAGAACCAAGGCAGTCTCTGCATCTGGTACAACATTGACAACCCAGACAAGGTCACCACCTTCCCCATCAAAGTGCGTGAGTGGGGCATGTGGGTGGGGCATGTGGGCGGGGCATGCAGGTGGGGCATGTGGCCAGGTGATGTGCCGGCCGTTGTGCAGGGTGACATCCTGGCCCTGGAGCGGCGGGAGGGCAAGACAGATGTGGTGGTGCAGGCTGGGGTGGACACTGTCTCCTACACCCTGGACGAGGGGCTGGTGGAGTTTGGGACGGCAGTCGAGGACCATGACTACCTGCGGGCCCTGCTGTTCCTGGAGACGCTGGAGATGACCTCGGAGACTGAGAGCATGTGGCGGACCCTGGCGGACCTCACCCTGGGGGCCAGGCAGCTCCGCATGGCCCAGAGGTGAGTGGGGTGGGAGGAGACCTGAGGTGGGTGGGTGAGGCAGCACCTCACCATGGTGGTGTGGTGTGTGCAGGTGCTACGCTGCCCTGGGGGATGTGTCCAAAGCCCGCTACATTCAGGAGGTGGCCTCATTGGCAGAGAGGGTGGAGTCTGAGACTGTGAGTGGAGTGGGCAAGGTTGGGTCCCACTCTGCCCTACTCCCCCCCCCCCACCTACCCGCAGGGCCAACCTGGTGTGGAGCACTACCAGGTGCAATGCAAGCTGTCTCTGTTGGAGAAGCAGTTTAAGACGGCGGAGAGCATCCTTTTGGAGCAGGGCCAGGTGGAGGAGACCTTGCGCATGTACCGCCAACTGCACAAGTGGGACCAGACGCTGGCTGTGGCACGGGCTAAGGTGCGTGTGCTAGCAGGCCAGGCTCCCCTGCCCACTGTGCTAGCAGGCCAGGCTCCCCTGCCCACTGTGCTAGCAGGCCAGGCTCCCCTGCCCACTGTGCTAGCAGGCCAGGCTCCCCTGCCCACTGTGCTAGCAGGCCAGGCTCCCCAGCCCACTGTGCTAGCAGGCCAGGCTCCCCAGCCCACTGTGCTAGCAGGCCAGGCTCCCCTGCCCACTGTGCTAGCAGGCCAGGCTCCCCTGCCCACTGTGCTAGCAGGCCAGGCTCCCCTGCCCACTGTGCTAGCAGGCCAGGCTCCCCTGCCCACTGTGCTAGCAGGCCAGGCTCCCCTGCCCACTGTGCTAGCAGGCCAGGCTCCCCTGCCCACTGTGCTAGCAGGCCAGGCTCCCCTGCCCACTGTGCTAGCAGGCCAGGCTCCCCTGCCCACTGTGCTAGCAGGCCAGGCTCCCCTGCCCACTGTGCTAGTCCACGTGTCTCACCCCTCCTCCTCAGCTTCACCCTGACCTGCAGTCTCTGGAGGAGTCCTACCTCAAGTGGCTGCTGGACACCGGGCAGGAGGAGCGGGCAGGGGAGCTCAAGGAGCACAACGGGGACCTCTCCTCGGCCATCTCCCTCTACATGAAGGCGGGGCTTCCAGCAAAGGCAGCACGGATATTGATGAGCCACGAGGTGTGTGCGTTGAGGAAGAGTGGGCCGTGTCTCTGTCAACCACTCCCCTGTGTGTGCCCTGCGCAGGACATGTCCTCTCAGCAGGCGGTGGTCGAGTCAGTGGCATCCTCTCTAAAGAAGGCTGGCCTGTTTGAGATGGTACTAACAGTGTGCGGTGTGTGTGGTGATGTGTGGTGTGTGGTGATGTGTGGTGTGTGTGGTGTGTGTGGTGATGTGTGGTGTGTGTGGTGTGTGTGGTGATGTGTGGTGTGTGTGGTGTGTGTGGTGATGTGTGGTGATGTGTGGTGATGTGGGCTGCCATCTCGCTGGTTGTGGTGTCAGGCCGGCAGTCTGTACGAGAAGGTCCACCAGCTCCAGCCAGCACTGCAGGCGTTCAAGACAGGAAAAGAGTTCAGGAAAGGTACACACAGTGGTGTGCTGCCAGTGTAGTGGTGATGTCATGTGATGTCATGTGATGTCATGTGATGTCATGGTGGTGTCACATGATGTTGCCGTTATGTATGTAGCGGTGGAGCTGGCCCGCAGTGCCTTCCCTGGTGAAGTGGTGTCTCTGGAGGAGGAGTGGGGCGACCACCTCATGTCTCAGAAGCAGTACGACGCAGCCATCAAGCACTTCATTGAGGCTGGGTATGTACAGGCTGGCTCTGGAGCTCTTGTAGGTGGGTGGGGAGGTGGGTCAAGATGTACATGCCTGTGTCTGTCTGGCCGTGTGAGTGCAGGACCACAACCAAGGCTACTGACGCCGCCATCAAGGCCCGTCAGTGGACCAAGGCCGTGCAGATAGTGGACCTACAGGAGGCTGGTGAGGTGGATCCGCAGCACTTCCAGCAGCTGGCCGAGCACTTTGCCAGTGCCAAGCACTTTGAGGTGAGCTTCGTTGTGTGCCTGCACACGCACCTTCTGCCATCAGCCCGTGGCCTGCCCCGTCCCCAGCATGCCGAGGGATACTACTTAAAGGCGGGACTGCCTCAGGAAGCAGAGAGCATGTACTTTGCAGTAGGACAGTGGGAGGCAGCCTACAGAGTGAGGGGGAGGAGGGGGAGGGGTGGGATGTGGGGGTGTGGCAGGGGTTAACTGCCGGCCTGGCTCTTCCTCAGCTGGGGGTGGAGTGCATGGCAGGTGAGGAGCTGCAGCAGCGCTACTATGCCAGGGGGGCGGAGCTTGAGAAGGACGGCAAGCTGAGGGATGCAGAGAGGTGTGTAAGCCAAATGCTTCGTGAGTCAGGCACTCAAAGGGCTACTGTATTCTACTTTCCTCTCTCTCTCCTGCCTCCCGCTCCTTCCCCCTCCCCCTCCTCTCTCCTCCCCCTCTCCCTCTTCCCTTCACTCTTTGCTGCAGAGTCTATGTGTGCATTGGTGAGCATGACAAGGCCATTTCCATGTACAAGGCCCACCAGCAGTTGGACCACATGGTCCGGCTGGTGGGCGTGCACCACCCAGACCTGCTGGAGGAGACACACCTCCACCTGGCACAGGTAGCCCCTCCAGTCACACTCCACGTAGCACCTCTGCATGGTGTGCTAGCCCCTCCCGTCACACACACAGGACCTGGAGCACAAGGGCCAGTACGCTCAGGCGGAGCAGCACTTTGTGGGGGCCCGGGACTGGAAGGGTGCCATCAACATGTACCGGGCCCAGGGCCTGTGGGACGATGCCTACCGTGTGGCCAAGGACCATGGGGGGCAGGGGGCAGCCAACCAGGTGGCCTACCTGTGGGCAAAGAGCTTGGGTGAGGGGGGGAGAGAGGGGAGGGTGGGGTGAGGGGGGAGAGAGGGGAGGGTGGGGTGAGGGTGGTAAGTGAAGGGTGAGAAGGGCTGAGAAAGGTATGAGGGGTGAGGGGGCTGAGGGTGGGAAATGAGGGGGAGGGAGGGGTGAGGGGGAAGGAATGAGGGGATGACAGAGATAAAAGGTGCATTAGCCACTCAGGAATTTACAGTAAAAGGTGCATTACTTTGTGCCTGTGTCTGTGCTGTGCAGGAGGTGACTCGGCTGTAAAGCTGCTGTCCAAGTTTGGCCTTCTCGAGGCAGCAGTGGACTATGCCACTGACAATCTGTGAGTGCACCGCTCTCTACCTGCTGCCAATGCTGGGCGGCACCCTACTCCACACCCCTACTCCACACGGTGCCACACCCCTACTCCACACGGTGCCACACCCCTACTCCACACGGCGCCACACCCCTACTCCACACGGTGCCACACCCCTACTCCACACGGTGCCACACCCCTAGTCCACATGGTGCCACGCCCCTACTTCACATGGTGCCACACCCCTACTCCACACGGTGCCACACCCCTACTCCACACGTTGCCACACCCCTACTTCACATGGTGCCACACCCCTACTCCACACGTTGCCACACCCCTAGTCCACATGGTGCCACACCCCTACTCCACACGGAGCCACACCCCTACTCCACACGGTGCCACACCCCTAGTCCACATGGTGCCACGCCCCTACTCCACACAGTGCCACGCCCCTATTCCACACGGTGCCACACCCTACTCCACACAGTGCCACGCCCCTACTCCACACAGTGCCACGCCCCTACTCCACACAGTGCCACGCCCCTACTCCACACGGTGCCACGCCCCTCTCTACCTCCGTGTAGGTCCTTTGACTTCGCCTTTGACATTGCTCGTGCTGCCCTCAAGTCAAAGTTGCCGGAGGTCCATCTCAAGTACGCCATTTACCTGGAGGATGAGGTGCGGCAGGTGGCTGTGGGTGGGAGGGTCTAGCTGGCCAGCACATGCCCCTCCCACATGCACATGCATAGGGCAAGTTCCATGAAGCTGAAGCAGAGTTCCTGAAGGCGGACAAGCCGAAGGAGGCAGTGCTGATGTGGGTGCACCAGCAGGACTGGGACGCCGCACAGGCCACAGCCGAGCAGCACTGTCCTGAGACAGTGGCAGACGTGTTTGTGGGGCAGGCTCGAGCGGCCTTTGAGAAGAAGGACTTCCACAAGGCCGAGGGCTACCTGCTGCGAGCAGAGCGGCCAGACCTGGCTGTCAAGTACTACAAGGAGGGGGGGATGTGGGACGATGCACTGAGGATCGTCAAGGAGTACATTCCCAACAAGGTCAGTGCTGCTGGCCAAGCTGTGAACCGGTGGCTCTGTAGTGGGTGTGCCTCAATGATCCAGCCTTCATCAGTTGGAACACCACTAGATGTCTGTGCATGTGCATCTGTGCATGTGTGTGTGTGTGTGCGTGCATATGTGGTGGGCTCCTCTTACGGACTCTGTTGGTACTTGCTACTCTGGCTGTCCACCCATTGCAGTTGGATGAGTTCCAGCGTGAGATGTCGTCTGCCTACGGCACCAACAGTGAAGACATCATCTCTCAGGCCCGGAGCTGGGAGCAGGGGGCGGAGTACCGCAGAGCAGTGGAGACCTATCTCAAGTTGTCTGTTCAGAACTGTGGGGACCACGCCCTCCTCGTGAAGGTGTGGATGAAGGTGAGCCTGCACAGCACACAAGTGCCCTCGAGGGGTGTGTTTGTGGGAGGGGCAGAGTGAACACCTCTCCTCCTGCAGGCTGTGGACTTGTCATGCAAGTTCATTGAAGACCATGCAAGGGATGTAGTGGCCCTGGTCTGTGATAGGCTGGCCAACATTGGAGAGTATGAGCAGGTAAGAGCTGGCCGCAGGGGGTGTGGTAGGACCCTGCCCCACCCCCTGCCCCACCCCTGCAGGCTGGTGAGCTGTACCTGCGTGTGGACATGGTGAAGGAAGCCCTGGACATGCTAATGGCCGGCGGGAGTTGGGAGAAGGCTCGGCACATCTCCAAGAACGTGCACCCACAGTGAGTGATGGTGTTACTGCTGCAATGTCGGCTTCCACTCACAGCCTGTGGTCGCTGCAGGTACGAGGAGGAGGTGGAGGAGGCCTACATCAAATACTTGAAGACACACAACAAGACAGAGGAGGTCTGTCTGTGCGGGCTTGTGCCTGTCACATGACTATCACATGACTCACTGTCGCCTGCAGATGCAGTCCGTGGACCCAGAGAGTGCTCTGAAGATGTATGCCGATGGTGGAGACTGGAACAGGTGCTTGGAGCTGGCAGGGAAGCAGGCAAGCTGACTGGCCTCTCTGTGTTGCTGTGGATGGTTGGCCAGCTGTTGTGCCTTTGCAGGGGCCAAAGGTGCTGGCCAAGTACGTGGCCCTGCACGCTGCACAGCTGCTGACCTCTGGGGCCGCCCTCTCTGCACTGAAGCTCTTCCGCAAGTTTGGTGCATCACCCAACCCCCAGGTGTGTGGGTAGACTGGGGATGGGGCTGAAGTGAAACAGTGTTTAGAGGGGTGTTACCTTTGCCTCTATGTGTTGCTTCCTGCCAGAACTACAACATCTACCGGAAGTTGTGTGTCGATGTCCTGTCCATGCCCTTGGGGGAGGGCGCGTACGGGACGTGTGCCGACCTGAGAGACATGCTCCTGAGCCTGGTCAGTGCCCTGGCCCAGTCCCCTGAGGCCAAGAGCCCTGCCGCACAGGAGTTTGAGAGGCTGCTCCTGGTGGCCCACTACTCCGCCACACGTGCGGCCTGCACGGGGCTACCGCAGCTCAAGGAGTTGGTGGCCAAGATTACCGTGTCCCTTCTGCGGTACACCGACATCCTCCCTGCGGACAGGGCCTTCTACGAGGCTGGGTCGCAGGCAAAGGTGGGTGGGTGCCCTTCTGTTCAGTGGGCGTGGTCAGGAGCCTCCTGTGTGCAGGGTGTGTGGTCAGGACCTCCTGTGTGCAGGGGGTGTGGTCAGGAACCTCCTGCTGTGCAAGGGGTGTAGTCAGGATCCTCGTGTGTGCAGGGGGTGTGGTCAGGATTATCCTGTGTGTGCAGGGGGTGTGGTCAGGGTCCTCGTGTGTGCAGGGGGTGTGGTCAGGATCCTCGTGTGTGCAGGGGTTGTGGTCAGGATCCTCGTGTGTGCAGGGGGTGTGGTCAGGATCCTCGTGTGTGCAGGGGGTGTGGTCAGGAGCCTCCTGCTGTGCAGGGGGTGTGGTCAGGGTCCTCGTGTGTACCCGTGTAGGACCAAGGCTGGGAGAGCATGAGCTTTGTCTTCTTCAACCGCTTCCTGGACCTCAGCGAGGCCATTGAGGAGGGGAGCACAGACATGCTGGACAGCATGGACATAGCTGGCACCGACATCCCTCTGGAGGTGCCCCTCCCAGCCACGCCCTTCATGAGTGTGAGCAGCACGCGGCTGAGGCCTTGCCAAATGTGTGAACTAACCCCCACTTTGCCCACATGCAGGAGGACCAGCGTGAAGATGTCAAGGAGTGGGTCCTTGCCCTCTCCATGGACCAGAGGGTAGAGCAGGTACTGCCGGTGGACGAGAGAGGGGCCTTTGTGGCCTCCTTGGTCTCACCTCAGAGCAGCATCACCTCGCTGCCTTGCTTGGTGTCAGGTAGGACGGCCTGTGTGCCCGCCTCCATGCTCCTGCTGGATGTAATGCAACATGCACTGCACTGGTCACTGCAGGCTATCCAGTGTTGCGCAACAAGGTAGAATTCAAGCGAGCTGGTTTTGCAGCTGTCAAGGAAGAGTGGACCCGTTTCATGATGGCTGCCAAGGTGGGAGGGGCTGTCAAGGTGGGAGGGGCTGTCAAGGTGGGTGGGGCTGTCAAGGGGGAAGGGGGTGTCAAGGTAGGAGGGGCTGTCAAGGTGGGAGGGGCTGTCAAGGGGGAAGGGGGTGTCAAGATAGGAGGGGCTGTCAAGGTGGGAGGGGCTGTCAAGGTGGGAGGGGCTGTCAAGGGGGAAGGGGGTGTCAAGGTAGGAGGGGCTGTCAAGGTGGGTGGGGCTGTCAAGGGGGAAGGGGCTGCCAAGGTGGGTGGGGCTGTCAAGGTAGTAGGGCTACCAAGATGGGTGGGGCTGTCAAGGTGAAAGGGGCTGCCATCACACCATTAGTTTCCTCTGTGTGTGTGTCCTGCCGTGGTTCCCCTGCAGTCTGCTCAGGAGTGCCAGGATGTGCTGCAGTTCCTGACCAAGTGGGTGGGACCCCCTTCCAACCCTGCCTTCTCCTTCAAGTGAATAGAACCTATGCATCACTAACAACTGCATGTGCCCACCACTGTGTGTGTGCATATATACGTGCACTGTGCATTGTACATTTGTGGTGTAAATAGTGACACATTATATACAAACTGGGCAATATGTATATACTTGTGTGTGCATTTCATCGGCGAGTGGCATAGAAGCAAGCTATGCGCATACAGATTGGAGGTTGGTCTAGCAGCTATGTACGTCCAGTGAGCACACGTCTTGCACGCACGCCCCATGCACACTCTTCACAGCATCACAGACTGCAATGCCTAACCTGCTCAGCAGGCAGTGAGTGACGGCTGCGCACATGCAAACATGCACTGCCCAAATAACACTGGACACATTTATATAACTACAACATACATAATATAATTTGTATGTATACGAGTAACTGCAGTTATATCCATAATGCATTGACTACAGCTCAGTCACTGCCCTCTCCTGGCTCAGTCCAGTTGAGCCCTGAGCTCAGCAGGGGGCCTGAGTTGTCTTGACACGCCCTGCAGTGGGTGTTAGGTGCAGTATGCACTGGTGGGGGCGTACGGTTGTGGCAGCCACAGTTGCTGTCATCACCACACACACATGTACCTGTTGGACTCCAGGCCAGTGGTGCTGCGGGACATAAGGGGCTTCATGGCCGCCTGCAGGCTCGCAAACAGTCTTGGGAACACCAGCTCTTGTCCTGCCAGCAACTGCTTCATCCTGTGACGTTCCTGATGCAGCACAGGAGGGGGCGAGGGAAAGGGAGGGGAGAGGGAGGGAGGGGAGGGGAGAGGGAGAGAGGGAGGGGAGGGGAGAGAGGGGAGGGAAAGGGAGGGGAGAGGGAGAGAGGGAGGGGAGGGGAGAGAGGGGAGGGAAAGGGAGAGGAGAGGGAGTGAGGGAGGGAGGGGAGGGGCCTCACAGCTGTATCTGAGCAAGTGTGCATGTGCCATGCTTCCACCTTTGGTGCCTCAAAACAAGCAGGACAATTCTCAGGGATGACAGGAAGGTGGTTGCCCTCAGCAAACACTCGCAGATCCTTCTCCCGGACGTAGACAAAAGGTCGGATCACTCTAAGGTCACCATCCCTGTAGGGCAGAAAGACAGCTGGCCTTCACTTAGGTGCCCCTCCCCTCCCCTCCCCTCCCCTCCCACTGACTGAACGGTGTAGTGTGCCTTCATGGTCCGGAGGAAGCCGTTGTGAAAGGCAGCCATGAGGAAGCTCTCAGCCAGGTCGTCGAGGTGCTGGCCCATTGCTAGCACGTTGTAGCCCTCCCGCCGGGCACACGCGTACAGTCGACCACGTTTCATTCGCGAGCAGAAGGCACAGATGGAGGAGCAGCCCACCTCACGAGCCTTCTCCAGGATCTCTGGGAGGGGAGGGGAGGGGAGGGGAGGGGAGGGGAGGGGTTAGCACTGCACAGCCCCACACCCAGTACCAGCCCCACCTACTCTGCTCTTCATAGAAGTATGTCACCCCCAGGCCCTGGAGGTAGGGGATGAGGGGGGAGGGGTCATAGGAAGCTGTCCCGGGGTCGACTGTCACTGCCCCAAAGGTGAAGACTGTGCCCTTTGCTTGCGCAATGAAGCGGTATTGATGTAGGGTGTGCAGGAGGGAGAGCGAGTCCTTGCCACCCGACAGGCACACCAGGACACGGTCACCATGACGAATCATTCCATACTCCTCAATGGCCTGTGGGGTGGAGGCTAAGTCCTGGTGAAGCTAGTGGGTGAATGGTGCATGAGGAAGGGCCCACCTCCATTGTCGGCTTCAGGATGCACTTCGGGGGACAGTGAAAACAAACACTTGCATTGGCAGTTGCCATGGCAACATACTGCTGAGACTGTGTTCTGTTATGGTACATCTCAGGAGAACAACCATCTCTTACCAACACAGGCACACTCTCCTCCACCTGGTCAGACGTCTGCTTTCTCTCCTGCACCTGGTCAAATGTCTGCTTTCTCTCCTGCACCTGGTCAGACGTCTGCTTTCTCTCCTGCACCTGGTCAAACGTCTGCTTTCTCTCCTGCACCTGGTCAGACGTCTGCTTTCTCTCCTGCACCTGGTCAGACGTCTGCTTTCTCTCCTGCACCTGGTCAGACGTCTGCTTTCTCTCCTGCACCTGGTCAGACGTCTGCTTTTTCTCCTGCACCTGGTCAGACGTCTGCTTTCTCTCCTGCACCTGGTCAGACGTCTGCTTTCTCTCCTGCACCTGGTCAAACGTCTGCTTTCTCTCCTGCACCTGGTCAAACGTCTGCTTTCTCTCCTCCACCTGGTCAGACGTCTGCTTTCTCTCCTGCACCTGGTCAGACATCCGCTTTCTCTCCTCGACCTGGTCAGACGTCTGCTTTCTCTCCTCTACCTGGTCAGACGTCTGCTTTCTCTCCTGCACCTGGTCAGACGTCTGCTTTCTCTCCTGCACCTGGTCAGACGTCTGCTTTCTCTCCTGCACCTGGTCAGACGTCTGCTTTCTCTCCTGCACCTGGTCAGACGTCTGCTTACTGCCTGGCTGCACTGCAGAATTCCAAACAGAGCAGCAGGCAAGAGGGGGGTTGTAGGACTTTGGTGTGAAGGGCGGGGCAGTGGGCGGGGCGGTGACTGTCCCCCTCAGCCAGGACTGAGCCTCTTGTGGATAGAGGAACCATCTGTACGGCTCAGCTGAGTTGCCTAGCAACACTGACTGGTCTCCCAGTGACCTTGTCACATCACCATGGCAATGTGTTGCCAAGTCAAACAGTTCTTCAGCTTCCTCGAGACACTCCTGCACACGTCAAGAAGTACTCTGTAGGCACACAGCCCCAGCCTCGGTCTGAATGACTTATATACATAGCTACATTCATCCATATGACACATGCAGTCTAACAAATGACCCCAGCACCAGGTGTGGGCTCGCCCCGGGGCTCACCTCGAAGCTGGGTGCCGTGCCGTGCTGGGTGGGCGCCGTGCCGTGCTGGGTGGGCGCCGTGCCGTGCTGGGTGGGCGCCGTGCCGTGCTGGGTGGGTGCCGTGCCGTGCTGGGTGGGCGCCAGGCCGTGCTGGGTGGGCGCCGGGCAGTGGAACCGGCCTTGTTTGTAGGTGATGGAGCCCAGCCACTGTCGGTCAGCAAAGGTGTGACTGCGTGAGTGGGAGAAGAGGCCAGTGTTTGGGTCGACATCATACTGAGTGGGCGGGGTGGGAGGGGCGGGTTGGTCCTGACAGCATCACACACGCCCACAAGGCCAGCCCACTCACTAGGGGTAGTAGCTTCCAGCCATGTTTTGCTACCATGGTAACAGCCTTTATAATGTACTCGACCACTTCATCACTCATGAAATATGCGCAGCTCAATCGTGAGACGCCGGGTCTGGCGGGCGGTGGGGTGGAGGGAGGTGCAGTGGGCAGGTCTGGTAGGCCTCGTGTGGAGGGCACTGCAAACTGACCTGAGCAGTTCCCTCTCTGAGTACTCGCCCTGCCGTCTCAGGTGAGCGCGGTCAAGACGAGGGTCCTCAACCAGCAACTCCTTAAATCTGTCAGCTAAATTAGGGGAAATCCCCAGGAGGGACTGTGGTGGGAGGTACGTGTCACACAAGGCCAGCACTCACAGACGGGACTCCACCAGACCTGTCCCACCCGCCCATCTAGTCCCGCCCACCTGGGCGTAAGGTCCAGCACAGGAACATCCCCCTCTGGCCTGGATTCCAAAAAGATCATTGAGCAGGGCGCACACATAGTTGTGGTGAAGCAGACGCCCTGAGGGCGGGTGACGCACGACAAAGGAGAAGACAGGGAGTTTGGGGACATTCTCAGGTCCCAACAGAATTAGCTCAGGAACTTTCCCCCAAGACGCCTGGACATGCCTGTGGTATGCGGCAGACTACAGTGGCGACTGCTCACGAGCGTGTGCCTGCGGTCCCAGTGGCAGCTAACCGGGTGAGCTTCTCCTCCCGCTGCGCTATGGTCCCCACTCCCACTGCCTGCTTCAGCTGCATGGCCAGGCCCACCCGGATGGAGCCCACAATACCCGGTGTGCCTCCCTCCTCTCGGGACTCCACCTCCCGTAGGTAGAGCTGAGCTGATGGTGACACCTGGAGAGGGTGAAAGTCTGCAGTGACAGGGGTTGGGAGGTGGTGCATTGCAAAGCCTCACAAAGAACACAGTGCCTCCTCCAACAGTGTAAGGGGTGGAGTTCTGGAACAGCCGTTTCTTAGCAACTAGTACACCAGGTGAGTCCACCCCACCAATAAACTTGTGCGGTGAGAAGTACACGGCGTCCTTGGCAACCATGGCTGGGTCCTGGTCGCGGGGCAGTGGGTTCATGTTGATGTCCACGTGGGGTGCTGCAGGAGGGAAGGGACGTGGGGTGCTGCAGGAGGGAGGGAGCTCTAAGTGCTCCAAGGTGCTCCTGCACTAGCTCGTCTCACGCAGCAGCCCCACCTGCAGTCGCGTAGTCCCAGAATGCCAGAGCACCGTAACGATGCAGTAAGGAGGTGACGGCGTCAGTGTCAGTGAGCACCCCTGTCAGGTTGGAGGCCGCACTGAAGGCACCAATCAAGAGACAACCACAACCAAGGTGCTCCTGCAACAGTGTCAAAGAGAGTGACCCAAAAGAGAGTGACTCAGGGGGAGTGACTCAGGGGGAGTGACCCAAAGGGGAGTGACTCAGGGGGAGTGACCCGAAGGGGAGTGACTTGGGGGGAGTGACCCAAAGGGGAGTGACTCAGGGGGAGTGACCCAAAGGGGAGTGGCTCAGGGGGAGTGACCCAAAGGAGAGTGACTCAGGGGGAGTGACCCAAAGGGGAGTGACTCAGGGGGAGTGACCCAAAGGGGAGTGGCTCAGGGGGAGTGACCCGAAGGAGAGTGTGCCAACCTTAAGTGCCGCCTCTAGCTGCTCCAAATCCAGCTGACCTTTGACAGACTCAGGAATGGCCACTATCTGTCAAAGGTTAAAGGTCAGGGGTCAAAGGTCAGGTGCAGCTGATCAAGCAGCTACATACATAGGCAGTCAACTCACCTTAGCACCAATCGATCGCCATGGCAATAGGTTGCTATGGTGTTCAAAAGGTCCGTGAAATACAATGGGGGGATTCCTGCTCACTTCTGATGGGCGGAGTCCCATGGCGTGCACCAGGAGGTTCACTGCGGCCGTGGTCCCGCTGCCCGTGAAGACCACACAGTCATGCTCAGAGGCCCGTACAGCATTGCGAACAACATTCCTGGCCTCCTCCCTCATCAGCGTCATCTGGCGAGAGGTTGCTGCAGTGACTGTGTGTGTGTTGCCGTACCAGGGCAAGACTCGCTCGGCAACGTACTCTTCCAAGAAGTGGAGGGCCCTTTACGGTTGAGAGGAGGAGCGCTGCTATACCCAGCATGGACACAGCTGCGATTGCCAGATCGGTCTCACCTGCCGGAGGCGGTGTAGTCGGCATACGTCACTGTGAGTCGCCGGGAGACAGGACGCTCGAGTCAGCGAGCCACACACGCACGTGCAGCGGTACGGCGGACAGGATCCACCAGTACTGAACACATGACTGCCACAGCCACCTGTACCCACCCATCAGCGCTTACCTCTCCTCGCTCCAAATGGACCGCGAAGAACAGCATCCTTCCCCACTTCATTGTCAGAAATGAACTGCAGCAATTGCAAATTGCTCAGTACGGAACAGTCTGCGGCCATTTTTACCGCAATTCCCCGAGTGACTGGATAAAGATGGCGGACGCCACAAGCGAGCAAGGCGTTGAGGGCGACGGCGGTCCCCTTGGCCCGGAGGAGGTCCGTATAAACAGGCTGGAGAGCTTAGTTCGAAGCCTGCAAATGGAAAACAAACGACTGCTGACGCGCGTGGAGGCCAATAAGCCGACGGGCGCCGCTCCGGGCGGAGGGGTGAGGAGGGCCGACAGCGGGCCCCACCAGGAACTGATCAACCTAGCCCAGGAGGGAGTGGGAGAGAAGGGAGAGCAGGACATGTGGTACGTTGGGGTCGAGCCGACCGCCTTTCCCATGTCCCTCCCATCCTTCATCAGCGAACATTACATTGCTTCCGTTGCATTGACTAGGTTGTACGTGTCGCCAGTTCGCCCTCCCACACCTGAACAGTGCCTAGTGTCCCCACAGCAGTGGCTAGTGGAGAGGGCAGAACCGGAAGTGGATGGGAATATCCCGTCCCTCAATGAAGTCCGAGTGGCACTGTTCACGCAGGAGAGTAGTGCGCGCAACATGTTTGAGTCGCAGAGTGCCGGTAAGGGCGGAGTGAAGCGGACCTTGTCTGCCAAGAGCATGACTGCACAAAGTGAGTCGGGGATCATGCCCCTTCCCAGACCAGCTGCAGTGGTAGTGTATGAGTTCGCCCATATACATACAGAATTCCTAGATGATGTTCGCCATAGGAGGAGGAACAGTCTCCCAGACACACATGTGCCTGACGTAGCCGTGCCAAGCAAGGAGGAGAGTGAGTGGAGGGTTTGGTTGACTGTGTGTCTCCTGCTGTTCCAGTCCGCTGGGCTGTGAAATGCACCAGCTGTTACTGTTAAAGGACATTCATCTTTGCTGTAGGTAGCAGTGCCAAGTATGAACTTGCATCAGGGGGTGGGGTCAGAATCACACCAAAGTGGTCCAGTGAGGAGAGACCTAGGAATGTCCCTATCAAACCTGTACTTCCACTGGGGATGTCCCCAGTGGTAGGGGTTGACGCAAGAAGAAGTCCCAATACTGTGGGGAGTATGATGACAGACATTGATAATTACTCGGGAGGGCTTGGCTCCAGTGGCAGCAGCACACTTGCTGAACCCGACTCTGCACAGCCTCTGCCCACTGCCACAGAGGTGGACGCAGAGCACACAGCAGTGTTCCATGGGACGGACTACATCCACAGGAGCCCCTTACCCCGAAGGAAAGTTCCTGGGTCTCCAAAGCCTCGGTACAGAGTTGTGGATCCTGAGCAGGCGCACCGCAGGGCAGTGGATCCTGAGCAGGCGCACCACAGGGCAGTGGATCCAGAGCAGGCGCACCACAGGGCAGTGGATCCAGAGCAGGCGCACCACAGGGCAGTGGATCCAGAGCAGGCGCACCACAGGGCAGTGGATCCAGAGCAGGCGCACCGCAGGGCAGTGGATCCAGAGCAGGCGCACCACAGGGCAGTGGATCCAGAGCAGGCGCACCACAGGGCAGTGGATCCTGAGCAGGTGCACCGCAGGGCAGTGGATCCAGAGCAGGCGCACCGCAGGGCAGTGGATCCAGATGAGATACATGGCAGGGTGCTGGATGTAGAGCAGTACCAGCTCAGGGCAGTGGATCCAGACCAAGCTCACCGCCGAAGCCCCCTGGCCCAGAGGGAAACCATTGGCTCTCCTAAGCTACAACCCAATGCAGTGGATCCAGACAAAAATCAGTGTAGGCCAATGGATCCAGACCAAATTCAAAATCGGACCATCAACTCAGATGAGGTGCACCACAGAGGAATGAATCCAGATCATGTCAGGGCGGTGAATCCAGACCAAACTCGGCGCAGGAGCCCTTTGGCCCAGAGGAAAGCCATTGGCTCTCCTAAGTTACAACTCAGGGCAGTGGATCCAGACCATGTTCAGCAAAGGGCAGTGGATCCAGACCATGTTCAGCACAGCTCGTTGGATCCAGACCAGATGGAATGCAGAGCGGTAGATCCAGACCAGTTAAATCACAGGAGCCCTTTAAGGCAGAGGATGGTCATTGGCTCTCCTAGGTTGCAACATAGAAAACTGGATTTGGACCAGCATCAGCATAGGGCAGTTGATCAACATCCACAAATCGCGGTGGCTCCAGACCAGTTGCATCACAAGGCACTGGAGCCAGACCAACTGCAACGTAGAAAGGTGATTGGCTCTCCTAAACTGCAGCGCAGGGCTGTGGATTCAGACCGTGTTAAGCCTGTGGGGGTGGATCCAGATCACGTTCAGCTCAGAGCAGTTGATCTAAGCCAAATGCCTCGCAGGGCAGTGGATCCAGATCACGTTCAGCTCAGAGCAGTAGATCCAAGCCAAAGTCCTCGTCGGTGGGTGGATGCAAGCCAAACTCACGTCAGGGCGGCGGATCCAGATCACGTTCATCCTAAGGCAGAGAGTTTGGCCAAGACTTCTAAGTACCCTACCACTCGCAGATTACCAGATGCTGCTCATCGGCAGAGACCTGGACAAGTGGGTGTGCCCTCTTCCTCCCCTGCTGCAGTGGGGCAAGTCCCTGAACAACACACCTCAGCACTCTCTGTCTCATCATCCGGTGTCACACGCACTAAGAGAGTACGAGATGGCTTGAACCAAAAGCGCTCCCCCGCAAGAGGTAGAGGCGGAGCCTATACGTCTCCCTCCGCCAACGGGCCCAGCTCTAAAGCACCACAAAGGTATGCACAGCACAGGATGCCCAGCAGTCTCTCTTGTGCAGTCCATGTAGTCTTTTGCTGTGCTATTTGTTCCCTTGTACCTCTGTGGTCCCCGCAGACGCTCTGCAGGACCTCAGACGGCGGTACAAGACACAGGTTGGATGGATGGGTGCTTCTAGCCCAGCAGGCCAGCCACATTGTACATTGCACATTGCGTTGTTTTGAGCACATTATTTTGCCAGCATGTACAGTAATGCACTGAGTGTGGATTGAACAGCTTTTTGCCCCTTTAGTATACACAGACTGCCAGTTGCTATTTTTGTGTGGCACGTGGTAATGGTAGTGGAGGTGGTGCTTTGTTAGTGATGGTGGCTGGCGGTGATGTTCCACCTGATCGAGTGTGAAGAAGGTTGGTCCAGACCACAGTGTAGTGTTGTGGTTGCACTGTGTGCCCACCCCCTGGTGTGCACAGTGGGTGCGGTGCGGCAGTGCTTCTCTCAGCTGCTGTTTCCCAGCTACATACGCAAGTGTGACGTACGCACACGCATACATGCACACTTGCACTTAAATATATATGTACTATAAATTCTATCACATATTTCTAACTTGCTATTAATATTAATCTTCGTGTAGTCTGCCTTCTGAAATAGTTACTTGTAATCTCCTAAAACACAACCATGCGTTCTACATATACACATTGAGGTCAGTGCATGTAGTCTGAAATAGCGAACCCGCTTTCTGCCTCCAGCACCACGTAGTGGGACATGTGCTTACAAGGCAGCTGAGTAGTGCCACGTTGGTACCTCGCACATCAGGCCTGCAATGTGCGTACTCTGCGCTCCACAAGGTCAAATGCTCAAATCGGTATACCTTATATATATACTTGATGAGTGGTATATACACATCTGCATGCCTCGGTCTTGCTCAATCATGCACACACAACTACTTGAAACCAGACTGGACAGCAGCTGTTATATCACGTAAGTGTGTCACGACGCCCACTTTAATTAATAAGCACAAGCTAGAGCCATAGTGCCCGCACACACGACAAGCAGCAATGCAGCCCATGCACTGTTCTCTGAGGAAGGAAGCAGGAGTTGTGGCTGGAGGCAAAGGCCCGCTACCAGTCTTCAAAAGGGTCGTCACCACCCGAGGAGGCACCACCAAAACTGTGGGGGAGGGTACAATTGCACAACAGTGATTCAACCAGCATGTGCTATGAAAAGGCATGAACGAGGTCTGTTTCAGTATACCTTATGCCATCCACAGCTCACCTGCCATGCTCATCTGCTGACAAAGGCAAACCAAACTCATCGACCTTACCCTGGCTGCCCCCTCCAACCTCAGGCCTCGGCGTGGTGGGGAAAGCCTCCTGCTGCTGCTCCACCACCAGCTGCATGTACCGCTGCATCACTGGGTTAGGCACCTCATCTCGCACAACAGCCTCAGGCCTAGGAGAGGGTGAGGTGTCCTCCTCTGCCTTGTCCAGCCCACCCAGCTCTGCCAACTCTGCTCGACAGGCAGCCTCCTGCTCCAGTCGCCTCCGCTGTCTCTCCTGCTCGCGCTGACTGTGGAGGACCTCCCACGAGGGAGGGGCATTACTGCTAACAATGGTGCAAGGGGCTGGGGCTGGCTGGGCAATGGTAGTGGGCAGAGCAGGGCCAGTTGAGGAGTTGGCAGGAGGGGCTTTAGGGCTGTTGGTGGCTAGGGTTGAATTAGTAATGTTGGTGGGCGGGGCTGGATCAGTATTGTTGATGGGTGGGGCTGGATCTTCAGCACTGATGGGCGGGGCTGGATCACTACTTTTGATGGGCAGGGCTGGATGATCAGTACTAACGGGCAGGTCGTTTCGTCCAATAGTGCTGATGGGTGGGGTTAGTTCAGTAGTGTGGATGGGCGGGGTTGGTTCAGTAGTGTGGATGGGCGGGGTTGGTCCAGTAGTGTGGATGGGCGGGGTTGGTTCAGTAGTGTGGATGGGCGGGGTTGGTCCAGTAGTGTGAATGGGCGGAGTTGGTCCAGTAGTGTGAATGGGCGGGGTTGGTTCAGTAGTGTGGATGGGCGGGGTTGGTCCAGTAGTGTGAATGGGCGGGGTTGGTTCAGTAGTGTGGATGGGCGGGGTTGGTCCAGTAGTGTGAATGGGCGGGGTTGGTTCAGTAGTGTGGATGGGCGGGGTTGGTTCAGTAGTGTGGATGGGCGGGGTTGGTTCAGTAGTGCTGATGGGCAGGGTTGGTTCTGTAGTGTGGATGGGCGGGACTGGATCAAGGCTCACACCTTTGTGTTCAAGGCACCTATGCGCGTGGTGCTGACCCTGCCACAATGTGTCCAGTGACAGCGGCCATTTTGTCGCTTTGCTCTCCTGTCTCTCCAACCTTGTCTCACCTGCAGTTGACAGCTCTGCCCTGACAGCCGGCTGCTCTGAGTCCACCGGTGGCAAGGGGCTCCCAGGGGAAAGCAAAGAGAGGTGGTCCGATTCACTGGCCACACTGGATGTATCTATCATGCGACTGTAGGACTGGTCCAAATCCTGCAGGGAAGGGGTGAACCACTGCCTTGCAGTTGGGCAGGGCACAGCCAGCAAACACGGGACACACCTTAGCTACTTGGTCTAGACGCATCATCACAGATCTGGTGTCCAACTGACTGAGAGGTGGGCCGCCACCGACCTGCATCAATGGTCCCTTCTTGGGGGAAGCGCTGGTATTGTTGGGAAGTATGTGTGTTCGCACTGGGCTGGCAAACCGCAAGACCTTCTTGCCTACTGGACTGCTGCCCCGCCCCTTTTTCCCTTGGGCGAGGGATGAGCCGCGTCTCACCCACCCGTCCACCGCTCGCTCCAGGACTGCAATCTGTGCCTTTGCGTCCTCCAGCTCATGTATGTGGTGAAGCAGCTGGAGGTTCCTCTCCTGCAGTTGGCGCTCAGTGTCGTCACTGCGCCTCTTCAGGATGCCCACTGCCTTCTGCAGGCAGTCCCTCTCCCTGGTCAGCGAGCACAGCTGCTCCCTCCACACCTCCCTCTCCCGCTTCTGCTCGGCCTTCAGCATCATCTGAGAGGCATGGCAGAGCAGCCTTCATCCACAACACAGCACGCTGCATTGGATGGTACCCACCAGTTCTGCTGAAGGCATGGTGAGCTTCACTGCCATCTCCTCCAATGACTTCTTCAATTCTGAGTAACCACAGCAGATAATGACCAGTAGACAGACCCCACAGCCCGGTCTACCCTCCACCCCACAGCCCGCCCTACCCTCCACCCCACAGCCCGGCCTACCCTCCACCCCACAGCCCACCCTACCCTCCACCCCACAGCCCGGCCTACCCTCCACCCCACAGCCCGCCCTACCCTCCACCCCACAGCCCAGCCTACCCTCCACCCCACAGCCCGCCCTACCCTCCACCCCACAGCCCGGCCTACCCTCCACCCCACAGCCCGGCCTACCCTCCACCCCACAGCCCGCCCTACCCTCCACCCCACAGCCCGCCCTACCCTCCACCCCACAGCCCGCCCTACCCTCCACCCCACAGCCCAGCCTACCCTCCTCTCTCTGCTGTCCTTGTAGTCTGCTGGACTGCAGTTGCTCTTGCAAGGTCTGCACTTGGCGTTGTAGATCAGCAATACGCACACTGGCCTCAGGGGAATCCCCCAAGCAGACCTGTCTCTTCTGCAGGGAGTCGCGCTGCCGTGCTGTCTCATCCAGTTGTTCGGTGGCAGCACGCAGCCTGCCGAGTAGGGAACTGCGCTCGGCTTGGCTTTCATGGATGCAACCCTCCAGCCGCTCCACTTCACACTGCAGCTCTGCACACAAGGAGGGCAGATGGAAGGAAGGTGAGGGAGGCCCTGTCTAGCGTGGCACAGACCGTTGCTGCTTGCCTTTCAGTGCCACTTGCCCCCTCCTCAGCTCCTCTTGGTGCTGCAGTGCTGTTTCCCTTGCCTTCCGCTCAAACCTAGACAGAGACAAGAGGCAGTCCCAACTCCCACACCAGACTGCTAACCCTATAGACTCACTGATATGTGGTCTCCTCAGCCAGACGCTGGTACTCCTGCTGGGCCTGCTGTATGCTCGCTTCTTTCTTCCGCACTTCCTCCAGCAGTGATTCCACACGGGCAGCCTCGCCACTCAGTGTCGCTCGGCTAACTGCTACTGAGCGAAGGGAGAGTGCTTCACGGTTCCTCACGCTGTCCATCTCCCGCAGGAGGGCCTGACGCTGCTTGAACACTGAAGCCTCCAGCTCCTGCACGAACACACAGCACATGGACGCCCCTCCCCACAAGATGCGCCGCCTGCACCCACCTCCTCTTTGCTGCGAAACTGCTCATGAAGTCTCAACTCAAATTGCTTCAGATGCTTCAGCCGCTCACTATACTCTGCATGTAGCTGTAACCACACACATGTACACACAGGCACTCTCACTCACACACACACACACACACACACACACACACACATTCATTCCCTTACTTGGTTACACGCACGCACACACGCACACACTTACACACATTCATTCCCTGACTTGGTTACACACACACACACACACACACACACACACACACACACACACACACACGCGCGCGCGCGCACACACTTACACACATCCATTCTCTTACTTGGTTACGTGTTTTGGCCAGTTCTCTGTCATGACTCTCCCTCTCAGCCAACCTCATCTGAGCCAACTCCACCTTGCGTATTCTGGCAACCTAGAGAGTACACACACTACAATCCCCATCTTCCCACTCACTCTCCCCTCCCCCTGCTCACCACATCTTCCTGCTCACCCTCCCCTCCCCCTGCCCACCACATCGCTCCCCACCCCTTTCCGGCTCACTCTGCCCACTCCCAATCCCCACCCCTCCCCTGCTCACCCCTCTCCACCCCCACCCCTCCCCTGCTCACCCCTCTCCACCCCCACCCCTCCCCTGCTCATCCCTCTCCACCCCCACCCCTCCCCTGCTCATCCCTCTCCACCCCTACCCCTCCCCTGCTCACCCCTCTCCACCCCCACCCCTCCCCTGCTCATCCCTCTCCACCCCCACCCCTCCCCTGCTCACCCTACCCCTCCCCTGCTCATCCCTCTCCACCCCCACCCCTCCCCTGCTCACCCCTACCCCTCCCCTGCTCATCCCTCTCCACCCCCACCCTCCCCTGCTCACCTCCTGTTTCACCTGTGTCCTCGCCCGCTCCTCGCAGCGGTGCTGGTGCGCTGCCAGCTGCTCATCCACTGAGCGGTGGCCACTGCCAGGTGAGAGGAAGTTTGAGGACTCTCCATCCAACTGTAAGAGCTTGTGGGCTAAGCAATGGAAGGACTCTGTCAACACCAGTGCACTCCCCAGTAGGCAGAGCACGCACCTAAGAGGGAGCCTCGGCTGTCAGTGTCGGTTTGACAAGCTGACTCCCGTGACAAGCTCCTCCTTGTGAACTGGCCGGCCAGCTCCAACAGTAGGACCACAAGCACACTCGACTGTGGCTCTCTCTGCAGATAGCAGCAGCAGGGTGGACCCACATGCCACCGGCTCATCACCCTGCCCACCACATCTGCCCACTCCACACCTGCCCACCACACCTGCCCACTCCACAGCTGCCCACCACACCTGCCCACTCCACACCTGCCCACCACACCAGCCCACCACACCTGCCCACCACACCTGCCCACTCCACACCTGCCCACCATACCTGCCCACTCCACACCTGCCCACCATACCTGCCCACTCCACACCTGCCCACCATACCTGCCCACTCCACACCTGCCCACCACACCTGCCCACCACACCTGCCCACTCCACACCTGCCCACTCCACACCTGCCCACCATACCTGCCCACTCCACACCTGCCCACCATACCTGCCCACCACACCTGCCCACTCCACACCTGCCCACTCCACACCTGCCCACCACACCTGCCCACTCCACACCTGCCCACCACACCTGCCCACTCCACACCTGCCCACCACACCTGCCCACTCCACACCTGCCCACTCCACACCTGCCCACCACACCTGCCCACTCCACACCTGCCCACCACACCTGCCCACTCCACACCTGCCCACCACACCTGCCCACTCCACACCTGCCCACCACACCTGCCCACTCCACACCTGCCCACCACACCTGCCCACCACAGCCACCCTCGTACCACTGTCTGTGCAAGGCTTGACCCCTCCGGCACATGGAGGCACGAGAGCAGTTGATCGACAGACAGAACCTGCACAGCAAGGTAGCAATCACAGCACAAAGTAGTACACACACACACAGACAGACAGACAGACAGACATACACACACACACACACACACACACACACACACACACACACACACACACACACACACACACACACACACACACACTAACACACTAACACACTAACACACAGACAGACACCCGACCTTGTCTGCATACTCAGCAGTGAACACTGAGCGGGAGCAGTGGTACTTGAGGCAGCGGAAGTGGTCCAGGATGAGGTCATTCACAAGCTGGCAAAGCGGGGCGGCACGCTGGTGCTCGACTGAGGCCGGTGGGGGAGGCGGGGCCTGCAGCTCACGAACCAGTCTACACCGGAGCTGGGACTGCAAGGAGTGACAGTGAGAGACCAAACAGCAAATCCTTGCTCAGTGCAAGAGGGCCCTGCTGCACAGACTGACACATAAGCACGGCAGAGTGGGTGCATGTACTGGGCAGACGGTCAGGTGAAAGTGGGCGGAGAATGAAATTAAAGGCTGGCAGTACGCCGTGAGTTGTGCTGGAGTCCAGAGCGCCCAGTCTACCCGCGCCTACACCGTCTACACCGGTATGGGGCATCGGAGTGCTGGAGCTAGCCTCTGGCCACACGCCTTTGCTGGCAGAATATGGCTACTACGGGACAAAGCGGCCAGCAGATCCGTATCGTTGCATGGCGGAAGGGTCACTGTGCTGACCCGAGGAATGGGTTATGCTGCGTTGGCTAACTTTCGTGAGGTGTTCAATCTACCTTGAGCCATTCTGGCAGACCACGGCTCCTCAGCTGTCTGTAGATGTCCTCTCGCACTTTGCTGTCCAGTCCAACGCCGCTCTGGAGCGAAGTGGCAGCCATTTGCAGACTGGATACCTACTCCATTACCGCGGGGTTTCCATGGCGACCAGGGGTGGAGTTGGCGGGAGATTGTATATATGCGGTACAGGCGGTCGTGCACTGGAAGAGGAGAGGAGAATGAGCTCTAGAATCTACGTTATCAAGAGAGGTTTGCGCCACCTGCTTTGCTGGGTTGCGAGTGTGGCTGTGATGTACCTCCCTCTTCTGCAGATGGCCGCCAGGAGCCAGTTCTGTTTGACAAGATTACCTCGCGCATCAGCAAGCTCTGCTACGGCCTCAACCAGGAGTTCATCGACCCTGCAGAGATAACGATGAAAGTGATCTCCGGAGTCTACCCCGGAATCACCACCGTGGAGCTGGACACCCTTGCTGCTGAAACCTCCGCTTCAATGACCACCCGCCACCCTGACTACGCCACGCTCGCCGCTCGCATAGCCGTGTCCAACCTGCACAAAGAGACCAAGAAGCAGTTCTCCAGTTGGTGTCTTAGTCTGACACACACACGCACACAGACACAGACACACACAATACACCATCCTGCTCCTCCTCCCACCAGCTGTGATGGCTGACCTGTTCCACTACCACAACCCGAAGAACGGGCTGCCTTCTCCAATGATCAGCAAAGATACGTTTGATGTTGTGCAAAAACATGCTGATGTGAGTCTCAGTTGTTTGATGTTCTTTGGACACCACTGTCTCTCCGTGCACGTGTCGTTGTTGATTGTTGTGTGTTGTGCTGTTGTGCAGACCTTCAACTCGGCTATCATTTATGACAGGGACTACAGCTACAGCTATTTTGGCTTCAAGGTGACACCCACCACACCTTGACTGGCCCTGTAGTGCGTGCACAGCCTCTCCACACACTCTCCCCCACCTCCTCAGACCCTGGAGCGCTCCTACCTGCTAAGAATCAATGGAAAAGGTGCTGCACACACCGTGACAGTGACTGGTGCCACATGCAAGCTTCACCCTAACTCTCCCGAACCCTTCTGCAGTGGCCGAGCGGCCGCAGCACATGTTGATGCGTGTGGCCATTGGCATCCACCGAGAGGACTTGGACGCTGTCCTTGAGACGTACACCCTGCTCTCGGAGAAGTGGTTCACGCATGCATCCCCCACCCTCTTCAATGCTGGGACCTGCCGTCCTCAGCTCTCCTCCTGCTTCCTTCTATCCATGAAGGAAGACAGCATTGATGTGGGTGGTCTCTGCACATCACACATCACATCCCTCTGTTCTGTGATGACCCCCACCCCACCACCCCCTACAGGGCATCTACGACACTCTGAAGCAGTGTGCCTGTATCTCCAAGTCTGCCGGTGGCATTGGGGTGGCTGTGCACAGCATCCGTGCGCGGGGCAGCTACATTGCTGGGGTCAGTCAGCCACAGGGATCACCTTTGTAGATGGAATGTCACTGAATGCTCCTTCCTCCCTCCTCAGACAAACGGCACATCAAATGGACTTGTTCCAATGCTGCGTGTGTTCAACAACACTGCCCGCTACGTGGACCAAGGCGGCAACAAGCGACCTGGAGCCTTTGCTGTGTACCTGGAGCCCTGGCATGCCGATGTGTTTGACTTCCTGGACCTTCGCAAGAACACGGGAAAAGAGGAGCAGGTGTGTGTGTGTGTGTGTGTGTGTGTGTGTGTGTGTGTGTGTGTGTGTGTGTGTGTGTGTGTGTGTGTGTGTGTGTGTGCGCGTCCGTGTGTGTTGGCTGTAAACTTGAGACTTCCTGTGCATGCGTGTGGCCCTCGCTGTCACAGAGAGCACGAGATCTGTTTTATGGTCTGTGGATCCCGGACCTGTTTATGAAGCGTGTCGAGGCAGATAAGGAATGGTCTCTGATGTGCCCCCATGAGTGTCCTGGCCTGCACGACGTGTGGGGGGAGGAGTTTGAGCAGCTCTATGAGAGGTGCGGCGGCATTGTGTGTTTGCTTCCTCTAGATCCCCCCTGCACTAGCACTGCCTCCATGTGCTGTGCTGTAGCTACGAGCGTGAGGGCCGTGCCCGACGCACAGTGAGAGCGCAGAAGCTGTGGTTTGCCATCCTGGAGGCTCAAACTGAGACCGGCACGCCGTACATGCTGTACAAGGATGCCTGCAACCGCAAGAGCAACCAGCAGAACTTGGGCACCATCAAGTCCAGCAACCTCTGCACTGAAATTGTAGAGTACACTAGCTCAGATGAGGTGTGCTGCTGCCTTGATGTGTGGTGTGTGCCCATGAGGTGTGCTGCTGCTGTGATGTGTGGTGTGTGCCCACAAGGTGTGCTGCTGCTGTGATGTGTGGTGTGTGCCCACGAGGTGTGCTGCTGCTGTGATGTGTGGTGTGTGCCCACGAGGTGTGCTGCTGCTGTGATGTGTGGTGTGTGCCCACGAGGTGTGCTGCTGCTGTGATGTGTGGTGTGTGCCCACGAGGTGTGCTGCTGCTGTGATGTGTGGTGTGTGCCCACGAGGTGTGCTGCTGCTGTGATGTGTGGTGTGTGCCCATGAAAGCTGTCTCTCTCACTGACACCTCTTCCCTTGTAGGTTGCGGTGTGTAACCTGGCGTCCATTGCCCTGCCCATGTTTGTTGGTGCAGACCAGACCTTTGACTTTCAGCGTCTGTTTGAGGTGACCAAGGTGGTGACACGAAACCTGAACAAGATCATCGACCTCAACTGCTACCCCATCCCGGAGGCAAGGGCCTCCAACTTCAGGCACAGGCCCATTGGCATCGGTGTGCAGGTACTGCGGTGGGTGGGATAATAGGGGTTGCTAGGGTTGGCGGTGTGTGGTCATGTGCCGGAGTCTGCCTGTGCAGGGCCTGGCTGACATGTTCATTTTGATGCGGTGCGCCTTTGAGAGCGAGGAGGCGCAGGCCCTCAACCGACAAGTCTTTGAGACAATCTACTTTGGTGCCTTGACCGCCTCCTGTGAATTGGCCGAGGAGAATGGCCCCTATGAAACCTATGCGGGTTGCCCTGTGAGCCAAGGTGTGCTCCAGTTCGACATGTGGGGAGTCACCCCCACTGAGCGGTGGGACTGGGCGGAGCTCAAGGCCAAGATTGCCAGGTGTGCTGGCCCTGCCCCAGCCCCAGCCTTGCCACCACTGACAGTGGTCCCCCTCCTCACCCATCCAGGGCTGGAGTGCGCAACAGCCTCCTCTTGGCTCCCATGCCAACCGCCTCCACTGCACAAATCCTTGGAAACAACGAGTCCTTTGAGCCCTACACCAGCAACATCTACAGTCGCCGTGTGTTGTCAGGAGAGTTTCAGGTTGGTTGGGTTGGGGTTGGTTGTGGTCAGTGGTCAGTGGTCAGATGGGCTGCTGTGGTCTGGGCTGCAGGTGGTGAACCAGCACCTCATGAAGGACCTGACTGAGCTGGGGCTCTGGAACGAGGCCATGAAGCACAAGCTGATTGCTCATGGCGGCTCTGTGCAGAGTATCGACGAGATTCCTCCCCACATCAAGAAACTGTACAAAACAGTGTGGGAGATTTCGCAGAAGGTGTTGATCAACATGGCCGCGGACAGAGGGGCCTACATTGACCAGAGCCAATCACTGAATATGTACATTGCAGAGCCAAACTTTGGCAAGCTTACCAGCATGCACTTCTACGCTTGGAACAAGGTGTGTGTGCGTGCGTGCGTGCGTGTGTGTCTGTGTGTGTGTGTGTGTGTGTGTGTGTGTGTGTGTGTGTGTGTGTGTGTGTGTGTGTGTGTGTGTCTGTGTGTGCCTGTGTGTGTGTGTGTGTGTGTGTGTTTGTGTGTGTTGTGTGCTTAGTCTGCATTGTGTGTGATGCTGTGTGCTGCTGCGTGCACTGGTGTAGGGTCTCAAGACGGGGATGTACTACCTCAGGACACGCCCAGCAGCCAATGCCATCCAGTTCACGGTGGACCAGTCTGCTCTGAGTGAGGCGCAGCAGAAGAAAGAGGCAGCAGCGCTGGCGTGCTCCCGGCAGAACCGAGAAGCCTGTCTCATGTGCAGCTCTTAGCGCTCCTCTCCTGCAGAGAGTCGCCTGATGCTGACCAGGCAATGACACTATTAATTAACAGCATAGTCTATAGAGGAGGTGTGGCGTATGTGATGAATGGCCAGCACACCTTTTAGTTGAAATAAGAACTGGGTATGACATGATGCGGTGTCGTTTAGCCGCCTTTGTGGAGCATCACGTGTGACGATCGCTGTGTAGCCAGTGAAACCTGATGCGATAAAGTCATTGGTGTTTGCACAGTCTGACGTCCACGCCCACTAACTCCACCACCACAAACAAGCGGCAGTCCATCTAGTTTACACAGTAGCTAGGCGGCCATTGTACACGAGTCCTGGGGGAGGTTCTGCCCACGACGACGCGCATGGACAGCAGCTACTCGAGTGCCGCGGAGCCGACGCATGTTCGTCCTCAACGCGTGCCCTGCGCCAACGCCGCGTCCGTCTGTCAGTCAACGCCAGCGCCCACTGCAAGGCCGTGTCGCACCACTGACACAGCTCCCACCAGCGGAATCGATCGCAGTGCCTCGCTCATGTCCGGTATTCCCGCGTACAGCGACGGCTTGCCGTACCCGGAGCCAAAGGTGGTGCGACGACCTGTGAGCAGAGCTGTAGGGTGGTTAGCCTCCAACTTGAGAAGGGACGGCAGAAGGGTCAGGGACAGCGAGAGGAGCCCGGCCCTGCCGTCGGCGAGAGAGGCGAGGTCAGAGAACATGCTGAGTAGACTGTTCAAGCGGAACTGGTCTGACAGCGTCGCGCTGCAAGGTCGCGAGTCAGATCGCACCCGCAATTCCGTTCCCAGCAGTCTGTCCTCATCCCTTTCACACCCTGCTCCAACCTTCTCCAACGCTGTTGGCCCGCTCGTATCCGTCAGCAGCGCTTGCGATGGGGAACACTGTCACAGTCCAACAGGACCTCCGCACCCCCTGATAGATGCACTGTCGGAACCCAGCTCCACCAGCAAACCCTCCTTACAGCTTGGAACACAGTCATGCAGTGATGTGCAACCAACTGAGCCTTCGGTGGCTGCGCCTGAACCTCTTGTTGAGTTTATACAGGATAATGAGCTGTCTAGGTACGGGTCCTGCAGAGACGTAGTGCGGGAGGACAACAATGACAGTGGGCTGGCTAGCGATGTAGACACGCAGCGCTTTCCAGGTGTGACATCGGATGCAGGCTTGCATCTGGTTGATGCGTCACCACTGGACGCAGGTGTAGTGCCACTTGGGGGACAAACCGTTAGCCAGTTTCATTGCAGCAACAACTATCTACAAGGACCGGCGAGTCGGGGCGGCAAGAGCCCTAGCCCCGCCCACAAGGGGGTGCAAAGGAGGCACACATCTGACCCCACCAATACCATGGCAGTCGGTCTTCACCTCCCGCAAGGACACAAGGAACCAGCAACCCAGGTAGTGAAGAAGGGAGCCACTCGTCCTCTGTCGCTGTGTGCACCAGTGGAGCAGCCCTTGTTCGGAGACAAGGGCTGGTCGCAAGGGAACTTTAAAGATGTCAGCTATGAATTGCCCCTGGATCCCCCAGGCAAAGGTCGTCTCTTAGCTGCGGTCAGTACCATGGATATCAGGACTCCTCCCACATGCATTAAGGTGGTGCGATCATCTGCATCGTATGTTGATGTACATGAGATTTCAAAGATGGACACTGAAGACGTGAGTTGAAGCCCTCACGATGCTGGTTGTCGACCAGGTGCTGTAAATACCTACCCATTATGTGGAATGTGTACAACCTCCTGCATTCTACCTTGTGCTCAGGATGAGTATCGACAGTTGGTGGTCAAGTGGATCCTTGACACAGAACGGTCCTACCTCCAGGCACTGCAGACGGTTGTTCAAGTGTGTGGTGTCTGCACGCACGTGCATCATGCGTGCTGTGATGTGTTGCAAGGAGACTGACCCCTGGTATTCTCGCCAGTGCAGGTGTACATGGAGCCTCTTCAGCGACATCAAAGGGGCGTGCTGGAGCCTGAGGCCATCAGTGACATCTTCTACCAGGTCCCAGAGATATGCAACCTGCATGAGAGCTTCGTGTTCCAGCTGTGCGAGAGGAGAGATAGCTGGAAGAAACTCGACACAATTGGGGACCTTTTTGTGAGCCATGTAAGTTCCTAGTTGGAGCTGGCACTGGTGTGCCGCTCAACGCACTTGCTACTCCCTTCCAGTTCAGTGGCAGCTCTGTTGTGGACATGTACAGCAAGTTCACCAGCAACTTTATGAATGCCAAACTCACCATTCAGCAGATGAGAAAGCAACGTCCCTCATTTGCCCGATTTCTGGAGGTTGGTCTGTTGAGCTACCCCTTGTGTGTGTGTGTGTGTGTGTGTGTGTGTGTGTGTGTGTGTGTGTGTGTGTGTGTGTGTGTGTGTGTGTGTGTGTGTGTGTGTGTGTGTGTGTGTGTGTGTGTGTGTGTGTGTGTGTGTGTGTGTGTGTGTGTGTGTGTGTGTGTGTGTGTGTGTGTCTGTCTGTGTGTTTGTGTGTGTTTGTGCGTGCGTGCACATTCTCTTAGTGTGTATTTGTCTGTTGCTATAGCAATGCGCTCGAGACAACCGTGAGAAGCTGAACTTGGGTGATCTGCTTATAAAGCCCATTCAGAGAATACCACGCTACGTGCTATTCATCCGAGTGAGACCCTGCTCTGAATGTGCATTTGTAAAAAAAGAAAAAAGTCTTTTACATGTGCATATATTGCTGTTGTAAATAGGACTTGCTGAAGCACACAGTCCACAGTCATCCTGACCACAGCCAGCTGGAGTTGGCTCTGGAGCAGCTGACCACCTTGGCTGAGCAGATGAATGAAGCAGAAAAGGAGGCCTCAAAAATAGACAAATTGAGGGATCTTGCCGTCAATATTGAGGGGGCCACACAGGTAAGATAACTTGTGCAAGCTAATGAGGGTGGGTAGACTGCTCTGCTGTGGTGCAAGAGGTGGCCTAGTCACTGGCATGTGCTTGTGTGCTCCACCTCCCACAGCTGCTGGCTCCACGACGATGGTTGCTGCGACACGACTTTGTCATGGAACTGGTGCGTCCGAGGCCAATTGCAGGTTGCAGCTTCACGTTTTACATGGCGTTTATCTGGCATTTATCTGTCAAATTATCCTGTACAGATTGGTGCCTTTAAAGTGTATGCCTTCTTGTCTTTTTACTGCAGCGTGGGACCCAGCAGAAGAAGGACCGCTGCATTTTCCTGTTTAACGACCTTGTCCTGTTTGCAGCCGTGAGACGAAGAAGTTCTTTTAGGAGGAGCACACTTAGTGTGTAAGGATGCAAGTGGATTCCTTAGGGTCACTGTTACACGCAGATAGATTGTGATTTGACCTTTGCCATTTGTGTCCATGCAGTCAACAGTCAAGAATCCCAGACTTTTCTGGTATGAGATACAAGTTCTTGTGGCAAGCTCCCATCAGCGTCTGCAGCCTGTCGCAAGTCCAGCCTTCCCCAAGCACCAGACGTATCCGCAGTGGGTCCAGCATGGTGCCACAGATGGACCAGCTTCAGCAGGACCTGGCTACTCTGGCCAAGATTGAGGAGCTGAGTCAGCAGCTCAGAGTGGAGCGACAGGTGCATGCCCCTGCTGCGTTTGGCGCTCCCCTTACATGTAGTCACCATTTACTGTGCTATCCTGGTAATGTGGTAGGGTCTGGACTTTGTCATCAGGGAGACCTTATCCAAAGTGGCTAAGAAGATGGATGAGTTCAAGGATTCCGCTGACCAGACTGTCTTCAATCTGGAAACTGCTCGACTGAATTTGTTGGTATCTTCCAGGTTGGTTCATGTGTGTATCCCCTTTCACATGGACACCACAAAAGTGGGTTGAACCTGGGTTCAACCCACTTTACACCTTTCACATGCGCACCTCGAACCGGGTTCAACCCGCGTTTTACACCCAAGTTCAACCTGCTTCCGAAGTGGTACATGGCAAATTAGGCAAACACGGCTGCCGTTGCGATGTAAAATGGCCTCCGATTATCCCCCGATTTATCCAATATGACGTCCTCAGGGAAGAGCGTTAAGAGTTTACCAACACTGCTTCTCTTGTGCGAGTAAAGTTGCTGTCAATGACCCTTGTTAAATACCACATATCGTGGGTGTGGATAGTGGTGGAACAGCTTAAGTAGAATCTGAGACCATGATGCAATGCAGAATCATCCCCTCTAACTGTTCCATGTCAGCAATTTTTCCTAAGACACTTTATTGAACATTTACATTGCAAAAACTAAAGTCCCATGCCATTGCTGCAAGTTGCGCACCTTGCCACAGAAACGTCGTAAAACAAACGCTCACGTGGAGAAGTTAGGGCAAACTATAGGCTTTGGAAAACAGCCCTCTCCGCGTCTGCATCTTGCAAGCGCGCTATCCACACAACGATTTACTGAAATCACTAGTTTCAGCCGGCCGAATGGCTACTGTCACGTGACATTCTCGTGAATTCCCAACGAAACATCATATTATGTAATTCACAACCTTGTAAAATGACAGGCTAAGCCGGCGTGAAGCCACGCACTGTTGCTTAATGCAAACAGGCAACACTTTCCTTTGCGATGGGTGTAGATTTGTACCGCTGATATCCCATTACAGACAAACATTCCAGAGTCACCCACACATCAGGCACAGGCAGAGTTGTAGCATGGAAACGGCGATTGTTTTTACTGTTATCAGATCAGTTACTGTTATGAAAACGCCTGTTTCCTTTGCCATGTCCCACATGCGTTGCCTCTTGCACCCACTGCTGCAGCCGCCCTCCCAGCCCCTACTCCATGGCGTTCATTGACAGCGCTACAAAGGAGAAGTGGAAGGCGGATTTCCTTCAAGCTAAGAAAGCTGCTGAAGTGGACCTGAAGTCACGGCGTGCTGCATCCATGCGTTTGTCCTCTGCACGGCTCACCCTGCATAACCTTGAATTCCTTCACTCACTGGATCTACAGCCTGGCAGAGTGGGGATGAAGGTACGATTGTCTGTTTGCCCGTGAACTTCCACTGTTTTGGCTCAGCAGATGCCCAAATCAACCATATCTTGCAGAAAGGTGTCTGATAGAAAGCACGTATGTCAGTGTGCTGGTCTGGTTGTGTGCAGGTCTTTTCACTTCACGTTTAATGAGCACCACACCACCATTTAGTGCATGTCCATCTGTGCATCTGTGCAGAAAAGCATGGTACATTCATTAACTATACGTTACACATTAATTAGGTCCTATGGGTAGTTGCAAATAGCAGTCCATAATACATGCATTTACTCCTTTGGAAACACACAACCTTTGCACAATCCAAGGCTTCGTACTCCCAATAGCCTTCATGCAGAGCAAATGTCTAATCAGCTCGTATAGCCAAACAGTGGGCGTCTTGAAGGGCAGGGCAAGGCGGACACTTGCATCTGTGAGTACATACGTACATTACTTGTTCTTGTGCAGGTCACATGTGCGGGAGCAGGGCTTCCTATTGTACAGGGTTCTAACAAGTCGTTGTGGGTCTGCCGAGGTGACAAATATGGAGGACAAGTGTGTTTGTTGGATGTGGAAGGAATGGAGAAGCCAAACCTCGTCTCCAGCATCACTGTCTGCAACTCTGAAATTCGATGCATTGCCATGGTTCCTTGCGGCCTCCATGGCCATCTATCAAATTGCAACGACACTCCACATTTGCAGGGAAGGTTGTCGCATGCACTGGGCACGCATGATGAGGCACCGCACACAGCGGCACAGAACAGAACTGAGGACGGGAGGGAGCAGTCCAAAGCTGGAGCGGAGGGGTCAGAAGCTGGAGGGGACGGGTCAGAAGCTGGAGGGGAGGGGTCAGAAGCTGGAGGGGAGGGGTCAGAAGCTGGAGGGGAGGGGTCAGAAGCTGGAGGGGATGGGTCAGAAGCTGGAGGGGAGGGGTCAGAAGCTGGAGCGGAGGGGTCAGAAGCTGGAGCGGAGGAGTCAGAAGCTGGAGGGGAGGGGCCAGAAGCTGGAGCGGAGGGGTCAGAAGCTGAAGGGGAGGGGTCAGAAGCTGGAGGGGACGGGTCACAAGTCGGAATAGAAGGGTCAGAAGTTGGAGGAGACGGGTCAGAGGTCGGAGTAGAAGGGTCAGAAACTGAAGGGGAGGGGTCAGAAGCTGAAGGGGAGGGGCCAGAAGCTGGTGAAAAGGGGTTAAATGTTAGAGAGCACTGGCCCAATACAATAGGGGAGGAACCAGAAGTATGTGAGTGCTACCAAGAAGCTGTTGGGGAAGGGCAAGAAGAAGAAGATGAAGGGACGAAAGATGGAGAACAGTGGATGAAAACCGGAAGGGAGGGACCAGAAAAAGGGGAGCAGTGGCTTGAAGCTGGAGAGGAAGGGTTAGAAGCTGAACAGGAGGAGCCAGAAGTCGGAAAGGAGGCGCCCGATGCTGGAGGGGAAGGGCCAGTATTTGGAAGAGACAGGATAGACGTTGCAGAGCACTGGCTGGAAGCAGGACAGGAGATGCCAAAACCTGGTGTGGAAGAAGGACCAGGAACTGAGGGAGAGGGCCCAGAATTTGAAGGGCAGAGGCTGGAAGCTACAAGTGAAGGGGAGGAACCACTATTTGGATTGGAGTATTGTGTAGCCGGGGAGGAGGGGGCAGCAGTTGCAGACCTGGAGCAAGAAGCAGGGCAGGAGGCGCCACAGGCTGTAGGAGACGGGCAAGAATTTGGAGGAGAGGGGATGGAAGTTGCAGAGCGCTGCCTGGAAGCAGGAGGGGAGAGGCCAGAACCTGGAAGAGAAAGCCCACAAGCTGAACGTGCGGAAAAGGGTTGCAATTTTGTGCAGAGAGTAAAGCCTGCCCATGAGAGCGTGTTTCGGAGTTTAGGTAGCCAGAAGACTGGTATTGCTGCTCTCACTCAGTGTGAGCCACACTCAGCACTCAGTGCTCAGTGGTCCAACGACACTCAGCATAAAGGAATCACATCTCCCTTGGCATTTCAAGAATTGAATAAAAGTGAGGGACAACTGTCTGCCAGCGGGTCAATTTGTACTGGTGCGAACAACGGCCATCGAGGAGGACAAGAGGCGAGGGAGCCTTCTGTGTCTCATCAGAGGCAGCTCAAAGTGATTCCTCTGCATCTGGAGAGGAATGACAGTGACCCGGAAAGGGTTGGTGGTGATACTTGCCGTTCACCCTGTGAAGACACCTGTGTCACTGCACACACTTTGGACAGTGCAAGGAGTCATGACATACACAGCAGGGACAGCTGGGGTGTGTCTCACGGTGCCAGCAATGTCCAACCTGGCACTGAGGATTTATCTGTTCGTGGCAGGTCGTACTCGGCTCCACCAGATCCTCTGGAGGTAATAAAGACACAGCTCAGAAACAGGTCTGTTACCATTTGCGAGAGCCCTGATGAGATCTCTGTACAGATGCAACAGCCTCGGCAGATGAGCTCTGTCCCTGCACACTCGTACAACCATCTGGCAGAAACCAGTGGTCCACAGCCGATTTCTCCACTAACCTTGAAACCAGTTGAGCATTCTTCTGAGGTCTGGCTGGGGACTGGGGAAGGCAGGTGAGCTACACTGGATGCCAGCCAGTGTCCACGTCTCACTTGATGTTCCTGGTAGATGGTGTGTGCTGTGTGTATGTTGTGTGTGTGTGCACCCACTGTATGTTGTGGTGGGTGTGCACCCACTGTATGTTGTGGTGGGTGTGCACCCACTGTATGTTGTGGTGGGTGTGCACCCACTGTATGTTGTGGTGAGTGTGCACCCACTGTATGTTGTGGTGTGTGTGCACCCACTGTATGTTGTGGTGTGTGTGCACCCACTGTATGTTGTGGTGTGTGTGCACCCACTGTATGTTGTGGTGGGTGTGCACCCACTGTATGTTGTGGTGGGTGTGCACCCACTGTATGTTGTGGTGGGTGTGCACCCACTGTATGTTGTGGTGGGTGTGCACCCACTGTATGTTGTGGTGGGTGTGCACCCACTGTATGTTGTGGTGGGTGTGCACCCACTGTATGTTGTGGTGAGTGTGCACCCACTGTTTATTGCTTGCCTTTTGCCTAGCGTGTATGTCTTCCGTGCTGGGGACAACCTGCGCTCTCGCAACAAGTGTGTGGTTCCACTGTACTCCTCTGTCTGTTGTGCGAAGTACTTTGATAGCTGCATGTACGTGGGCCTGGAGAACGGTAACCTGGCAGTATTCGAGATGGACGAGGGTTAGTTACTGAAGTGCCTAAGTTGGTAGTCGTGGTGTAGGTGCAATTGACAAGTGGCGGATTCTGCTATCCCCTGCAGACGGAGCATGGCAGCTGGATGTTCCTCATCTGCTCTCCCTTGGAAGTGAGGCTGTGTTGTGCTGCGAGCCAGTGCTGGGTGACATGTGGATTGGCAGCGGGAACAAGGTCATTCTACTGGACACACATTTGCTGAGTTTCCAGGTGAGAGAAATCAGAGTCAGAGTGTAGGGTATACCCACTAGTAGTCCCATGTGTCATGAGGACGTCCCTTATGGTCCTTGCAGGTATTATTTTCACTGCCCAGCAGCTGCTCCAATCCCATTGCCACAATAGTTTGTATTGATCAAGGGATTTGGCTGTTCAGCAGCAATTCCACCCAAATCCATCTGTACCATGCCACATCTTCCAAGCACCTGGCTACAGTGGATGTCTCCGAATCAGTCAGCAACATTCTGTCAAGTTAGTGATGTAACACTGGCCTGTGTGCATTCGTGTGTGCATTCGTAATTTGCACAGACACGCTTGTTGCAGGTCAATTAGAGGTTTGACTTGCATTGAGTTTGACCTGGGTTAGGGCCATGTGAGAAGGGTGTTAGGTGTCATTGTAGATGTAGGGAGGAGGTGTGCATTGTAGATGTAGGGAGGAGGTGTGCCTTGTAGATGTAGGGAGGAGGTGTGCATTGTAGATGTAGGGAGGAGGTGTGCCTTGTAGATGTAGGGAGGAGGTGTGCATTGTAGATGTAGGGAGGAGGTGTGCATTGTAGATGTAGGGAGGAGGTGTGCATTGTAGATGTAGGGAGGAGGTGTGCATTGTAGATGTAGGGAGGAGGTGTGCATTGTAGATGTAGGGAGGAGGTGTGCATTGTAGATGTAGGGAGGAGGTGTGCATTGTAGATGTAGGGAGGAGGTGTGCCTTGTAGATGTAGGGAGGAGGTGTGCATTGTAGATGTAGGGAGGAGGTGTGCATTGTAGATGTAGGGAGGAGGTGTGCATTGTAGATGTAGGGAGGAGGTGTGCATTGTAGATGTAGGGAGGAGGTGTGCCTTGTAGATGTAGGGAGGAGGTGTGCATTGTAGATGTAGGGAGGAGGTGTGCCTTGTAGATGTAGGGAGGAGGTGTGCATTGTAGATGTAGGGAGGAGGTGTGCCTTGTAGATGTAGGGAGGAGGTGTGCCTTGTAGATGTAGGGAGGAGGTGTGCATTGTAGATGTAGGGAGGAGGTGTGCATTGTAGATGTAGGGAGGAGGTGTGCATTGTAGATGTAGGGAGGAGGTGTGCCTTGTAGATGTAGGGAGGAGGTGTGCATTGTAGATGTAGGGAGGAGGTGTGCATTGTAGATGTAGGGAGGAGGTGTGCCTTGTAGATGTAGGGAGGAGGTGTGCATTGTAGATGTAGGGAGGAGGTGTGCATTGTAGATGTAGGGAGGAGGTGTGCCTTGTAGATGTAGGGAGGAGGTGTGCCTTGTAGATGTAGGGAGGAGGTGTGCATTGTAGATGTAGGGAGGAGGTGTGCCTTGTAGATGTAGGGAGGAGGTGGCATTGTAGATGTAGGGAGGAGGTGTGCCTTGTAGATGTAGGGAGGAGGTGTGCCTTGTAGATGTAGGGAGGAGGTGTGCCTTGTAGATGTAGGGAGGAGGTGTGCCTTGTAGATGTAGGGAGGAGGTGTGCACAAGTGGCGAGACAAAAGATTGCCTGTACATCATTGTATGGGCATGACAAGTGTACTAATTTATGTATGGTAGTGTCTAGGCTTATGGCAGTGAATAATTTAACCCTAAAAACCCTTTCACAACTGGCTGATGAGCGGAAGTCATTTTGACCTGGTTGTGATGCGCTTCATGTTCACGTGTTCTTATTGTTCAAAGAAAATGGCGGTGGAGGACCAGACAGTTATTCTGTTGTGTTTTGTGGTTAGTTTGGCTTTGGAGGAGACAGACATGAGCGAAGGGATTGGGCTGTGAAAAGACAAACAGTGACCTTTCTCTGTCACAAACGGTGACCTTTCTCTGTCACAAATGGTGACCTTTCTCTGTCAGGATGAGCTGATCACAATAACGTCGTGGCAGCTTCTACTCACCAGTGTCCGGCGAAAACAGTCAGTATGGACGAGGCCTAGGGCACCTCATTGCAGACTGTGCCCAGAATCTGAACTTGATGCCCCCCTAAGTGTACGCTTCGAGAGCAGAGTGATTTCACGATCCAACCGTGCAAACATTAGTGTGATGTGGTGACTATTGGCTGATTCCGTGGGTTTTTGTATCTGCAAGTGACTGCTTCATGGAAACATGTTATGGAGTGTTTCCTGTACTGTTTGTAAATACTGATCTGACAGCGGTCTTGGGAGTACAGGGGACCCAACACAACTGCATGCTGTGCTATGAGTGTAAGGGATGGAACCTGACCCAGTGCCACACGTTGCACAGTAACCTGGTGAACTGGTTGTTGCACATTCGGCTTTAAATTGGAGGAGTGGTTGAGACCACTCAATTAACAGCTGTGAACAATGGACATAGTCTCCAAACACGTACTGTGTCATTACCAAATGGCTACCAAGCAGGGTTGGGAATGGGACTAAAGGGAAAGAGTGGTTGTGGTGTATGTACTATGCATGTACCTCAATCATTGACATTTCTTGTGTGTGATATTTATTTATATGCACAGATCTGAATCCTATTCTTCGCCAGCACAAGCTGTCCTGCTTGAGAGTTTCCTCATTGGCACATGTCAGGGCATCTCTGTTGATTGGCACAAGTGCAGGCGTGATTCTCCTCCTGCCTCTACCAGCCATTGGGACCACAGGCACTGTCACTGGCTCCCTAGCACCACTAGCACTGATGGAGGGTCATGCGGGACCAATAAGCTTTGTGGCTACGATGGCTACGTGGAAAGGTAACAGGCCTGATATGCTGGACAGTGCCTGTAAATCTGAGACCGAGACAGACATGCTGGTATTCAGCGGAGGCGATGGATTCGAAGACTTCCTCTCCACTGCACCATCAGCAGCCATCACTGACTGCAGTAGTTGTGTCAACGTTTGGAGGTGCTGAAACCACTCATGTGAAATGATACACCTTTTTTACTTTGTAAATGCCACACTCAGTTTTAAGCTTATTGTTACTTGTAAGTTAATTGCTAATTTATTCCATGGTATTAATTGCATTGAACTCAATTCATAGTTGGCATAAGCCAATTCATGTTGTGCCTAAAGCAAAGTTCATCGAGGGTAATTTGAAGTCTGTGTCGCCGTTTGATGGTTTTCTTAGCTTTTTCACTGACGTTGCACTGTCTGCTTGATACTAACCAACTAAATGTCTTTCGATCCAGAGTAATCCAGTTGCATGTAAGACCTAAGGGCTAAAATTACAATGCTGTTTGTCACATCTGGACCTACTGCCTGGATGGCACACACCTAACTCTTCTACATGTGAAAACAGGACCACGAGCGCACTTCAACCTCTCTTCCAGCTAGGGGATCTACATGTCAAGCCAGGTTAGGTTTACAGATGTGACGTGTAAATACACTTCTCTGGTTACACGTCTGCAGAGGTAACACATGTGACGTGTACCACGTGTGTGTGCATGGCATAGGCAGCATTCTTCTGTTGTTTCGCTACAGGCAGCAGGTAATAAGGGATGCTACACAGAGAAGACATGTCAGGTTGCATACAACAGTGGGTGTGTCAACAGTGGGTGTGTCCACAGTGGGTGGGTCAACAGTGGGTATGTCGCTTACCCATTAATGTGTATTGGCGAAAGCACATACTTACAGTACACACGTGAATAATGTAAACTCCACTATAGCCTGCCAAGGGCACTGCAAACTCCACTATAGCCTGCCAAGGGCACTGCAAACTCCACTATAGCCTGCCAAGGGCACTGCAAACTCCACTATAGCCTGCCAAGGGCACTGCAAACTCCCACTATATATAGCCTGCCAAGGGCACTGCAAACTCCCACTATAGCCTGCCAAGGGCACTGCAAACTCCCACTATAGCCTGCCAAGGGCACTGCAAACTCCCACTATAGCCTGCCAAGGGCACTGCAAACTCCCACTATAGCCTGCCAAGGGCACTGCAAACTCCACTATAGCCTGCCAAGGGCACTGCAAACTCCCACTATAGCCTGCCAAGGGCACTGCAAACTCCCACTATAGCCTGCCAAGGGCACTGCAAACTCCCACTATAGCCTGCCAAGGGCACTGCAAACTCCCACTATAGCCTGCCAAGGGCAACGGAAAGCTATATCTTGTGTTCTTTACACATTTTACAAGTATGCTTCTGAGGGAGCAAATCCCCCCCCCCCCCCCCCCCCAAACACACAAAACCAAATGACATACACACACACACAAAAGGGTCTATTGTTTTGATGAGTTGAGGAGTTGCTCCACCAAATGTGAGCTCTGGTTCTCCATGGTCTCCCTCTCCCTCCGCACCACCTGCGGCTCCTGGCACACACACACGTACAGCAGGTGGACAGGACAGAGCAGTGGTCACAGGGACCTGGTCACCACCACAGCCCCCAACGCACTGCACTCACCAGGGAATCCCTCCGTCTTACAGGGGGTGTGTCCACGGTCAGAGTGCTGGGGGAGGACAGGCTGCTTGCCTCAGGATGGAGGGACCTGCCACGGAGCAGACCAGCACTGATCACACCCTCCCTCTCACTCCACCCACTCCCACCAGCCCCCTCACCCTCCAACGCTGCCTCTCTCAGGGCGTACAGACACCAGCTGGGACTGTGTTGCTCTCAACTGCTGAGTCAGCAGGCTCCGGCTCCGCTCTGTCTCCCGAAGGCGGCTGTGCAGCTTGCTAATCTGGGCATCCAGCTCCTCGCGAGACTGCTGTCCCAGGGCCTCCTGCAGACAGGCACACAACGAGTGCATGGGACAGACACATCAGCAACTACATCTAACGCCGGACAAGGACACCTTGTGTGTGCACCTTGGTCCTCTCCCCCTGCAAGATGGCCTCCAGGCCCCGCACAGCCTCATCTTGAGTGGACACCTGCAGACACAACACATGACAGCTCTCTCCAGCAAGCCCTTGGCCCCTCCCTTGCCCCTCCCCCCACACCTGGGCCTTAAGGAAGTCTCGCTCTGTAGTCAATGCATCTTGCTGCACTTGGAGCTACACAGAGAGGGGAGGGAAGGGGAGGGAAGGGGAGGGAAGGGGAGGGGAGAGGGTACATCAGGCAACAAGAATGCTATGACCTTGTGCTGTATGACAGACGAACACACCTTAGTTTTCTCCTTCTGAGCAGCAGCCACTTCGCTCATGAGGTTGTCCTTATTCCGGTTCAGCTGAGAACAGAGCTCCCTCAAACTGGACATGTCCTCGTGGAGGGCACGCTGAGGGAAGGGATGGGGGACACGGTATTGCTTCTACCCCCTTCTACTAGTTTGGGCAGTGCTGTGTGTGGCGCACCTTCTCATCCTGCTCCTGCCGCAGGAGGTGTTCCATCTTGGAGAGGGCACTGCTGAGGCTGGAGAGCTGGAGCTCATAGGAGCCCAGGGCTGCTAGATGCTGCAGCAGGTAGAGCCCCTCACACACCACCCGGGCCAGTCCTGCACCCCCGGGCCAGTCCTGCACCTCCTAGTCTCCCCACCTACCTGCTCAATCTCCTGTGTCTGGTGGTCCACCAACTCCTGCAGACGGTCTCGCTCCTGGAGGGGCGGGGCAGGGGAGTCAAGCACACTCAGAGAGGCCCACATGTCTCTGCCATGACACCACCCCCACCCCCACTCCCACCTGTGTGAGTGTAGCCAGCTGGAACCGGGTGCTGGAGCTCTCCTCCAGGCCGTGTTGAAGGTTGGCATCCAGACGGTCTTTCTCCTCACTCAGCGCTTGCAGGGAAGCCAACAGACTACACTTTTCGTCCTCCTGCGCACACAGGGCACAGCACCCTCTTACAGTGCCCCTCCCACCTGCAGTGCCCCACCCACATCACCTTGGCCGCCACAGCCTCTTCAAACCGTTGTATGCTCTGTGTATACTGCCGAACCCTCTCGGCCAGCGCCTCCTGCTCCTGCCCTGTTCGCTGTAACTCCTGATGCAGGCTTTGGTTCTCCTGAGTCATCATGCACAGGTCAGACTTGAACCGGCTCAGCTCCTCCTCCAGTGCTGCCCGCACCTTGCCCTCCTGCTCTGCTCGGGCCTCTGCAGCACTCAGCTGGCCACGCAGGCTGGCAATCTCATGCTCTCTGCCACCAGTCCGCTCCTCAGCCGCCCTGCAGCAGCACCACCAGCACCTCCCTCACTTCAGCCACCAACAGCATGCCGGCCTCCCCTCCCACTTCCTCCCTCACCTCACGCTCTCCTCCAGCTTTGCTACAGAGGCAACAAGGCCAGCCCTCTCCAGCGTCTGCAGCAACCAGACACACCAACAGCCAGCTCATCAGACACCCCCCCCCCCCCCCCCAACAGCCCACATTCTCCCCAACGCCCACCATGGCCTCCACCCTCTCCTGCAGCTGGGCACACTCCTGTGCTCTCGTGTCAGCCACAGCCTGCATCTGGTCTCTCTCTGCATCCAGCTCAGCCAGTGCAGCTCGCAGCTCCTCGACCCGCTCTCGCAGAGAACCCTCGCTACCCGACAGCTCACCTGGGCACAGCACACAGGCATGACCTCATTGGACACAAGTCATGTGACCACAGGCCCCACCCACTGCACTCACCCATGTTCCTCTTTAGGGTGGCTAGCTCAGCCCTTGCCCTCTCCAGCTCCTCCCCCTGCACCTGGGCGGCGCCCTGGTCCACCAGCCTCGCACCCTCACGACTGTCCAGGAGGGCCTAGACAGCAGCCCAGACAGACAAGTCACAGCCAGCCATGACCGCTGTCACCTCCTCCTTTTGCCATCTACATGCCCCACCCACCTGCCCCACCCACCTGCAGCTGCCTGGCGCGGCTACCATGCTGCTTGGCATCAGCTCTGCACTTGGCCAGGGCCTCAGAGGAACTTTGCAGCTCAGTCTCCAGGCGGGAGACAGTCTCTCGCTGGCTGGAGATGCGCTGCGATAGAGACGCGTTCTGGCCAGACAGCTGAAGGACAAGGAATTCGATACAGGGCATGCACTGCCTATCACTAGCAGCCCGCCCAGCACCACCACCCACCTCCTGAAGCTGTCCTTGCAGCTCCTCCACTTGCTGCTGCAGGCCCCTCCGCTCCTCCGCACCGCTCTCCTCAGCGAGCCGCAGCCTCTCCCTTAGCCTCTCTCCCTCGGCAGTCACCCGCGCCAGGCCCTCCACTGCCTCGTCCCTCTCCACAGCCACCAACCGGAGCTGTCCACTGGAGGGAAGGCCAGCCACCTCGGAGCGCACCTGCTGCAGGTCCTCACGTGCCTGGCAGACAAAGAGAAGCACTCACAGCTGCGGCTGCAGCCTGCTGGGACAGGGCCCACCTGTTCGTAGAGGATCTTGAAGTTGTCCCTGTCCTTGGCCAAGTCATGTGCATCCTGCTGGATCTGTTGGAGGCAGCAGTAGCCAGCAGCAATGACAGAAGAAGCCAATGCTGCTTCCCCTCCCCTCCCTTCCCCTCCCTCCCTCCATCAGCTCACCTGTACCAACTCAGTGTCAAACTCCTTGATTGCTCCGCGCAGCCTCTCCCGTTCTGTCCTCAGAGCTCTGTTTTCTTCAAGTAGAGCCTTGCTGGATCCTTGCTGCACCGCACGCTCCCGCTGAACAAGCTCCACCCCCTTTAGTTGCTGGACCTCCCTCCTCAAGCCCTCAATTGTCCTGAGGTGCTCCTCCTCGCTCTTCTCCTTGGTGCGCAGCAGTGCTCGCAGCTCCTCAGATGCAGCCTGCAGACGGACGCACTCCTGTGGGGGGAACAGAAGAGGAACGGTGGGGGAGGGTCTGAGACTGGACCCTCTTCACTCACCTGCCGTAGCTCCAAGAGGCCTCTCCGGTTGTCCTCCACAGATGAAAGCAGACCCCTCCTTTCCTCCTGAGGTGAAGGGTAGGCATCCGACCACACCTCACACACCTCTCCCACCCCACCCCCACCCCCACCTCACTCACCTCCAGCTCTGCAACCCTGCTGTTCCTCTCCCCCACTGCACTCTTCTTGTCCTCCTCCAGCTGGCCAGCCAGTTCGTCAATGGCCTTCAGCTCTCTGCAGATGGCAGAGTTCTTCTGCTCCAGCTCTGCCACACGCCCCTCCAGCTCCTGGCTCCGCCCCTTCTCCGCCTCCAGCAGACGCTCCAGCTTCTGGTTGGCCTCCTGAAGGAAGTCCAGCTGCAAGCTCATGTGGGCCATGGTCCTATCCACGCTCCCCTGCGTCTCCCCTTTCAGCAGTGCCTCAGACGGGCGTCCACCTCGCAGGGCATCTGTGAGACGCTCAATCTCACCCTCCCTTGATTCAACCTGAGAAGCACAACTGACTGCCTCAGATCAAGCACCAACTATACCCCTAGCCCCTCCACCCCTCCATCCCTCTCAGTCCCCTCTCCCCTCCCTGTCCCTTCCACCCCTCCACATCTCTCAGTTCCCTCCACCCCTCCACCCTCGTACACACACCTGCTTCCTCAGCTCCGACACACTGCTCTCCACTGCTCGCAGCTGCTTGTCCCGAGCTGCCAGCTGCTGCTGCAGCTCCTCCACACGCGTATCTGCCACCTTCAACAGGTCAGCTACATATGGATCTGGCTCTGGGGTGTGTGGCTGGGCTCCGCCCCCACTGGGTGGCACCAGGCAGTCCACGTCCATTCTCTGCCGGCGGAAGGGTATCCTCCGCTGGTGGCCTCCAGGCGTGTGCACCACGGCTTGGAAGTTCTTCTCCTGCAGTGCCACAATCTTCTCCGCCTTGGCCTGTCCCTCCTGCTCGGCCACACACAGCCGCTGTGCGTACTGTGTGTTGAGGAACTTGAGGTCTGAGCTCTCATGCTGCAGTTTGCGCAGGTCGGCTCTCAGGGCCCGCACGTGACTGTCATGTGACTCCTTGGCCCTCATCAGCTCCTGGTGCAGCTGGTTGTTCTCTTGCACCAGTCGAGCGTTGTCCGCCTTGTACGGCTCCACGTTCTGGTCCCAAATCACCTTCAGACAGGGGGCACGCACAGCATTAGCACGTGAAGCAAACTGTACTGAGTCAACTCCGTGGGGGTGAGTGATCTACGGTCATACGCACGCTCCAATGCGGTCCTAGTGCAGCGCCTGTGGCGCCGGGTCACCTTCTGCTGCTTGTGCTGCCCCAGCTGCACTCGCACGTCCTTCAAGCTCTCCGTGGTGTGAAGCAAGTCGCCTAGGAGCCGCTCTGCCAGCGGCACAGAGTCCACGCTCAGCGACTGGCGGTAGCCCAGCTGGTCCAGCCGTTTGCGGAGAGAAACAAACTTTGCTTCGGACATCTTTTACCCGCCCTTCGGCTGCAGCAATTAACACAATTCAATAGTCCGTACATTTGTATTGAATTAATACGGATAGGTACTGCTGCCTTTATTTATATTGCGTTAGTGTATATATGCTAAACAACACTCCACATACACAGTCGACACCACCAGCAAAGCCCCACGCGAGCAGATGGATGCCGTGACGCCCACTATAGTGATTCAGTCCGGGTCCCCGCTGCCAGACGACGTAGCGGAGGACCAGGAGGTGGAGATACAAGTCCCTCACCTCCCGAAGAACCAGCAACCGCAGCTCGATCGCGGGGAGGAGGCGAACACCTTTGCTCGCCTGGTGCGAACCATCCAGCTCATTAAGAAATGGGCCGGTCGGGCGGAGAGGGGCGTGGAGCGAAAGGACTCTTTTCTGCGGAGGTTCAAGATGAACGCGCCCAACATCGACGACGCCTTCGCGCACCACCCCGACGGGGACGGAGAGGGGGAGGGAGTGAGCAAGCTCAGCGCAGCCATCCACCGCGGGCAGCTCGCCATTAACCCCACCAACAACTGGCTGTACCGCTGGCTCCTCGTCGTCACTCTGGCGGTCTTGTACAACTCCTACCTCCTCATTGCCCGAGAGACGTTCGACAACCTGCAGCTCCGGCTCCTCCCCCTCTGGTTCACCCTGGACTACCTGGCCGACCTCGTCTACCTGGTGGACACGGTCTTGCAGTTCTTCACGGGCTACCTCGAGCAGGGGCTGCTGGTCACTGACCGCCGTAAGCTGGCACTGCACGTCCTTCGCTCCAAGACCTTCTACCTCGACGTTGTCTCCCTCCTCCCCACTGACCTCCTCTACGCCATTCCGGGAGTAGGTGTGGCTCACCCCATCATCCGGATCAACCGTGTGCTTCGCATGCACAAGATCTTTCAGTTCTTTGCAGCTACCGAGAGCCGGACCAACTTCCCCAATGTGTTTCGGCTGGTGATTGTAGTGCAGTGGATCCTGCTCTTCATCCACTGGAATGCCTGCTTCTTCTTCCTCCTATCAGAGCAGATTGGATTTGGTTCAGACGACTGGGTATACCCCAACCACACCAACCCCCACTCCCCATGGGCGGGGCTATCCCGGCAGTACATATACTCCCTGTGGTGGTCCACCTTGACCCTCACCACGATTGGGGAGGTCCCTGCTCCCGTGCAGGACGTTGAGTATGTGGTGGTCATTGTTGACTTCCTTGTTGGGGTCCTCATATTTGCAACTATTGTGGGCAACGTGGGTGGTATTGTCACAAACATCAATGCTGCACGCACAGAGTTCCAGACCAAGTTGGACGGGATCAAGCGCTACATGCAGTATCGGAAAGTGGACAAGGAGCTGCAGGGCCGGGTCATAAAGTGGTTTGACTACCTGTGGGTGAACAACAGGGCCATCTACGAGAAGGACATCCTGGAGGCCCTGCCCAACAAGCTCAGGGCGGAGATAGCCATCCACGTCCACTTTGCCACACTGAAGCGAGTGCAGATATTTGAAGAGTGTGAGGCGGGGTTACTGGAGGAACTGGTCCTCAAGCTGCGGCCGCAGGTCTTCTCCCCTGGCGACTACATCTGCCGCAAGGGTGATATTGGAAAGGAGATGTACATTGTGAAACACGGCAAGCTGGAGGTGGTGGCAGATGATGGCATCACCATTTTGGCCACTCTCACTGATGGGAGCTACTTTGGAGAAATCAGTGTCTTGAACCTCGGAGGCAGTGGGAACCGGAGGACAGCCAACGTTCGGTCCGTGGGGTATTCAGAGCTGTTTGGGCTGTCCAAAGATGACCTCCTTGATGCCTTACGGGAGTACCCCGAGGCCAAGGCTCTGCTGGAGGAGAAGGGGCGGATGACCCTTGTGAGGGATGGTACACTTGACGAGGCCACACGGCTCATGGCTGAGGAACGACTGGGGATGGGCCAGCCGCCACTGCCGGTGCTGGGTATGGAACGACGGGTGGACCAACTGGAGGCCAACCTGGAGCGGCTGCAGAGCCGGTTCACAAGGCTCTACAACGAATATGACAGTAGCCTTCGCAAGTTGAAGCAGCGAATCACTGCTCTTGAGCATGAGCAGAAGGAACAGTGACAACGCAATCACTTATTGTAAGTCATTAATTCTTTTATTTCGTTTAACTACCGTTTATTTTTACTTTAGCAGTGTTTACAGCCTGTTAGTGGTACCAACCTATATAGGGCACCCGTCCATGCAATTTAAGTGATGTCGTTAGTGCTCCATATGTGTGTGTGTGTGTGTGTGTGTGTGTGTGTGTGTGTGTGTGTGTGTGTGTGTGTGTGTGTGTGCTGACTTTCAACTGTAATAATTAAGCCATTTTAATTAATCAGGTTATTTTAATGTGTTTCATTCATACATGCGTGCACCTGCTCAAGGAGAGAAGTTGCATTGAGTTCAGATGTCAGCCGGATTATTGGGATTGCATGTTTAATTAAGTGCTATGTAGCTGCACGATCACCCTACGACCATAAATAGGGTAATTCCCTCTTCTTAAGCTGTGCACAAAATGGCCGACGACGTCCCGCTGGAGTTGTGCGCACCTCTGGGCCTTTTCCTGGTCCCGCAGAAGAAGATCGCGGTGGCCGTGTTCCTGCCCACGGCACGCACCGTCGGACCGTCCATCTCCAACTGGGACATGATGGAGAAGCTGCGCCAAGGCGCTCAGCCGGAGGAGTTCGTCAACCTGCGAGTGGAGCACAGCTCACGCGAGCGCATCAACTTCATAGGCGAGCTAGCCTCGCTGCGAGCGCTGAGGAAGGTAGTGCTCCTGCTGAACGGCAAGACCATGCGCATGCCTGGGTTTCCGGAGCCCTTTAAAGTCAAGGCATCTTCTTTGGACATCAACCTTCCCAAGAAGAAGGATTGGGAGGCTTTTTACCGCTCCAAAGGACTGGCTAACTTTGCCGACGGGTCGCCTGGAGAACGCCCGGACACAGTGCGAGTCAGTCGCATACCAGTAGAGTGGTTCCTGGACAAGAGCGATGTGGACGCTGGCGGCTGTCCTTCAACAGCACTGCTCGCTCGGGCTTTCTCCCAGTTCGGAGCGCTGTCAAACGTCGGGGTGCACCTTCACAAACCAGCCGTGGTGCAGCTGCAGCAGACGGAGCCAGGGGCCTTCTCTTCATTTGGCCCCACACCAAGCCAGCCTGCACAGCTGTTTGACGCCTTCCTGCAGTTTGGAGACTACAGCGGGTTTTGCAGCTGCATGCTTGGTCTGAAGGGAATGCACATGATGAGGAACGGTGGAGCTGCTGGGGGCGGGGCTGGGGGCGGGGTGGACACAAAGGAGGTGGCGTGCATTGAGGTAGACTATGACCGTTCTGGTTTTATGACTGTGGCAAACACACGCAGGCGTGAAGCGGAGGAGGCAGTGCTGAGGGAGAAGCGGCAAAAGGAAAGGGAGAGGAGGGAGGAGGAAGAAAGGGTGGAAAGGGAGAGGAAGGAGAGTGAGGAGAGAGCAGAGAAAGAGAGGAGACATGAAGCAAAGAGGCAGAGGAAAGAGGCCCGCCGCGAGAGACGTCTGGAGAAGGAGAAGCAAAAGAATCTTATTCTGCAAAGATTGAAGTTGGTCAGTGTAGAGAGGCACACAGAGGCCCAGCGTCTGTTGCGTGTGCTCCTCAGTGGTGCAGCTGAGCAGGTGTACCAAGAGGAGAGAGCAGAGCAGGACGCAGCCTGCAGCATGGCTGAGCTGAGGCGACGGGTGCGGGAGCTGGAGAGGAGGCGGCGGACTCTGGAGCAGGCGCTGAGCAGGCACGAAGTGCAAGACCATGCATGACCAGTGCCTTCATGCACGTGTGCGTGTGTGCTTGTGTGTGTGTTGTGTGTGTGTGTGTGTGTGTGTGTGTGTGTGTGTGTGTGTGTGTGTGTGTGTGTGTGTGTGTGTGTGTGTGTGTGTGTGTGCTGTGCACACATCATGATTGCTCATCTTTTTATGAACACTTCCAATGACCACTTGTTTGTGCAACCTATTAAATGGTGGCTCGAGTGCTGGGCCGAGTGAATAAGACCAAAGCGGTGGCTATCAGTCTGTCTTGTCCCTCTCATGCAGCAGGGCACCTATGCACTTGTACTTGAGGACAAACTTCTCCTCCCACTCGCGAAGAATCTGCTTCTCATCTTTAGCGAGGTCTGCAAGGTCATCCCACTCGCTTGTGAGTGCCTCCTCCGAGAGGTTCATGGTGGCCAGAGCGCGGCTGGCATCACGACCAGCAAAAAGGTGGTAGGACCCACCTGCAGGGAAGAGGAGGGCAGCAGACACACACACACACATGGTTGAGCACAACCTACGCACACCTTGCTGTGCTAAGGGAAGACATGCATGTACGCATGCAGGGTAGGCATGTCACCAAAGCAGTCCCAGTGGTGACGGCCTGTCACGCAGGGGGGGAGAGGTGCCTGGCATATTCCACCCTTCCCAAACGCAGCGCTGCCCTGTGCTTGGCACCATACACCGGCAGGCCATACCTGCCACACACACACGTGGACCACATGACACACACCAAATGTCCTGGGTCCTTATCCACCACTGCAGGCGTCCTTACCCGGTCCGTACATGGTCTTGGAAGGCGTCACATCGTACACGTTACCGCTCAGGGCGACTAGGAGCGGCTTGGAGGGATCCGAGCCGTCAAACTCGCGCAACTCCGCTAGCGTAAAGTCCCTGGGCTCAATCTCTGGCAACTTGACTGTCACCGCAGGCGTAAACTTTGGGGGAAAGAAGATCTTCTTTATGAGAGCGACAGCCAGTGCAACACAGGCTGCAAGCAGCAATGCATTTACAACCGCTTCGCTCTCCATTGTTCTACGGATCCCACTTCCAATTCAATTTCAATTAGTTACCACGGGGAGTCCCCATTTTCTGTTCACGTGATCCTGGTAAAATGTCTGCCGCAGTGAGCAGACAGCAGCCCGGGGGCGCTCAGCCGTCTTCAACAGTTCACGAGCTCACCTTGAGCTGCCGCAAGCTGAAGCGTATCGAGGGATTGGAGGACTACAGGCGACTGAGGGTCCTGGACCTCTCGTGCAACAGACTCGACCGCATTCGAGGGATATCCCAAAACACTGTAGGGCAACGACCACGTACTGCAGTGTGTGTGTGTTTGTACGCGTGTGTGTACGCGCCGTGCAGCAGGGATTTTATGGTCTTTCACGTGACTGTCACGTGCTGTTTCGCTAGGAGCTGCGGGAGCTGAAGCTGTACAGCAACAACATTGCAGCAGAGCTGCATGGTCTGGAGGGGTAGGTGCACCCGGCAGCAAAACACCTCCACTCCCTTCACCCTCACCCTCCCTCTCCTTACCTGCCCCTCCCTCCCTTCGCCCTCCCGCTCCTTAACCTGCCCCTCCCTCTCTTTAACCTGGTCCTCCCCTTTCTTCTCAGGCTGACGCAGTTGGTCCATCTGTTCCTCCAAGACAACCAAATCACTACCTTAGGTGAGTGATGTGGAGCAGGCATGACATGGTCAGAGCTCCTCAGCCCCTCCCCTCCCCTTAGGCCCCGCCCTCCGCACTCTTGGGAAGCTGCAGCTGCTGCGTCTGGACGGCAATTGTCTGAAGCGGGTGACGCCGTGGGAGGTGGAGGGCTGCCGAGAGCTGCGTCTCCTGGACCTCAGTGGTAACGGGTTGGTGGAGTTCTCCTGTGGGCGGGGCTTACCAGAACTGACCAGCCTGAACCTGTCAGGCAACCAGCTGCCTCACCCACCCCCTGACCTGCAGCACTGCACCAAGGTGGGTTGAGGAGCTGCTCGCCCACATTGCACCTGCTGCCCCACTGCATCCACCTCACTCGTCTGCCCAGCTGGAAGAGCTGGACCTGTCCGGGAATCCCCTTACGACATTTGACAACTTGAAGCTGTTGCCTTCCTTACAGGTAAGTCCCTGTTCTACCCCCACTGTGTGGCTTGCTAGCCCCTCTCTCACCCTCAGGTGCTGACCCTGGAAGGCGGTGGGCTGGAGGCACTGCGGTGGCTGCCTCCCCTCAAGTCCCTGCAGCAGCTGCACGTGGCCAGGAATGCCCTCTCCACTCTGGGACACGTGGCCGCCCTCTTTCCCCTCCTAGAGGTGCTGGACGTCAGTGGCAACTGCATCAGTGAGGGGGAGGAGCTGGTGGGTGGATCCAGCCACACATGCATGCACTAGCATCACTGCCCCACCCCTCCCTCATATGTCCTCGCCCCGCCCCTTGCCCCTCCCCTCCCTCATGTGCCCCTTGCCCTGCCCCTCCCTCATATGCCCCTTGCCCCACCCCTCCCTCATGTGCCCCTTGCCCCACCCCTCCCTCATGTGCCCCTTGCCCCGCCCCTCCCTCATGTGCCCCTTGCCCCTCCCCTCCCTCATGTGCCCCTTGCCCCGCCCCTCCCTCTTCTGCCTTGTGCAGAAAGAGCTGTGTAAGCTGCCAAGGTTGAGGGAGCTCTTCCTCAAAGACAATCCCCTCCCTTACACCAAGGCCCAGGTGAGGAAGTTGCTCCCTGAGCTGGAGGTGATTGATGGAAGTGAAGGAGGTGTGGACTGTCGGCCAACCACGCCCACTCACCGGCCGGTTAACTACAGACAGCTGCAGCGGGAGCTAGCCCACTCCGAGGAGCTCTTCAGGCAGGCACATGACAGTCTCAGCAGCAAGTGAGCACACACACCCTGCACCAACTCACCCCCTCCCCTGCACCAAGTCACCCCCACCCTGCACCAACTCACCCCCTCCCTGCACCAACTCACCCCCTCCCTGCACCAACTCACCCCCTCCCCTGCACCAACTCACCCCCTCCCTTGCACCTACTCACCCCCTCCCCTGCACCAACTCACCCCCACCCTGCACCAACTCACCCCCACCCTGCACCTACCACACCCTCCCCTGCACCAACTCACCCCCTCCCCTGCACCAACGCACCCCCTCCCTGTACCTACTCACCCCCTCCCCTGCACCAACTCACCCCCTCCCTGCACTAACTCACCCCCTCCCTGCACCAACTCACCCCCTCCCTGCACCAACTCACCCCCTCCCTGTACCTACTCACCCCCTCCCCTGCACCTACTCACCCCCTCCCTGCACCAACTCACCCCCTCCCTGCACCAACTCACCCCCTCCCTGTACCAACTCACCCCCTCCCCTGCACCTACTCACCCCCTCCCTGCACCTACTCACCCCCTCCCTGCACCAACTCACCCCCTCCACTGCATCTGCCACACCCCCTCCCCTGCACCTACTCACCCCCTCCCTGCACCAACTCACCCCCTCCCTGCACCAACTCACCCCCTCCCTGCACCAACTCACCCCCTCCCTGTACCTACTCACCCCTCCCCTGCACCTGCCACACCCCTCCCCTGCACCTACCACACCCCTCCCCTGCATCTGCCACACCCCTTCCCCTGCACCTGCTACACCCCCTCCCCTGCACCTGCCACACCCCCTCCCCTGCACCTGCCACACCCCCTCCCCTGCACCTGCCACACCCCCTCCCCTACACCTGCCACACCCCCACCCACACTCCAGGTTCTCCGAAGTCTTCTCTCAGTTAGACGACCTTGACACAGCCCCACCCCCATCCAGTACCAGCCCCTCCTCCCGCCCCCTCAGCAGGTGTCGATCAAGAATAGCAGACGCACGCAGCTTTGCCGCGCAACAGCTCTGACCACGTGATCATGTTATGCACATTTTTACCCTCACCATAGACGCCCTCACCATAGACGCCTTCACATGTTCCAGACCTCGCTGGACTGTATACACTGCACATGTGAGGTGGCCCATTGAAGCTGCATCAAGTATTTACACAAGCACACACGAGGCTACAGGCCATGCTGCCTCAGGGGTTCAGTCTCAGAGGGTTCGCTGTCAGGATCATCCTGGGGTTGGCCCCGGCCCCGCCCCCTGCCCCGCCCTGACCATGATTCCTGTAGATCCCCTTCACCTCTACTCATTGGGAAGTCAACGCCATCCCCTTCACTGCAGCGACAGAAGTGGGGCAGTCATGTGATGGTCATGTGACACTCACTACACCATTGCCTCACCTGGTGAACATGGGCAGCAGGGCCAAGAGTATATTGGAACCAAACACCTGCCGCAGGTTGCTACGGCAACCCAGGTCGTACATTTTGTTGTCAGGACCATCGGGAAAGTGAGGGGGCTCCATGTTTTCTAAGGAGGTGGAGTGAGAAGATTAACTAACAGAGTTCGTCTGCCCTGTCCCCACCCAACCACCCCACCCAACTGCCCCACCCACCTATGGTTGTCTTGTTATTGCACACAAGGTAGACATGGAACAGTAGCAGGCAGCTCACGGCCACTGCAAAGCAGATGACTAGGAAGAAGAGGAACAGAGTATTGAACCGCGCCCAGTAGACAGGGAACTGGTCCTCCACTGTAGTTGAGTTGCTGGAAGCCGTTGCAATGTTCTTCTGTCAAGGGGGAAGGGAGGGGAAGGGAGAGTCAGCATGCAGTGCGCGTTGTGCCTATCAGCGGCAGCGCACCCAGATGTGGTAGAAGTCGTAGACAGTGCTAAGGTTGACGTAGACGCAGAGGAGGACGGTGTAGAAGAGGAACAGAAGGAAGAACTTGTAGTTGTAGTAGCCAACGCAGTTGTTCACCCTGGAAGGGAGAGAGGTGCAGAGGTGGACAGCAGTGTGGTGGATGCAGGAGACACTCGGCAACACTGATTCACTCCCCGCCCTGACCCCTCCTACCATGGGCAGTGATGGTCCATCTTGAGCACGCACTTGCCACAGGTGGAGCAGTGGTGGCAGCGGTCTGGTTTGATGCACTCGCAGTGGTGGCACCACCGCACCCCGCCCCCTCGAGAGAGGGTGTGCACAGGGAGGCTGCGGGCCACGTCCTTCAAGATACGCTGATCATCCACACCCTGCATGCAATGGAATAGATCAGTTACATACTGTTTGGATATCAGTTGGATACTGTTTGGATACCAGTTGGATACTACATGTATACCACTTGATGATGTGGGACAATACAACACAAACTGCCTACCACACCTTTCCACCCACCCACCTCCTGCGCCATACTTTCAAGGGTCCTTGTTGGCAGTTTGAACTGAGGTGGCATTGGCTTGTGGGTGCACACAATGGCCCGCACATACGTCGCCAGTTGGAGAACAAGGATAACATGGCCGACCACCAACAGGAGCACTGGAGGGGGTGGAAGGGTGCACACACTGCTGGCAGTATGTCCTGATCTAGTAAAGACGTGCCCGCCGTGCAATTGCAGCGAACATACAACCTACCTCTCACAGCGATGGGCTTGTCTGGCAGTCCTAAGGACAAAGAAGAACATGTCATGAGCGTCAGGTGCGGTTGGAGGCGAGTGAGGACCAACCTGGTCCCTGGAATATCATGACCACGAACACGCTGACGTAATAGCACCAGAGCATGAAGCCGACCACGAACACGACAGGAAACCAGCATAACCCGCGCACCAGACACCCAACCGCGCGCGAGAAGGGACTGTTCCTTCCTCTTCGCCGCGCCATCGGCCGATGGAGTACGTTTCCTATCGACTAGGTCGAGTCTGGGTTAACCGACAGTGGGAATTTCCCTTATGCGTCACGTGACACTGGGGGCTGTCCGCCATGAACACGATCCTCGGGAGGTTCAACGCGCTGTTTGCCTACGCGCTGCCCGTCCTGGCGGCGCTGACCTTCCTTTGCTTCGCCTCTGTTGTTCTCAAGACGAGGACGCTCGATGACGTCACCATCAGCGCCACTCCGGAGATACGGCTGTAAGCGTGGGGTAATTGACCACAAGTCGCACTCACCGATCCTCCGAATACACTGTACATATCCCGTGCACATATATTTAAATTGTGTGGTATCTATTGTTAGATGTAGCTAGGGTTGTCTTACTTCACCGTAGTCTTTAGCATGAAAGCTACTCTAATGCACCCGGTGAACAAACACACACACAGACACACACACACACACACACTGGTTAGCTCTATACAAACTGTACACACACTATGGTTAGGGTATATGTATTGCTTAGTGTGAGCATTCAGATAGCGTGTGGCATGACCACAATTATTACAAATCTTTGGGTACTAACAGGAACTGTGGTGACAATGCCTGCATGCAGGTGTGGTGGTCTCATAGACCACTGGCGATGTGAGACTGGGTTACGGTTAGGCAGGTGTTTATGTGAGTCAGGTGCCCTCTGCATGCTGCCCTCGTGCAGGAGACAGGCCAGAGACCTTGGCCATGTGCAGAGTGACCATGCCTCCCTGACCTTTGACCTGCACCTGAACCTGAAGCCGCTGTTTGACTGGAACACCAAGCAGGTGTTCTTATACCTGTACGCCAACTACACCACCAGCAGGAACGTGAGTGCAGACATACACACACACACCGGGATCACTCCAAAGTGCAGCTTGTGCATGTACATGCCGCATTGCGTGTGTCCGTGTGTCTGCTATTGTCCTTTGCCACAGGCTGTTAGCCAAGTGGTGCTGTGGGATAAGATTGTCCTGAGAGGGGAGAACCCTGTAATTGACTACACAGACATGGGTACAAAGTATGCCTTCTTTGACGATGGGTTTGGCCTGCGGTAAGTGGGCACCGCAGCTGCTTTGCACGCACACACACCACCTGTTAGCTGACCCACTCCCATTCCTACTGTAGGGGGAACAAGGATGTAAATCTGATATTGGAATGGAATATCATACCACTTGCCGGCCTGTTACCACGGATACCAGGAGGAAGGGCATTAGTAGACTTCCCAGAACAGTACTCACGCTAGCAATTAACGTTTGACATAGACAAAACAGCACTTCATTTATATTTACACTAGTTCGGATTCAATTGCTCACTGAGCAGTGTGATGAGGTGTGTGCGTATGTGCGTGTGTAGAGGGGAGGGGTCAGCTTGTGTCTGGTTCCTGAGGCTGCTGTGGAGCGGCCTCCTGCCTCGTCTGGTAGAAGAGGATGTAGCCGCACTCGCTGGGTGCTGACTTGTGGCCCTCAGGGATGCCAAAGAACTCCTCAATTGTGTGGGGCTCCACATGCTGCAGGGGAGAGGGGAGGGGGAGGGGTAGCACCCCACCCACAGTCGGTCGCCTAGCAGCCCACCTCCACTAAATCATCGTCAAATATGAGCCAATAGCCCCTGTGCTTGACCAGCGTGATGTAGTGGCCTTGCTGTGCGGACCTGAAGTGGGAGGGGCACCAGGAGGGGGGAGTGGTGCACACCAAGAGGGGGGAGTGGTGCACACCAGGAGGGGGGAGTGGTGCGCACCAAGAGGGGGGAGTGGTGCGCACCAGGAGGGGGGAGTGGTGCGCACCAGGAGGGGGGAGTGGTGCGCACCAGGAGGGGGGAGTGGTGCGCACCAGGAGGGGGGAGTGGTGCGCACCAGGAGGGGGGAGTGGTGCGCACCAGGAGGGGGGAGGGGGAGTGTTGGCTCACCCTCCGCAGTGAATGATGACAGCTGTGAGGTCGTACATCCTGTCTGGGTCTACTGCAGAGTCCGACTGGTGGGGGAGGGGGAGGAGAGGGGTGAGAGGTGGTGGGGGTGTGGCAGGGGTGTGGTGAGAGCACTCACTGTGTTGAAGAGCTTCAGCTCGAAGGGGAAGGCCACCCGGTAGGAGAGCTTCACAAAGCGACCAACATGCTCCATGTATTTAAAGCGCTTCAAGTGCAGGACCAGGATCTGTGGGAGGACCTTCACTCGTAGGCTGCACGGGAGAGGGGGAGGGGGAGGGTCCCACACATGTTGGAGACTGCTGTCTACTGCGCTCGCACCACACCCCCTACACCTCTTGGTGGCCTCCTGCTTGCTGCAGCACTCCTCGCAGTAGTACTTGCTCTCACTGCAGAGCAGCTCGGAACAGGAAAACCCTCTGCACATGGGGGGAGGGAGGGCAGTAACATGCCCACCAGTGCACGTGACCCCAGCCGCACTCACTTGAGGCTGCGTGTGATGGATGCGTTCTGCTCAATGTCCACAGAGAGGTCGATGAAGTCCTCGTCCCTCGTTCTGACCTATGAGGGCAGAGTGCATGCCCACATCAGAGGGCCAGGCTGGACCATGTGACAGTCAGGTGGCTCACTGTCTCGCAGCAGAGACACTTGGTCTCGTTGGTCAGCGTCCCCTTAAACACATCATCCACCCAAGTCCTCTTGTCCTGACCTGCATAGGCTTCTGGAGCATCTGTGTGCGTAGGGGGGAGGGGGAACAACCAGTCACCGGAGACAGCAATGCCTCTACCCATAGTGATGCTCCACCTTTTGGTCGAGGCTTCCTGAGGAAGTCGTCCACGGTGTTGACCAGGTAGTTGAGGAACTCATGGGCGTCATGCTGCTCGCGATTGTTGAACAGCTCTGCAGCAGCAGACAGTGCCCATTGAGCACACATGCATTCACACACAAGACACGTGGGCCTACACTGGCGAGGGTCTACACACATCCTCGTCCACACACCCTCATCCACACACCCTCGTCCACACACCCCTGTCCACACACCCTCGTCCACACACCCCTGTCCACACCCCCTCGTCCACACACCACTGTCCACACACCCTCGTCCACACACTCTCGTCCACACACCCCTGTCCACACACCCTCGTCCACACACCCCTGTCCACACACCCTCGTCCACACACCCCTGTCCACACACCCTCGTCCACACACCCCTGTCCACACCCCCTCGTCCACACACCCTCGTCCACACACCCCTGTCCACACACACCCGTCCACACACACCCGTCCACACCCCCTGTCCACACACACCCGTCCACACACACCCGTCCACACACCCCTGTCCACACACACCTGTCCACACCCCCTCGTCCACACACCCCTGTCCACACACACCCGTCCACACCCCCTCGTCCACACACCACTGTCCACACACCCTTGTCTATGCCCACCGTTTTCCTTGCGCAATCTGACAAGGAACTTTCGCAGCAGGGTCAGTGAAGTCCTCTTCTTCTTCAAGTCGATGCCCCTAAACAGCTCGGCCAGGTGTGTCAGGAGACTAGCGCCCTCCTCCCCCGCTCCGCACGCGAGCACACGCTCGCGGAAGGGGGCGCAGTAGTAAAGCGCTTGTAGCACGGAGTTGCAGTAGCAGGTGTTGCCAAACTGAGCAAGGGCAGGGCAGGGGGCAGTGAATCGTGACATTCTCAAGCCCACACGAACTTCATGCGAATCTCATTTTCGCAGCGGCCGGATGTCCCTGACCGGCGCGGGTCTGTCAGTGTCTGCATTAGCTCACGTTTTGTAGTCCCACAAAGTCCGTTGGCGCTGACGCTGTCGGTTCGGACGGGCCCTGACCCTGCGCACGAGAAACAAACAGTCACACAGCGCGCAGTGACGCGAAGGAGAAAAGAAAGAGGCAGCGAGAGAGTGACTCGGGTCGCCGCTGACTCACCATTTTTATTCCAACGCAAGAAGAACGCGTATGATGAAAACGTAGGTGCCATCACCAAGCAAGCAAGCAAGCAAAACATTCGCAACGCAAGGCAATAGCAGCGCTAGCCGGGCGGGGAACTGAATCCTGCTACACCGGAGCCACAGCTGACCGCTCGGGCATGGCGTCCGCAGCCACCCCTGGTTACATCCCGCTGAAGCCGTCATGGGAGCGAGTGGTTAAGCTGCCGCAGACCTCACAACAATGGATTAAGGTAAACTGTTCTGTTTGCGCTGTTAGCTGTGTTAGGAGCCAATCACGCCGAACGCCCCTCGCGATGCAGGAGTACGGGCTCAAGGCGAACAAGCTGACGTGGTCACAAGTTGCGGCCAAGTTGGGCTTCAAGAAGCAGTCAGGTCAGGCGAAGCCCGCGTGCTACCCGAGCTAGGCCCTACTGTAGCAGCTTGCTGTGCACGCAAGCTGCTGTCCCGCGTGCGCAGGTCGCGTGGGAAGCGTGGGGCACACTGTGGAGTCCAAATATGGCGATGGTGTGTTCACCCAGTTCTCGGCACCCGGGGGACAGCTCTACCAGGTGAGACCACTGGGCTACACTGTAGTACAGTACCATGTGCAAGTTGTCATGGGAACTTGTCCCGCCCTTCCCATAGCTGACAGCTCCATTGCAGAAGATTGAAGAAGTGGAGCACCAGCTGCTGTCGGTGGTGACCAAGCTCAAGTCCAGACTGAAGTGGCTGCAGTCAGGAAGGTACTACCTGCTGCTGGCTTTGAAGTCACATGCATGTCATGTGGCAGAGCCCTCTTTTCTGCAGCCGACTGATGTTTGGGGTCCTGTTGGAGAAGCGACCTGTTCTTGTTGTGGACTCCGCCCCCAGTCATGCTGGCGTTACCACCTCTGTGGCCGCCCGGGTGGTGGAGGAGCAGTGTGTGCACACACAGTGCTTCAGTCTCATCCACTGCTGCAATAGAGTGGAGGAGTGGCAGCCCAAGATGGCCACCCCTAGCCCTGAAAGTATTGACTCTGCTCTGGGATGGCTGAGGCTGCGGTCCAGTACCAGTTCGGTGGGAGGGGCTGGGCCCAACCCCACACACCCACACACCCTCAGGTGCTCCATCCTGGCTGCCTTGAACAAGGCAATGAGCTATGCAGAAGCAGACAGCATCTATCTGGTAACCCATGGCAACAGGTGCATGGAGATACACACTGAGCTGGTTGCCATGGCGAAGAAGCTGCCTATTCCCTTGCATGTGGTTGCCATTGACTGCAAATCTTCAGATGCACTTTCCACCTTGAAGGAGCTGGCGGGTGTGACCCAGGGGAGGTGAGGAGGGGCTCCTAATACGTGCCCAGCTCTTCTGGCATTGATGTCTAAGTGCGTCTACTGTGTCTGTACGCTCACAGATGCCACGCCTACCAGTCACAGCCTGGCCAGGGCCCCACCCTCACCCAAGAGGACGTGGTGCTGCTGTCGGAGGAGTTGGACCTGGCCAAGATGTCCCTTGCTGAGGTGCAGGCCCTCCGACTGGAGATGAGGGAGCTAAGCAGAAGAGACCAGGAGGAGGGTGAGGAGGGTGGGAGAATGGTGGATTGGAGAGGGAGACTGAGGGATGGAGGGATGCAGGGAATAAGAAGCGAAGGACCAAAAGCAAAGAAGACTTCTGGCCCTAGGTCAGCTTCTCCTGCCCCCCACCCCCCTACCCATGCAGGGCCAAGCCCAAGAGAGGTCAAGTGTGAGGATTTCATGACCTCCGCCGAGTGGCTGAGTGTGCACGGTGTGCGGCGCAAGGGACTGTGCTTCTCTGACCTGGTGGCCTCGCTGGCCTTCCGCCACTGTGATGGGGTGCTCTGCAACCCCGCCCACCAAGCCCACTCCGAGGTGGGAGTGGTCCCTGCTTATGAGATCATCCAAGCAAAGTATTGCCACAAGTTTGTCCACCTCCGGTGGAAGGACGGAGGAGTGGTCCATATCAACCTGACCAAGAGGATGGCCGACAGCTTCCAGCAGAGACTGGAGCAGGTGACAGCGCAGTGTCGTGAGCGCATGAGCTGGCTCAGACAGGGCAGCCGTGAGCTCTTTGGCACAATCTTGGAAGAGTGTGTGGTACTGGTCATTGACACCTCCTCCTCCATGGGCCTCCACCTGCCCCTGGTCAAGCACAAGTTTGCACAGCTTGTGCAGGAGCAGCTCTGCCACAAGCGCGAGTTCACCGTGCTCCAGTACTCCACTGGCATTAATCCCTGGCGGCCGCGACTGGTGCCCGTCAGCGCGCACACACTGGACCACGCCAAGCAGTGGGTGGAGTCTCTGCAGGCAGCGGGGACCAGCAACCTCCTGGACGTGCTGCGCCTGGCCACCACCCTCCCACACGTGCAAGGTGTCTATGTGCTGACAGACGGGCGGCCAGACCAGGTCGGACTACTCACTGTTCACTTTGCATGCTGTCTGGTCTAACTTGCTTGGTTTCCCTTCCCTCCAGTCTCCCTCCACTGTTCTGGCTGCCCGCCAGTCCTGGCCCTCCATCCCCATCCACACCATCTCCTTCAACTGTGCCGACACTCAGGCCAACCACTTTCTGGCCCAGCTGGCTTCCGACTCAGGTGGACGCTACCACTACTTCGCGGACGGCCCAGAGGACAGACACGGACCAGTGCCGTACAAGGCAAGATAACACTCTACTGTTACTTGTTCCATCCTCCCTTACTCCCCTCCCTCTCTCTCCCCCTCCCCTCCCCTCCCTCCCTTCCTCTGTACACAGAGTGTGGACATGCAGCAGCTGTTGGATGAGGTCTCCTTTGCCAGCCACCAGCTGGTTCAGGTACAACAGCTGGCCACTGAATGTGAGAAGCTCAGGGACACTCCCACGAGAAGTGACACTGGACAGGACACTAAGGACCTCTCTCGTGGAGCACAGGGAGATGGCAGACACACAGGCGATGATGAGATGTCATCTTCAACGTCGGTGGAAGGAGCCATGGCCACTGGCGAGGGGGCTCACAGGAGAGGTCAGAGGGCACCGCTCCGCTCTGCATGTGTGTCTTGAGTGTGCTGAGTTTGCACGTCAGCTGCTTGGCATTCTATGCATGCATACCAATTTCGACTCTCAGATTCATCCATTGCAAGTGAGACTAGCGGTGGTGTGATCAAGCACAAGGCCAAGTCCTTGCTGTCCAGCAAGAGGTGAGTTGTAGCAGCTGCCAGCTGGTAGGAGCAATGTGGGTCGGCACAGGGCTGCATGGTGGACCGGTTGGGGTTAGTGGGGGGACCGGTTGGACAGCCCCCTGTGTGTGTAGTGTGTGTGGGGGGGTGCCTGCTTCACGCAGCATCTTGCCCCCACAGGTGGCTGCAGTCCAACAGTCTGGCGGCCAAGGGACTCACCCTGGTAGATGCCTTGGGGCCCTCTGCTGTTCCGGTCACGCCCTCTAAGCCCCTCCCACATTCTGGTGCTAGAGTGTATGGGAAAGTGTTGCGAAAGGCGATGCCAGTGCGGCACATGAGCTCAGAGGGGCGTGTCACCCTGGTCCACCCCACCCACCCTGACGTGAGGGCTTTCAAGGACCGCCTGCTTGCTCAGTGTGCAGTGTACCGCACACGGCTCAACTCGCTTGCTAAGGCTGCTCTCCAGGCAGACGACTGGCAGGAACTGCAGTGCTCACTGGGCGGAGGAGAGGGTGGGGTTGAGTACATGGACCACAAGGAGGCTGTGCTGGAGGCCGTGGCGAGGGCAGGGTGGCGGCGGAGGAAGGAGGACTTTGACCTGTTGGAGCAGGAGCTGCTGCAGGCAGAGAAGGCCGTGGGCTTCCTGGACTCAGTCCTCAGTGCATCACTCAACCGTGACAATGACTCTGACATCATCTCAATGGCAAGCGACAGTGACACAGGGTCTAATGCGTCGTCAGCCGTGGACCAGCTGTCCCCTTCAGAAAGTCACACCTCATTTACAGCTTCCCTCCACTCCTCGCCATGTAGCAGTCGGACCCTCCCGTCCTCGGCCAGGGGGAGTGGTCTGCAGTTAGGGGAAGCAGCCCTGGCACAGGACCCAAGTGATGGGTTCTTCTACAAAGGAAGGATAACCAGTGGCTACCGGGGGAGGAAAGTGGTTGTCGTGGAATTCGCAGATGGCGACAAGCAAGAGGTGAAGAAGACGCGTGTGATCCCAGTTGGTGGTGCTCGTCCAGCCCCCGTGCTCAAGGTACGTGGTGTGTGGGTGGGTGAGAGAGAGAGAGTGAGTGAGAGTGAGAGTGAGATAGGGGTAGTGGTCAATCACCCACGTACGTGTGTGTGTGCATCCTCTCAGGAGGGTTGCTGTGTTCTGGTGCGTGTTCGGTCCCGGCACTCCACCCACTGGGAGTCACATGGCCTGCCATGTGACATCCACATCCCTGGCACCATCCTGAAGGCCCCCACTCATCCCCAGCTCAGCTCCGCCTTCTACACAGTACTGGCTTACAACAAGAAACCTGTGAGTGCAATTGCCCATCACAAGCCTGTGCCTCTGGGTTGTGCCATTCCCCTCTCCCCTCATCACCCCTCTCCTCCCCTCACCACACCACCCCTCTCCTCCCCTCACCACCCCACCCTCTCCTCCCCTCACCACACCTCCCCTCTCCTCCCCTCACCACCCCACCCCTCTCCTCCCCTCACCACACCTCCCCTCTCCTCCCCTCACCACACCACCCCTCCACTTGTAGGTGATGTGCACACGAAGACATGTACACCCTATCTCAAACAAACAGTTTGAAGTGTTCACTCACGACATCTGTGACCTCCAACGGGTGCCGGTGGAACAGGAGGGCGGGGCAGGTGGCACAGACATGCCCTCCACATTGCCTAGTGCACCCAGCGAGGAAGGGACAGCGCTGAGTAAGGTGACTCAGGGTGCAGAGGTGAACGACAAAGGAGAGGAGTCGGGTAATGTAAAGAAGGGCGGTCAGTCCCGCAGTCCACTGGCTGGCGAGGTGGAGTTAGACCCAACAGGGAGGGCAGAGTCCGGCCACCTCAAGGCAGGGGTAGCTCAGCAAGTGGAGCTGGAAGGGGAAGGGGACAGGGAACAGGCGGCGTGGCGGAGTGGTGCAGTGGTGGATGTGGATACCCAGGCAACGGAGGTCTGTGAGCGTGCATGCTCCCCGCTCCCCATGGTGTGGGATGTGGCAGTTAACACTGTTGACTCTAAGAGTGGGGACTGTCCTGGGAATCCCCCCTTACATCGCCCTGTGGAGGACAGAGGGACATGCACTGAATGGCCAGTGGACGACCAGCCCCCTCCAGCTGTCGTGGTGCTCAGGAGTGAAGAGGAGGAGGAGGAGGGAGGTGGAAGACAGAGTGGTGGCTTCGGCATTGGTGCTGCTGGGACAGACTGTGACAAAAGTGAGCACACCAACATGGAAGCAGCGGAGAAGTCATCTAGTGCCTTCTGCCCACCACAGAGTTCCACTCCCATTCCCCCTGAGCAAGGGAAATCAGAGCTGGTTTTGGTTCCTTCTGATGCTCCGTCCATTGTCACTGAGCGTGTGCTGGCCAAGTGGTCCACGGATGGGTGGTACCGTAAGGGACTGGTTGTCAGGGACAACAAAGATGGCCGCTACCTTGTAATGGATGATTTTGGGGATAGTGACATGGTTGCGGTAAATGATCTTGTTTTGGTTTCCAGAGAGCCCTTTCAGAGCTTGCTCCCCCTTGGTTCGTTTGTGGTGGCCCCTCACCCGGAGTACCAGGGTGTCTATGGGCCTGCCCAGGTGACAGCCCACATCTTTGAGGACCAGTATGTGCTGCTGATGTTTGATGGCAGAGCGGGGAGGTGCGCACGCCGTGAAATGTTCCTCGTCTCAGAAGAGAGGTACACCAGAGACGTGGAGGGGATTGCTGCTAAGCAGCAGGAGTGGGTGGGGCAGGTGGTGGTTGCCCGCAACAACGAGGATGGGTTCTTCTACCACGGCACCGTCCAACAATACAGCAGTGGCCATTTCTCAATAATGTCCCTTCAAGATGGCTTCCTTGACACACAGAAGTCCGACCATGTCTTTGGTCCTGCTCAGAAGCGCCGTGTCATTCAATGCAAGGACCACATAGTAGCCTTTGAGAGCGGCAGCACCACTTCCGTGGGTGTCCCTGGTAGGGTCACCAAGTGCGTGGGCGGTAAACTGGATGTTGAGCTGTGTCACGGGGCCAGGTGAGCACTGTAGCCTTGGGGTGTGGAGGGGAGGGGTGTGAGGTTGGGGTGTGGAGGGGAGGGGTGTGGAGGGGAGGGGTGTGAGGTTGGGGTGTGGAGGGGAGGGGTGTGAGGTTGTGGGTGATTCGTGTCTCTTGCTCCCACATACAGGTGGACGGAGGTGGAGTCCTCATGGTGCTACTGGGTGTCTGAGAGTTACTACCATGACAGCATCGATTACATCTTGCAGTGTGCCCAGGAGAACGAGGGCAGCTTGGTCACAGTGACAGACACAGAGTAGCTGCATGTCCTAGTTGGCTTTGCAATGCAACAGTTGTATACAAGCTCTGTATATACACATAATTATATGAGTATTGCATTGTGCATGTGCCTCGAACTCCCAGAAGTGTTGAAGAAGCCCCAAGAAAGTTGAAGGCCGCAATGATAAATGGGAACTGTATGATGACTGATGTATGCTGTAGGACATGTGACATAATAATAATATAATATAATATATACTATAATATAATTCATTATGGTGGTATATGTATATATATAATATAATATGCATTTAAATATACAACTAAATTTATGTATTATATGCAATCCAAATATTCATTGTGCATTTTCATTGTATAACAGTCCTAGACAAAATAGAGTTAGGGAAATAAATGGAAACAATTTATATATATAGTTCTGTCTTTCAACATTTGTGTAAAAAATCGAGTTGATAATGGTTGGCACTTAAATCATTACTGAATATTGAATATAGTATTATTCATATTCATATTCGTTATTCTTCAAGTGCATCATGTGACCAACACACTAGGACTACTGTCCCATGTAGCACCAGTATAAGGACAGAAAATGGGTTGAAATGAGTTAAGTCATTAGTTCTGATGATCGAATCCACACTGCCACAGCGTCTTGATGGATTTGCCAACATTAACAGGCCTGCACGCTTGATCCAATATCATTACTAACTTCTTCTCTTTAGTTGCTGTCAGAGAGTCTCTCTCCAACTCCACCATACAATCACTACACTTCTCTCTTCTGCTTCAAATCTTCACACCTTAGCAAAAAATGTTCCTTGTCCTCTATTTCTCCCATCGTGCATTGCCTACAGATCCTCTCCTCCCTCTTCAGACCATTCCATCTCCCAGTCTCAATTGTTAGTGCAGCAGTACCTCCTCTCAGCCAACATCCTCCTCAGCCAACACCCTCCTCAGCCATATTCACACCTCATTCATTCCTCACTTCACATCCATGCACCTATCCCTACTCCCATGAACCAGCAGCCTTTGCAACACTCCTCCTAACTTTGATCGTTCTTGTGCTTCACTTCCACTTTACCTCCCTTAAGCTTCATGCACTGTCTCCAACCATCATTCCAATCTCTGTCATCGGCAAACTTTCCAGTTCTGCCTCCTTCACAGCACCCCGACCAAGCTCCACTAATGACTTCTCCAAGTCTTTCTGCCAATTATTCTTCTTTTCCATTTGCATGGTCTCCTCTACAAGCCATTTAATCAACCCCACTTTTAACATAGTGCAATTGGACCTATTTTCACTTCAGCCCCAGGCGAAAAACTGTCCCGACGTTTACTCTCGAACCCGAACTCTCAGCGGCTACAGCTCACACGCGGCTAGAGACAGGTTCATGACCATCCATGAATATCATTATAATGCTATGAATATAATTATGTATGTGCATATAATTATGTGCATACCAGACTATATGAATTCGCCGCGCGTTACAGCTCTGCCTTACATTATTAGACAATACCGGAAAGGAATTGCGTATCTGGACGGTCAAGATGGCGAATCGTTTCCACGGTCCATCCAGCAACACCGTCAAGTGTGGACGCGCTGACTGAACCGATATAAAGTCCTTCCCGCCCTCTAATCTCCCCCTCCAAGGATGCTCCGCGCTGTTAGGCGTCTGCACGTGACAGCAAACGCAGCTGCCGCGAGACACAAGCTTACTACCCACTACAGCGTGGTCCCTCGCGACACCGACCTGCGTTGGAAAGGTGCGCACACTCCACACACGTACCCGTCATTCCCTAGTTGTCTGAGTGCGTGGCACGAGGCCTAGACGGTCCGCATGTACATATATGTATGGAGTGACGCAATACTCCGTGCTGACCCCGCCCACTAGATGTGGACATGGAGAGAGTGGCAGACGAGACTGATGTCCTGATTGTGGGGGCGGGCCCAGCGGGTCTTAGTGCAGCCATCCGTCTGAAGCAGTTGGCTCAGGAGGCGGGGGCGGAGCTGAATGTGTGTGTGGTGGAGAAAGCAGCGGAGGTCGGTGGGCACACCCTATCGGGTGCTGTACTGGAGCCACGGGCACTCAGTGAGCTACTCCCTGACTGGAAGGAGCGTGAGGTGAGTTACTGTGTAGAGGAGGAGCTGGTGTTGGCTGGCAACTGTTTGATGTGCAGGGTTAGGTGGTGGTGATGGTTGGGTCCTTACCCACACAGGCCCCCCTGCACACATCAGTGACAAGGGACAGGTTTGGCATCCTGACTAAGACTGCGAGGGTCCCCGTGCCCACCAAACTGCCAGGTCAGTCAAGGTGGGCGTGTCCAGCCAACAGCAGAGGCTCCACCCATTGTGTGTGTATGCAGGTCTGTTCACCAATAACCATGGCAACTACATTGTCCGACTTGGCAACTTTGTCAGCTGGTTGGGCAAAGAGGCAGAGGCCTTGGGCGTGGACATTTACACGGGAATCGCAGCAACAGAGGTGGGTAGGGCAGGCAGGGACCTCATGTCGTAGATGTGGGTATGGCGCCTTGCTGGAGGAGTCCTGCCGCGCTTCTGTGTGCACAGGTCTTGCTCCATGATGATGGCAGCATCAAGGGTGTTGCCACCGGCGACGTGGGCATTGCCAAAGATGGCTCACCGAAGGTGGGTGTTCAGCGGGTCTGCGTGGCATGATTGGACGGCCCCATTCCTGCCCCTCCCACCTCCTCAGGATGTCTTTGCCCGTGGGATGGAGCTGCATGCTAAAGTGACCTTGTTGGCTGAGGGCTGTCACGGGTCACTGGGCAAGTCTGTGATGCGACGGTTTGCACTGAGGGAGCACTGCCAGCATCAGTCGTATGCCATCGGCCTCAAGGAGGTGGGCGTGACTGTGAGGGCAGTACCCCTCCCCTTACCAGACCTCACCGTGCCACCCAGTGTGCTAGTGTGTTCTCGCAGAATATGGACCCCCATCCCACCCTTCCCTGTAGGTGTGGGAGATTGACAAGTCCAAACACCACCCTGGGCAGGTGGAGCACACTGTGGGGTGGCCCCTGGTGAGGGCCAGGAGACATAATAAGGTGACTAGCACTCACTTAGCCCCCCCAACTGTCCTCCCCCTTCCCCATCTGCTGCAGGACTTAAAGACATACTCTGGGACGTTCCTCTATCATCTAAGTGAAGGGGAGACCCCTCTCATTTCAGTGGGGATGGTCGTTGGGCTGGACTACAGCAATCCCCACTTGAGCCCCTTCCAGGAGTTCCAGGTCAGCACCGCATGCACTGTGGTCAAGGGTGAATGGCAGGCAGCTGGGGTTTGACCTCTGGCTAGATGAAGTCATTAAAGTACCTTAGTCAATTGCCTTCCCCTCCTCTGCCCTTCCTTCCTTCCCCGCCTCTCCCCTCCCTCCCCTCCTATTCCCTCCCTCCCCTCCTCTCCCCTCCCTCCCTTCCCTCCTTCCCCTCCCTCCCCTCCTCTCCCCTTCCTTCCCCCTCCCCCTCCCCTCCACTCCAGAGGTTCAAGCACCACCCTTCAGTGAAGCACTACTTTGAGGATGGCAAGAGAATAGGCTATGGTGCTCGTGCCTTAAACGAAGGGGGCTACCAGTCCCTCCCGCAACTGGTGTTCCCTGGAGGAGCCCTCATTGGGTGCGATGCAGGCTTCATGAATGTGCCCAAGATCAAGGGCACACACACAGCCATGAAGACTGGCATGCTGGCCGCTGAGGCTGCCTTTGAGGCCCTCAACAAGCCAGCAGAGGCAGGAAAGAATGGTGTGTCCCTGTAGTAAGAGCAAGTCCCAGTTTCCATTCAGACATCTTCCCCACCCAGCCCCTCTCCTTCCTCCCTCCCTTCAGGTCTGTTGCTGGAGAGCTATGAGTCACGACTGCGAGACAGCTGGGTGTGGAAGGAACTCTATCGTGTGCGAAACGTACGACCTTCCTTCAACAGTCGTCTGGGCTACCTCGGTGGCATAGCCTACACGGGGGTGTTTGCCTGGCTGCTCCGGGGCCGCGAGCCGTGGACGCTGAAGCACCACAAACCAGACCATGCCTGCCTTGTGGAGGCGGGGAAGGCCACACCCATCAGCTACCCGAAGCCAGATGGGCAGATCAGCTTTGACCTCCTCTCCTCCGTGGCACTGACTGGGACCAACCACGAGCACGACCAGCCTGCCCACCTCACCCTTCTGGACGACAGTGTTCCAGTGGGGCAGAACCTGCTGCGCTTTGATGGGCCAGAGCAGCGCTTCTGTCCAGCAGGTGTGTACGAGTTTGTGCAGGATGAGAAAGGGGAGGCCCAGCTGCAGATCAATGCACAGAACTGTATTCATTGCAAGACCTGTGACATCAAAGACCCTGGCCAGAACATCAACTGGGTCCCGCCAGAAGGAGGCGGTGGCCCCGCCTACAGTGGCATGTGATTAATTGGGGCGAGCCTGAGCGAGCCTAGTCTCGTACCCAGCCCCACTTCCGGCCGCCATTTTATAAGGCACGGAAGGTGGGTCTGGGGACTATGTGCAGTTTTCTTGGCGGAGTCCAGGCGATCCCCTGCCTCCAATCAGATTGCAGATACGTGAATAATAATGAGCAAATCACATGTCGGTCACATGCGCGTGCGTTGGGTGCGAACGACGGAGATGGATCTTCCTTTGGGTCAAGCTAACGGTCGAGCCATTGCGCATACAGAGTCATCGCTAGGGATACGAATCGAATGGTTGGGTAAAAATTGTCCTTGTCCTAACTGTCAAAGGATAGTACTCAGAGCTCGAAAATAATCCTTCCAGCTTAGAAATGGATTGACTTAGCGCTTCAAGCCGCTTTGAGCCGGTGTCCAGATCTTGAAAGCACCGTCGGGAAGCGTACGCAGTTTGCGTACTCACTGTCAACTGGTGCCACAATGCAGGCCAAACCGTCCTCACGAAGCTTCCAACTATGCTACCACCGCGCAGAAGGGAAGATAGATTGCGTCTTCTTGTCTCCGTATCGCTAGGAGGCTGTGCACAGAAGGAGCATCGCGATAGCATTGGGCTGCCATATAAACGCGATATGGAAGCATGTGCCCATCACGTGATATTGCGCAATCACCGCCAAGGATTATGTACATAGTCCCCAGACCCTACCTTCCGCGTCGTCAGCCATGTTTGCGGAAGTTGGGGCTGGGTACGAGACTAGAGCGAGCCCCACACTTACGTGAAGTACGCCACCGCTGTCTGTATGTGTATCAGAGAGTGCGGTAGCACTCTCTATGTAGGGATGGCACAGGGTGTTTCGTTATCCCTATACATTGGTATAGGAGCGAAATTCGAAAATACGCAGAAAACCGGCGAAAGAAGGCTACGTACAGCTGAATATAGAACGGTCTTACTATAAACTGACCTTAAAGGCAAGCGAACATATCCCGCTGAGAAATAACCGCGCTTCGAAAATCCCGGTTTTCGTTTTCTTTTTCTTCTTCTTCTTCTTCGCCAGCTGTAACTCAAGAACGAAGGGGGCTATTGGAGCGCTTTTAGGACGAAACTACTAGAAAGTTCCCGAACTGTATTCTTTGATAGAACTGGTTGTCAAAGCGATAATATTGTGGTGTGTGATTAATTATGAATACACGTAACGAGGTAATAACACAACCATATTTGGAGTGCCACGTGCTACTCAGCGTGCTCTCTTTGGACGCAGTGGGGTGCTGGCCTCGATCTCTCCGCAAATCCTAGCTATATAGGTGAGTTGCGTCGCAGCCTGTCCGCTGTTGTAGGCGGACAGAGGGCGGTTTCAGGGGAAGCTGTTGCTGTATCACCTGATATTTGGATCGCCCATTAGCGCGCGGAAGTGGGGGCGATTGCTGAAGGGGGGACGTTTGTAGCTTGTGTAGGCGATGTGCCGTGCATGACCAGGGCATGACCATTTGCGATTGAGGTTAAGTGTGCATGAATTGAAGAGGTGCGTGCAGGGGTGTAAACGTAAATCAATTTCTTCGTCAAAGCGATGCACGGCTGCAGCAGAGATCAACATCACTGTAGTTCTACCTATACCGTAGCATGAGCCTCCACCGCATCAACCTTATCTACGTATGGGTGCAGCTTTTTGTGCACGTGGAGTCTGCGAGTGGATGCGACAGTTTCCTGTTGTCCCTTTCTTTCCTGACCATGTCACTTGTGCGGGTGCAACAGGTCGTCTCCTTGCTTTGTTTGTCCTACTCCTACTCCGCAGAGTTCATTGAAGCGCCTGCAGGTCAGGATCTTCTGTGTAGGAAGTGTTGCACAATGGCTGACAACGAGGAACCGACCAGTGGTGAGCACAACCTGCCACTGATGGTCACAGGGGGCTGTGGTGGGACCTTGATGGGGGGCATTGTGATTGAAAGGTCCACAGGGAGCTGTGGTGGGACCTTGATGGGGGGGCATTGTGATTGAAAGGTCCACAGGGAGCTGTGGTGGGACCCTTGGTGCATTGTAATTGAAAGGCCCTGTTTGACCTTTAGATTGTAAGGGAGTCCTTTCAAGTGAATGTAATCTACACATTTCTGGCAACCCTTGTCATTAGGCTCACAACCCTGTGCTAATGGGACTGTCTAAAGTGCATTTCAGTTCCAACCCATTTCCCTCCATTGTAAAATGTAATATAATGAAAGTTTAATCCCACAAAGTTTATGTCTGTGCAGCCGTATATGAGAGTGTGTAGCGGCTGGTAAGATAGATTTGTGGACTAGGCTTCACAGAGCTAGCTGAGATGAGGTAGTCGGTTCCAAACACAAATGAAGTTTCCTGTATTGCATTGAAAGCTTTCCTTTTCTGTGTGTCAGTCTCTGGAGAGCAGCAGGAAGTCATTAATGATGAGCAGGAAGTCATTAATAACGAGCAGGAAATCATTAATGTTGAGCCAGTGGGTGAAGGAGAGGGCAGTGGAGGAGTCGTTTCGGACCCACTTGCAGCAGCGGGGGAATCCCCAGTGGATGGTGATGAGCAGGGGGCAGGACAGGAAGAATTGAAGGGAGAGGAAGAGAAGAAGGCGGAGTCTACACAAGAGGGAGCTGTTGGTGGGACTCAGAAATTTGGCCGCTTTCGGACTAGCAAGGCCGATGAAGGTGAGTCATGCAGTGTTCATCAGCATTGTACACGGAGAGGTGTTAAAGGGTTCTCCCCTGGTGCAGCCGTGGACCTACTGATGGGTACTGAGGGTGTGGCGGCCATGCGCCCTGAAACCATCCCAAGCTTCTTCCGTGGTGCACTCAAGAAGAATGCCGGAGGAGTGGCCCTGAAGGTGAAGAGAGAAGGAGAGTGGAGGAACTACACTTTCCAGCAGTACTGGGACACAGTAGTGTCAGTAGCCAAGTCTTACCTCAAGGTGCGCCGAGTCCACAGACACACAGACACACAGACACATGATGACATGGGCATTCACACATACATACTCCCCACCCCTCCCAGGTGGGTCTGGAGCCGTTCCATGGCGTGTGTATCATTGGGTTCAACGCCCCAGAGTGGTTCTGCAGCAGCATGGGAGCCATATTCGCAGGGTGAGCCCACCGCCACCACACAGAACACACAGCTGCATGGGGAATACTTAATACCCAAATCACTTTCCTCAACCCATTCTTTCACACCCTCTACACGTCCTCCAACATCTCCCCTGTCCACCTACCATAAAGTGAGATTTTTTTTGCAGGAGAGTATGTTTGCGAATTTTGTCGATAGATTGGAATTCCCCTAAAATTTTCTCATCAACATTTTAGCCACACGGCTTACAGTCAATGGTAATACCATGTATATCGGTGTGTACCAGTGCACAGCTTCCAGTGAGGCAGTAGAGACGGTAATCGGCAACAATAAGGGGCCTGTTAGAAGGAAACTGCTTGCAGCTATTACCGTAAATATTCTAAAAATTTGTGAACCTTTGTGCATTTCACCTTCAAATTTAGGAGGCAATATGAACTTCTTTGCTGTCTTCTTGCGGAAATTAGAGCCTTCTTGCAAAATTGCCGCCTATTTTAGGGAGGTTCTGTATAGAAAATGGCTGCCGCTGGCGCTTTCTTTGTCACAGTATCCTGCGTTATTTGCCGATATCACATCTACAAAGAGGTGTGGAACCCCAGTATTGCAGAAGAGTTCGTGTGCTACGCAAAGGAAGAGAATTCCCAAAACAGGAAAGTTGTAATCTCAACGTCAGACGACATCTCCAAGTGTAACATTGCTTCCGAACTTTCATCAGGTGCAAGTACCATTGTCAAGCACCGTTCCAGAGGTGTATATAGCCATTAAGCAATACCCAGGGGCACTGCCCTGCCAAAATTAGAGGTTTTGCCGAACTTTACAGTCGCCCAATAAATCAAATTTTTAGAGCGTGTTGAGGCAAAACTGCTGACAGTTTGTGAAATTTAGATTTTCGAATTTTTAGAATATTTACGGTAGTCTCGTTTAACCTGACCCACTCATCTTTTGGGCCATTTATTTGTGATGTAATGCACAACAGTAGCCATGTGCATGCATGCACAAAGGAGAAAGCATGGATTGTGAAGAGGGCGGCAGTGTAATGGGTACCATAGGTTTCTTTTCCAAAGCATTCCTTGCATGTCCTCCAGCTTTAAGCATTTTGTTCAATATCGACATTGTATGGGGGTGCGACTCACCCTTCACATGATAACAGCGAAATTTTTCCTGCAAAGTTTCTATTTAGCCAGATTTACTCCCTTTTCCCTTGAACATTTCCAACTCAATATTATCTATTCCACTCCTCCCCCTACATCTACTCTCCACCCCACCCCACCCCACCCCCCTACATCTACTCTCCACCCTACCCCACCCCACCCCCTACATCTACTCCCCACCCCACCCCACCCCACCCCCTACATCTACTCCCCACCCCACCCCACCCCACCCCCTACATCTACTCTCCACCCCACCCCACTCCACCCCCTACATCTACTCTCCACCCCACCCCAGGGGACTCAGTGTTGGCATCTACCCAACAAACTCCCCCGAGGCCTGCCAGTACATCCTTGACAACTGTAAGGCCAATGTGTGTGTTGTGGAGAACCAGAAGCAGTTGGACAAGATTCTGCAGATCTGGGAGCGGCTCCCCCATCTCAAGGTCATCGTACAGTACACCGGCAAGCTTAGTCAGCGCTACAACAACGTGTATGAGGTGGGTGGGGTGGGGGCGGGACCAGAGGTTGGCAGGACCATAAGGAAAGCCGTAAACGTAAGGAAAATACGTATTTCTAATATAGTGGGAGGAGTTTCTTGAACTTGGCAATGACATTGATAATGCCAAGGTGGAGGACATCCTCTCAAGTCAGCAGCCAAGCCAGTGTGCAGTCCTTGTCTACACAGTGAGTGTCAGCACTCCATCACACACTCACACAGACCAAAGTTGCTTATGACTCATTCCTTTTCACTCCTTTACTCTCCAACTCCCACTCCCTCCTCTCGCCTCTCCCCCATCCCCTCCCCTCCCCCTCCTTCCCTCTCTACCTCAGTCTGGTACCACTGGGCCACCCAAAGGAGTCATGTTGAGTCACGACAATGTAAGCTAGTTTATTGATACTGTATCCATGGCAACTAATGTCCTCACCTGCTTTTATGGTTGTTTGGTGCAGTTGGTATTTACAACCAAGGCAGTGTACGAGACCTACCCAAAGCAGTTTATGATGGCAAATGCCCAACCAACCAGTATTGTCAGCTACCTCCCTCTCAGCCACATTGCTGGCATGGTGGGTGTCATGTGGCAGTCATGTGACTGTCAACATCACTGTGACACTGAGCAGCAGTCATGTGATATCCTGTCGTTGTGTCCAGATTGCAGACATGTACTTCCACCTGGGTTCAGCAGGGTGCGTCTGGTTTGCCCAGCCGGATGCTCTGAAGGGTACCCTAGTGGTGACACTGAAGGAAGCTCAGCCAAACCTCTTCTTTGGTGTACCACGGTGAGTGGCTAGGACAGGTGGTTGTGTGGGTGTGGTCAGTGGAATGAGCCCGTGTTATCGCTCACATGGTGTGCCACCCTCCAGTGTGTGGGAGAAAATGATGGAGCGCATGAAAGAAGTTGGTGCCTCCATCACTGGCTTCAAGAGGACCTTGGCAGACTGGGCCAAGCGGAAGGGGTTGGAGGGCAACCAAAACAAGCAGAGGGGGGAGTCAGTGCCGTGGGGCTGGACAGTTGCCAACATGCTGGTCCATAAGAAGGTCCACACTGCACTGGGGTTGAACCGAGCGGAGCTGAGCATTGTGGGATCTGCACCAGTGTCGCCTGACGTCCTGGACTACTTCATGAGCGTGAACATCCCCATTTTGGAGGTGTACGGTATGAGTGAAAACACGGGCCCGCATACCATCAACCGCCCTGATGCAGGATACTGGCGCAGTGGCTCTGTGGGTCGCCCGGTAGAAGGGATGGAGGTCAAAATTGGTTCCCCTGATGAGAATGGGGAAGGGGAGGTGAGTACCATTCATCTCTGTATGCCTCTCAAAGGTGAGGCATACAGTGTGGGACTAGCAGTCAGGTATTTGGTGTATCCTCTTTCTCTGATCACAGATCCTGATGCGAGGACGGGATGTCTTCATGGGCTACCTGGGAATGGAGGACAAGACAGTTGAGACCATCGACGATGATCGCTGGTTGCACAGTGGTGACATTGGCAAACTGGACAAGGATGGTTTTCTCTACGTCACTGGGAGGATCAAGGGTGGGTGGGGCTAGTGAGATGTGGGCGTGGCTGTTGGGTGGTGGGGTGCTGTTGAAGCTGTTTCCACCTGGAGTGCTTCCTGTCCTCAACAGAACTGATCATCACTGCGGGTGGTGAGAACATCCCTCCTGTCCCTATTGAGAACGCCATCAAAGCCAGCGTTCCTTTCCTGAGCAACGTCATGGTGGTCGGTGATAAGAGGAAGTATCTCACCTGCTTGGTGACTCTGAAGGTGTGGACGCGGTTTGCAGGGAACAGCTGGGAGTGCATTTGTGGTATAGAAAGAAGGTGGTGTCAGTATGAGAAGTGGTGTTTAGTGTGATAGGTGTGGTGTTTAGTTTGGTGGTGTGAGGTGTGGCATTGTTTAGTGTGGTGGTGTGAGGTGTGGTGTGTGAGTTGTGTATGGCTACTGTTTCTGCAGTGTGTTGTCAACCTTGATACTGGGGAGCCCACAGATGAGCTGTTGACTGAGGCCAAACAAGCACTGGCAGAGCTAGGCTGCAACTTCACCACTGTGTCTGAGGTTCGTGCTGCCGGGGATGAGAAAGTGCACAAAGCCATCATGGACGGGCTGAAGAGATACAATGAAACACAGGCCATCTCTAATGCTCAGAAGGTACTTGGCTTGGGCAGAGACAGTGATTGGATGAGCACTGCAGCATGTTTCATTGTTGGCTTTGTGCGTCCCTCACGTCTGTGCCATGTCTTCACAATGTACCGACTGCCCCCAGGTCCAGAAGTACTACCTGCTGGAGTCAGACTTCTCGGTGCCAGGGGGAGAGTTGGGTGGGTGCACTGTCTACAGCCAGCTAGCCCACTGCCACTACAGAGCCACTGTGTACCAACCTCCCCCTCCCCCTGCCCTCCCCATCCCCCTGCCTCTCCCCCTCCCCCTGCCTCTCCCCTCCCCCTGCCTCTCCCCCTCCCCCTGCCCCTCCCCTTCCACTTGTAGGCCCCACTCTGAAGCTGAAACGATTTGCTGTTGTGAAGAAGTTTGCTGAACAGATTGAGTCGATGTACAGTGAGGCATAGGACTCACTCATCGTTTGCTGTAGTGAGGTGTAGTGTGTGAGCATAGTATATACCAACTCTTTACTTTGGAGTAGCATGTAAACAAACAGTACTGCTAGCTTTATAGGCAGTTGTTGAATATCAAATTTGTTGTTCATTGGCTGGTTGGATGACATACACATCGCGTCTTTTTGCAACCGCCCATTGCTTCACGTGGGTCTTACACTAATGGTTGTACGTGTGTGTGGCCGACCCAAAGTGAGTTGTGCTGAGGAGAGTGTTCCTGCCCAATCTACCCCACCCAGCCCCGCCCCTCCTGGGTCCTCAGAAGGGGAGGTGTGTAGCCTTTTGTGTTGTAATTAATGAACAATTTTATCAGTCAGTCAGTCATTCCCAGTTACGTTAGTACAAGGGACTCTAATATGTAGCTTGCATCCTGTATCACATCGAATCTGGCACACCACATCACAGTACAATTGATTGGTACACAGCGTGGGAGGTACACAGGCAGCTGCTTCTTGACACTGTCCTTGGAAACCATCGCTCCAACTGATTTCCTCAACCAGCCTGAGCTTATCCCTGACAGGGTGCTGTAACTCCAGTGGCAGGTCTCCTCAACCTCTATCTGGCACTCCTCACATACTCTCTCCTCCCTCTCTCCTGACCCACCTTCCCACCTCTATCTGGAATGTTGTTGTGCCGGCCTCCAATTAACGTGTTCATGATTCTTCTATTAATTCCTCTTCAACATTACACAACTCAAACTCCAGTGCCATCACTTCATCATACCTAGCTTTGCTCCTCTCTTCCATGTCCTTCATCAACACACTCCCACCCTCCTCCAGTAATACTTGGTAGCTTGTTCCTGATCTCCAAACTGGTAAGTCAACATCGCTAGTGCATGAGTGCTCTGTCAGACCTACAACATCTGCATCAGCGCCTGTAACGGGAAGACTTCAGGTTGATCTGGAAGATGCAGTCTGGCAGAGGTGCCCAGCTAACCGCATGCTCGTCTACATGGCATGGTATTCACTAGCCTGTGAAGTTTTGCCTGACCACATCATGCAGCATGTGCGCGTGTAGTCCGTGTGTAGAGGATGGCACACCAATGGTTCAATGTGCCACATGTGTGCAAGTACCCCGAATTGGCCTGCCTTGTTTTGTAACCATCACTCACTGATGAAGACCCCTGGATTGGGGTCGAAACGTCTGTGTTTTGGACCTCTATCTGTCCCCCAAAAAACGATTGGCTGGAGTTGTTTCCAGAGAGATTGCGCAAGTACCCCATTCTTCACCAACAAAGTGCTGGAGTGGAACTGCACTAAGTGGTCTTACTGACTCTACACTGACTCTATGTTCGTTTGCATTTTCAGGACTGGGCAGCTCTGTAGCGTCCGGTTGCCTAACCGGGCAGCTCTGTAGCCTCCGGTTGCCTAACCGGGCAGCTCTGTAGCCTCCGGTTGCCTAACCGGGCAGCTCTGTAGCCTCCGGTTGCCTTACCGGGCAGCTCTGTAGCCTCCGGTTGCCTGACCGGGCAGCTCTGTAGCCTCCGGTTGCCTGACCGGGCAGCTCTGTAGCCTCCGGTTGCCTTACCGGGCAGCTCTGTAGCCTCCGGTTGCCTTACCGGGCAGCTCTGTAGCCTCCGGTTGCCTGACCGGGCAGCTCTGTAGCCTCCGGTTGCCTGACCGGGCAGCTCTGTAGCCTCCGGTTGCCTGACCGGGCAGCTCTGTAGCCTCCGGTTGCCTGACCGGGCAGCTCTGTAGCCTCCGGTTGCCTGACCGGGCAGCTCTGTAGCCTCCGGTTGCCTGACCGGGCAGCTCTGTAGCCTCCGGTTGCCTGACCGGGCAGCTCTGTAGCCTCCGGTTGCCTAACCGGTGTCATCGTGAATCCGGTACCCCCGATTTTTTGTATCCCCGTACGGAATTCACTAGTGAATATGGTATCCCCGTACGCGATTCTCTAGGGAATTGTGTATGGGGATACTGTAGTTCAGTAGTGCATTTTGTATCCCCCTCTGTATGACAGCATGGTGCACAAGCTCTCATTCCAGACAAAGGAACAGATTTGTGCACTGCTGATGACCAAGGAGCCTCAGATTGAGGTGCTGCACAAAGATGTGCAGCAGCAAAGGAATACCAACGACTGTGGCCTTTTTGCCCTGGCATTTGCTACGGCACTATGCTCAGGGCAGGAGCCCAGGCAACTCAGTTTTGAAGCTGGTGCAATGCGGGAACATCTTTTAAAGTGCCTGGACATGGAGGACATGGAACCATCTCCATGTGTTGCAGTTCTGAAAAAGAAGAGGAAGTGCAAGCAAGACATTATCAAAGTGTTTTGCCAATGTAGGACCCAGGAAGGAGGCCGGATGGCAGCATGCTTTATCTGCGGGGAATGGTACCATGAAGACTGTGTGGCATTGCCACAAGAACTTTGGACCCTACCTGATTTAAATGGTCTTGTGCTAGCTGTGTGTAACATTTTATTTTGACTTTGTGCTATTGTATTTTGACTCTGCTATTGTATTTTGACTCTGTGCTTTCTAATTATGGCAATCATGCATTTAACTAGGGGCAGCTATGGGGACATATTGCCAAAGGATGCACGAGGATACATTATTCACTAGTGATTATGGTATGGGGGTACACTATTCCCTGAGTGGTCAAGGGATACAATATTTCCTAGGGGGATACACTATTCAGTAGGGAATAATGTATGGGGGATACGGTATTCACGGGGATACGGTATTCACTCTGACACCAGGATTGACCGGCTCCAGATTGCCCGTTGCCTAACCGAGTGTTCTCTATTCCCCAGCTCCAAGAAGCGCTTCAGTTTCGTACAAAGTAAGGAAATATTCGTTTCTATAAGAAGCATGGATCTGGACTAGAGTGTTCAATGGCAGATACACAGCGCACTTGGTCTTAAGTCGGCCGAACATATAGGCCCCGCCCACCCAACGTCCCTGTCGCTACTATTGCGAAATGGCTGCCTAGTCGACCACCATCCCAGCGCCATCACTGACCCGCAAGCTCCTTGAGGCCGCCGCAGTTGTCATTTGCATGTCTCAAAATGACCTTAGTTGACTGTGACCTCCATACTGCAGGGATACGGAACCGGGCTTGCTCTAACGTACAGTGCCCAGAGGAAGTAGCTCTTGACAGCATCCGTGGCATTTGCTAGGACCGTCCATCCCGCGCGTCCAGTGAGGCTATGAAATACAAAGGGATTCTACTTAACTGAAACAACACGGAAATGATAATTCCATTGCCGAAGATTACACTGTAGTTTCCCGGGCCAGCGCTCGGGTGGTACGACGAAGCTAGCTAGCCCGTTCGCTGCAGTGGAAGGCACAGCCTCGGTCCGCACCACACGGCTCGCCAGAAGGGAGGCGTCCTGGCAAAGAATACGCTTTGCGTAGGCAGAAGTGAGTAATGCAATCCAGGTTAATCAAAGGCCAAATTAAGATGAAAATGTGTGTTGGGTTAATCTGTGCTTTACTGCTGTATCTTTAGTGTCCGAAGTACAACCGGAAGTTATTACTAATGGGCTCCACTTGGCTGAAGGGAAGGGGAGCGGAGGAGAGACTCTGAAGGACCTTACAGCAGTGGGGGAGGGCCCAGTGAACAGTGTGAAGCATGCGAGTGGGGAGGACGGAGTGAAGAAGAAGGATAGAACTGTCAGAGAGGCTCCAAAACATGGCCGCTTTCGGATTACCAAGCCCGATGAAGGTGAATCATGCAGTGTTCATCAGCATTGTACACACAGAGGTGTTAAAGGGTTCTCCCCTGGTGCAGCCGTGGACCTGCTGATGGCTACTGAGGGCGTGGCGGCCATGCGACCTGAAACCATTCCAAGCTTCTTCCGTGGTGCACTCAAGAAGAATGCCGGAGGAGTGGCCCTGAAGGTGAAGAGAGAAGGAGAGTGGAGGAACTACACTTTCCAGCAGTACTGGGACACAGTAGTGTCAGTAGCCAAGTCTTACCTCAAGGTGCGCCGAGTCCACAGACACACAGACACATGATGGCATGGGCATTCACACATACATACTCCCCACCCCTCCCAGGTGGGTCTGGAGCCATTCCATGGCGTGTGTATCATTGGGTTCAACGCCCCAGAGTGGTTCTGCAGCAGCATGGGAGCCATATTCGCAGGGTGAGCCCACCGCCACCGCCACCGCCACCACCATCACCACTCTCCATCATACTCCCCACCCCACCCCAGGGGACTCAGTGTTGGCATCTACCCAACAAACTCCCCCGAGGCTTGTCGGTTCATCCTTGACAACTGTAAGGCCAATGTGTGTGTTGTGGAGAACCAGAAGCAGTTGGACAAGATTCTGCAGATCTGGGAGCAGCTCCCCCATCTCAAGGTCATCGTACAGTACACCGGCAAGCTTAGTCAGCGCTACAACAACGTGTATGAGGTGGGTGGGGTGGGGGCGGGACCAGAGGTTGGCAGGACCATAAGGAAAGCCGTAAACGTAAGGAAAATACATATTTCATCAATGTAGTGGGAGGAGTTTCTTGAACTTGGCAATGACATTGATAATGCCAAGGTGGAGGACATCCTCTCAAGTCAGCAGCCAAGCCAGTGTGCAGTCCTTGTCTACACAGTGAGTGTCAGCACTCCATCACACACTCACACAGACCAAAGTTGCTTATGACTCATTCCTTTTCACTCCTTTACTCTCCCACTCCCACTCCCTCCTCTCGCCTCTCCCCCATCCCCTCCCCCTCCTCCCCTCTCTACCTCAGTCTGGTACCACTGGGCCACCCAAAGGAGTCATGTTGAGTCACGACAACGTAAGCTAGTTTATTGATACTGTATCCATGGCAACTAATGTCCTCACCTGCTTTTATGGTTGTTTGGTGCAGTTGGTATTTACAACCAAGGCAGTGCACAGGACCTTCCCAAAGCAGTTTGGAACAAGAACCAAGTCAACCTGCTTCGTTAGCTACCTCCCTCTCAGCCACATTGCTGGCATGGTGGGTGTCATGTGACAACCATGTGACTGTCATGTGACTGTTGTGTGACGCCTTTTGTTCCTATGCAGCTTATAGACATGTTTTGCCACCTGGGTCCAGCAGGGTGCGTCTGGTTTGCCCAGCCAGATGCTCTGAAGGGCTCCCTAGTAGACACGCTAAAGGAAGCTCAGCCAACTTTTTTCTTTGGTGTACCACGGTGAGTGGCTGGGACAGGTGGGGGGACCGTGTGAGTTAATGCTGTGTTGTGTCTAGGTGGTTGTGTGGGTGTGGTCAGTGGAATGAGCCCGTGTTGTCGCTCACATGGTGTGCCACCCTCCAGTGTGTGGGAGAAAATGATGGAGCGCTTGAATGAAGTTGATGCCTCCACCACTGGTTTCAAGAGGACTTTAGCAGACTGGGCCAAGCGGAAGGGGTTGGAGGGCAACCAGAGCAAGCAGAAGGGGGAGCCAGTGCCGTGGGGCTGGACAGTTGCCAACATGCTGGTCCATAAGAAGGTCCACACTGCACTGGGGTTGAACCGAGCGGAAGTCACCCTTGTGAGCTCTGCACCGATGCCTGCTGAGGTCAAGGATTACTTCATGAGTGTGAACATTCCCCTTCTGGAGGGGTATGGGATGAGTGAGAACACAGGCCCGCACACTCTTAGCAGTCTAGACCTGGGCTACTGGCGCAGTGGCTCCGTGGGCCACCCCTTGGAAGGGGTGGAGGTCAAAATTGGCTCTTCTGATGAGAATGGGGAAGGAGAGGTGAGAGACACACTTTGTGGAGAGGCAGGCCTGGTATAATGAACCTTGTTCCCCCTTTCTCTTATCACAGATCTTGATGCGAGGGCGTAACGTCTTCATGGGCTACCTGGGAATGGAGGACAAGACAGTTGAGACCATCGACGATGATCGCTGGTTGCACAGTGGTGACATTGGCAAACTTGACAAGGATGGATTCCTCTACGTCACTGGGAGGATTAAAGGTGGGTGGGGCTAGTGAGGTGTGGGCGTGGCTGTTGGGTGGTGGGGTGCTGTTGAAGCTGTTTCCACCTGGAGTGCTTCCTGTCCTCAACAGAACTGATCATCACTGCGGGCGGTGAGAACATCCCTCCTGTCCCAATTGAGAACGCCATCAAAGCCAACGTTCCTTTCCTGAGCAACGTAATGTTGGTCGGTGATATGCGGAAGTACCTCACCTGCTTGGTGACTCTGAAGGTGTGGATGAGGTTTGCAGTATGTGGTGTGAGGTGTGGTGTGTGTGAGTTGTGTATGGCTGCTGTTTGCAGTGTGTTGTCAACGTTGATACTGGGGAGCCCACAGATGAGCTGTTGAGCGAGGCCAAACAAGCACTGGCAGAGCTAGGCTGCAACTTCACCACTGTGTCTGAGGTTCGTGCTGCCGGGGATGAGAAAGTGCACAAAGCCATCATGGACGGGCTGAAGAGATACAATGAAACACAGGCCATCTCTAATGCTCAAAAGGTACTTGGCTTGGGCAGAGACAGTGATTGGATGAGCACTGCAGCATGTTTCATTGTTGGCTTTGTGCGTCCCTCACGTCTGTGCCATGTCTTCACAATGTACCGACTGCCCCCAGGTCCAGAAGTACTACCTGCTGGAGTCAGACTTCTCGGTGCCAGGGGGAGAGTTGGGTGGGTGCACTGTCTACAGCCAGCTAGCCCACTGCCACTACAGAGCCACTGTGCACCAACCTCCCTGCCTCTCCCCCTGCCCCTCCCCCTGCCCTCCCCCTCCCCCTGCCTCTCCCCTCCCCCTGCCCTCCTCATCCCCCTGCCTCTCCCCCTCCCCCTGCCTCTCCCTCTCCCCTGCCTCTCCGCTTCCACTTGTAGGCCCCACTCTGAAGCTGAAACGATATGCTGTTGTGAAGAAGTTTGCTGAACAGATTGAGTCGATGTACAGTGAGGCATAGGACTCACTCATCGTTTGCTGTAGTGAGGTGTAGTGTGTGAGCATAGGACCGACTCTCTACTTCAAAGTAGCACATAAACAAACAGTACTGCTAGCTTTATAGACAGTTGTTGAATTTCAGTTATAAATGTTGTCCAGACTATTGCATTAGCTGGCTGTATCACACCATGTGCACCTTGTTAGGTGTCACCTCAAGTCAAGTATAGCCATAAATAGAACATGTTCTTGACCAGTGGCCATCTTCGCCCTGAAGAAGACCAGAGCATTCTGGTCGAAACATTGGCAAATTTATCAGCACATTTCTAGCTGGTACAGAACCCTTTATCGTTCATGCAACAGCCAGCTGAGAAGCCCCCACTTCATTCAAGGCAAGGCAAGACATTTCAAGAAAGAGCATCCAACAGAGATAGAGCAGCCCTGGTGTAACCCTATCCCTAATCCATAGTTTGTCATCATTAACTCTATGTGGTCAGCTGGATTTTTAACCTCCCTGTATTATATAGATACTAGCCCACCAACTGTCACACTGCCACTATGACTGCCGGGCCTGCCTCCACTTATTTCAGCCTATGATCTATGCGGGCTGCTGTATTCGACCACGTGGTATCCTGGTACGTATTGGTACGCTTGAGTGGTTAATTTAATGATTGATTGATAAATGTTGATAGTGCAAACTAATTCTAATTCCACAATAGTCATCTCATTGCGGGAGCGCTAACGGCTGGGAGGGGCCGTTACTTCACGTACCGAGCACGAAATATAAAATAATACCAAACCCTAACCCTAACTCTAATACTAAAATGACTGTTAACACTATACCCAGGCAAATATAAAACTGTATCATAGAATAGTTAAACATATACTGGGTACGAGACTCACTGACAGGAATTCCTGCTAATAGTATTCATAGTCAGTCACGCATACTATTAATGCTTTCAATGGCGGCGGATGGCTTCGATGATTTTCGTGGACTTCGCGTCGCACATACAGAAAGAAACGTTGGAGCCGATTATACTCCAGAAGGAGGCCCTGAGGACCCTTACTCGTTTCGAGCTTGAAAAGAACGTGTGAGCAGAAGAAAACTCATCTCGCAAAGTGCGCGTCCTGGCGTCGCATCCTCAGTGAGTAAGGTAGCACGTGCGACATAGACTTTCTTCTCTAGCGTCGCTCAGCGTAGCTGTCACAAATGCTTCTCCCACTACCGTCATCCTCCCGGTCTTCATCAGTCTGTACTTATCTTTGAGCGGTTTGCAGCAGCAAATGCAAAAGCGCTTATATTTCTCCATATCGTCCACCCGACGTATGGTCTGCCACAACTTACGCAGGAGTACTGTAGCGATGGATACGCTACATTATTCCTCCGTAGTTGGGGCGGACCGTAGGTCGTATCGCCTATCAACACGCACGCAGTGTGAGTTTGATACTGTGAAGGTAATCGTTACTGCCGCTAGACCGTCCCTTCCCTTCCTTTCGCGCATCGGGCGTATAAGTGGGACGGTCTAGCCATAGATACGGTCTAGCTAACGACTAAATCCAAACAGATACTTAAATAAAATAGTTAGCATTCAAATTAGATTAACTCTGGGTTAATCCACATGGGTGTGCACCTGCATGGTACAGCGAAGCTAGCATATGCCAGGCCACAGATAAGTACAGTTTTCATTTGCAGCTGAACGGGTCTTCAGAACAAGGTGCCGCTCAAGACTTTGTCTATACAAGTGAGTAAATGGACGAATGAGTACAAAAGACAAACTATAGTGCCAATGGGAGGTGGGCCGGACCAATCTGCTCTTTGTATAGTGTCAAACGTGCAGCCAGAAGTCATTACTAGTGGGCTCCAGTTGGCTGAAGGGAAGGGGAGCGGAGGAGAGACTCTGAAGGACCTGACAGCAGTGGGGGAGGGCCCAGTGAACAGTGTGAAGCATGCGAGCGGGGAGGATGAAGTGAAGAAGAAGGATGGAGCTGTCAGAGAGGCTCCAAAGCATGGCCGCTTTCGAATTACCAAGCCCGATGAAGGTGAGTCATGCAGTGTTCATCAGCATTGTACGCAAAGAGAGGTGTTAAAGGGTTCTCCCCTGGTGCAGCCGTGGACCTGCTGATGGGTACTGAGGGCGTGGCGGCCATGCGACCTGAAACCATCCCAAGCTTCTTCCGTGGTGCACTCAAGAAGAATGCCGGAGGAGTGGCCCTGAAGGTGAAGAGAGAAGGAGAGTGGAGGAACTACACTTTCCAGCAGTACTGGGACACAGTAGTGTCAGTAGCCAAGTCTTACCTCAAGGTGCGCCGAGTCCACAGACACACAGACACACAGACACATGATGGCATGGGCATTCACACATACATACTCCCCACCCCTCCCAGGTGGGTCTGGAGCCGTTCCATGGCGTGTGTATCATTGGGTTCAACGCCCCAGAGTGGTTCTGCAGCAGCATGGGAGCCATATTCGCAGGGTGAGCCCACCGCCACCACACAGAATACACAGCTGCATGGGGAGTAATTATAAATCCTAATGTATACACATCCAGATCTAATGTATATATATAGATATAAGTTGATAATGACAATGAAGGAGAAGGTGGAGTGGCAGAGTATAGAGGATGATGAAAGAGTTGTGGCAGTGTTAAGTTATGCATGTAATGATGATGGAGTAGGGAGAGGTGTGGAGAAGTTGTGGCGGAAGCGCTTTTTTGACCAAAGCTTGACTGTACCCCCACTGATCCCTAATGTATAAGTTATTGCCTGGATGAAACATCTGATTTATTCGTGACTACAGACCAATGTATTTTTTATGTTTCAGTGTTTCTTGTATGTGGTGGTGGTCGTTGTGTGTGTGTGGTGGTATCTATGGTGTGGTGGAGCGAAGCTACCTGAGGTGTGTGTAGTGCATACCTCTTGTCACTGCATTTGTACTTTGCACTGCGAACCCATTGAGAGGCCTATCACTTGTTGGCGTAGGACGTTGCTTGTCACTTCAAGCCCAATTAGTTTCGTCGGCAGTGCTCATTCATGTGCATCCTTGATGTATAAGTATTATTAATTTTTTTAAGTGCACCATGTGCAACAGCACACTGGGTGTACGCAGCCCATGCAGCACTAGAAAACACACATACAACACGCAGGGACCCTCCTTGTCTGTCACGACTGGCAGGACCTGACTGGCTTAATGAATCACACACACACACACACACACACACACACACACACACACACGCACGCACGCACGCACGCACGCACGCACGCACGCACGCACGCACGCACGAAATATAAGAAGCTGTTCGTTCGAGCGAACTCGAGTGAGCTATGGGCGCGCCATTTGTGAAATCAAAGCGAAATCGTGCGCGCTAAGCTTTCCACGCTACAGGCACTTCCCAAACCTTAGCGTATGCAATTGACGGCGAACACCGACGGCTTCTGCGTTGATCCGGTCGATCACTTTTCCGTGGCACAACGGTGTAAGAGAATTTAAGACGGCAACCATTGAAGACGACGGCGGTACCAGACAGCAACCAATGGCGCGCTTTCCGGGAAAATATTACACACCATGTTGACCCGTGCTCGACTAGTCATAAATGCAAGTTGGTGAAGAGGCTGCGAAAGTCTGGAGTGCAAACTTCAGGGGGAAGTGTTGCAAGGTAGTAAGGAGCCACCGGCGGGTGAGTCTGGGCTTAGTGTTTGCAGGGAGGCACCTCAGGGTGAGCAGGGCAGTGATAATCCAGAGTTGGAAGGTTCTGTTGAGATGATGGAAGTGGACTGGGGATTGTATGCCTTCCTAATGCAGAGAATTTTCTTTGCCATTCAAATTGGGAATGCAACCTCAGTAATCGCATCCCTCCCTGTCCCTGCAACAACTAGTATCAGCTTTGAACTTTGATTTGTTCTATTACTATGCATGCTCATAGGGTGTGCAGGTGCCCTTAGTACTCGTAGTACTGTTTAGTTTGGTAGTGTTGTTATTGTATTACTGCTGTAGTTACGTGCTATGTTATCATATAGATAGATACAGGATGATAAATTAACATTATCATCATTTATTTATTTTATATTTACAGTGTACACATAATAATAATAATAATAATAATAATAATAATAATAATAATAATAATAATAATAATAATAATAATAATATACAGTGTACGCACATGTGGATCTATAACATGCAATTTCATCTTGAGGCTACACTCATAAATAAGGTGGATCCAGAGGGGGTAGGGGAAGGGAAGAGTAAACCTATAGCTGAAGGGTTTTCACCTAGGCAGCGCCTGACCGTCATTTGTTCCATGCGTCACACCTAAGTCTGGTCTCACCTATAGAAGTCAAAATTATTATGTTCCTAAACCTCCAAATTATAGCCTTCATATGCATTTCAGTCATGCAGTCACATATAGTAATTTGTTTGATTAAGAATGGGGCATTTCAAGTACGTATCCTGCTAGTTCAGAGTGGTTCTGCAGCAGCATGGGAGCCATATTCGCAGGGTGAGCCCACCGCCACCACCACCACCATCACCACTCTCCATCATACTCCCCACCCCACCCCAGGGGACTCAGTGTTGGCATCTACCCAACAAACTCCCCCGAGGCTTGTCGGTTCATCCTTGACAACTGTAAGGCCAATGTGTGTGTTGTGGAGAACCAGAAGCAGTTGGACAAGATTCTGCAGATCTGGGAGCGGCTCCCCCATCTCAAGGTCATCGTACAGTACACCGGCAAGCTTAGTCAGCGCTACAACAACGTGTATGAGGTGGGTGGGGTGGGGGCGGGACCAGAGGTTGGCAGGACCAGGGGAGAACCCCATACATATTTCACCAATGTAGTGGGAGGAGTTTCTTGAACTTGGCAATGACATTGATAACGCCAAGGTGGAGGACATCCTCTCAAGTCAGCAGCCAAGCCAGTGTGCAGTCCTTGTCTACACAGTGAGTGTCAGCACTTCGTCATCACATGATTTCCTCTCGTACTCACCCCTCCCCTCCCCCTCCTTCCCTCTCTACCTCTTCATCACACACTCACACAGACACAGTCGCTTATAACTCCTCCCTTTTCACCCCCTCCCCTTTCCCCTCCCTTTTCACTCCTTTACTCTCCGACTCTCACTCCCTCCCCTCTCCCTCCTTCCCTCTCTACCTTAGTCTGGTACCACTGGGCCTCCCAAAGGAGTCATGTTGAGTCACGACAATGTAAGCTAGTTTATTGATACTGTATCCATGGCAACTAATGTCCACAACCACTTCTATGTCTTATTGGTTCAGTTGGTGTTTACAATGAACGCAGTGTACAGGACCCACCCAAAGCAGTTTGAGGCATTAGATGCCCAACCAACGACCATCGTCAGTTACCTTCCTCTCAGTCACATTGCTGGCTTGGTAAGTGTGTAATGTGACAATCATGTGACAGTCATGTGACAGTCATGTGACAGACAGTGGCAGATCTTGTGTTCCTGTTAAGGGTACAGACATGTACCTGCACCTGGGTCCAGCAGGGTGCGTCTGGTTTGCCCAGCCGGATGCTCTGAAAGGCTCTCTAATAGAGACACTGAAGGAAGCTCAGCCAACTTACTTTGTTGGTGTACCACGGTGAGTGGCTGGGACAGGTGGTTGTGTGGGTGTGGTCAGTGGAATGAGCCCGTGCTATCGCTCACATGGTGTGCCACCCTCCAGTGTGTGGGAGAAAATGATGGAGCGCTTGAATGAAGTTGATGCCTCCACCACTGGTTTCAAGAGGACCTTGGCAGACTGGGCCAAGCGGAAGGGGTTGGAGGGCAACCAGAGCAAGCAGAAGGGGGAGTCAGTGCCGTGGGGCTGGTCAGTTGCCAACATGCTGGTCCATAAGAAGGTCCACACTGCACTGGGGTTGAACCGAGCGGAGGTGTCAAAAACTGGATCTGCAGCAGTGTCTCCTGAAGTACTGGATTACTTCATGAGCGTGAACATCCCCCTTCTAGAGGGGTATGGGATGAGTGAGAACACTGGTGCACACGCTCTCAACCGCTTTGACCTGGGCTACTGGCGCAGTGGCTCCGTGGGCCGCCCAATGGAAGGGGTGGAGGTCAAAATTGACTCTCCTGATGAGAATGGGGAAGGAGAGGTGAGAGACACACTTTGTGGAGAGGCAGGCCTGGTATAATGAGAGTTACCCCATCTACTTGCGTGTCAAAAGGGAGTGGATGGGACTAACACTGTGAATCTGTTTCTATCTGATCACAGATCTTGATGCGAGGGCGTAACGTCTTCATGGGCTACCTGGGAATGGAGGACAAGACAGTTGAGACCATCGACGATGATCGCTGGTTGCACAGCGGTGACATTGGCAAACTTGACAAGGATGGTTTTCTCTACATCACTGGAAGGATCAAGGGTGGGCGGGGCTTGTGAGGTGTGGGCGTGGCTGTTGGATGGTGGGGTGCTGTTGAAGCTGTTTCCACCTGGAGTGCTTCCTGTCCTCAACAGAACTGATCATCACTGCGGGTGGTGAGAACATCCCTCCTGTCCCAATTGAGAACGCCATCAAAGCGAGCGTTCCTTTCCTGAGCAACGTCATGTTGGTCGGTGATATGCGGAAGTACCTCACCTGCTTGGTGACTCTGAAGGTGTGGATGAGGCTTGCAGTATGTGGTGTGAGGTGTGGCGTTGTTGAGTGTGGTGGTGTGAGGTGTGGTGTGTGTGAGTTGTGTATGGCTGCTGTTTGCAGTGTGTTGTCAACCTTGATACTGGGGAGCCCACAGATGAGCTGTTGACTGAGGCCAAACAAGCACTGGCAGAGCTAGGCTGCAACTTCACCACTGTGTCTGAGGTCCGTGCTGCCGGGGATGAGAAAGTGCACAAAGCCATCATGGACGGGCTGAAGAGATACAATGAAACACAGGCCATCTCTAATGCTCAGAAGGTACTTGGCTTGGGCAGAGACAGTGATTGGATGATCACTGCAGCGTGTTTCATTGTTGGCTTTGTGCGTCCCTCACGTCTGTGCCATGTCTTCACAATGTACCGACTGCCCCCAGGTCCAGAAGTACTACCTGCTGGAGTCAGACTTCTCGGTGCCAGGGGGAGAGTTGGGTGGGTGCATTGTCTACAGCCAGCTAGCCCACTGCCACTACAGAGCCACTGTGTACCAACCTCCCTGTCACTCCCCCTCCCCCTGCCTCTCCCCCTCCCCCTGCCTCTCCCCCTCCCCCTGCCTCTCCCCCTCCCCCTCCCCCTCCCCCTACCTCTCCTCCTCCCCCTGCCTCTCCCCTCCCCCTGCTCCACCCTCTCCCCCTCCCCCTGCCTCTCCCCCTCCCCCTGCCTCTCCCCTCCCCCTGCCTCTCCCCCTCCCCCTGCCTCTCCCCTTCCACTTGTAGGCCCCACTCTGAAGCTGAATCGACTTGCTGTTATGAAGAAGTTTGCTGAACAGATTGAGTCAATGTACAGTGAGGCATAGGACTCACTCATCGTTTGCTGTAGTGAGGTGTAGTGTGTGAGCATAGGACCGACTCTCTACTTTGGAAGTGTGTAGTGTGTGTAAACAACATATATTTTTAATTACACAGTTGAATTATTTATTTATTCATAAGCAGAGCCTATCCAAAGTTTCTGAATACATCAGTGGTCTGACTCACCAGTATCACTATGCCTTGGGGCGGGGCAGTATGCCTTGGGGCGGGGCAGTATGCCTTGGGGCGGGGCAGTATGCCTTGGGGCGGGGCAGTATGCCTTGGGGCGGGGCAGTATGCCTTGGGGCGGGGCAGTATGCCTTGGGATGTGGCAGTATGCCTTGGGGCGGGGCAGTATGCCTTGGGGCGGGACAGTATGCCTTGGGGTGTGGCAGTATGCCTTGGGGTGTGGCAGTATGCCTTGGGATGTGGCAGTATGCCTTGGGATGTGGCAGTATGCCTTGGGGTGTGGCAGTATGCCTTGGGGTGTGGCAGTATGCCTTGGGATGTGGCAGTATGCCTTGGGATGTGGCAGTATACCTTGGGGCGGGGCAGTATGCCTTGGGGTATGTCAGTATGCCTTGGGGTGTGTCAGTATGCCTTGGGATGTGGCAGTATACCTTGGGGCGGGGCAGTATGCCTTGGGGTGTGTCAGTATGCCTTGGGATGTGGCAGTATGCCTTGGGGTGTGGCAGTATGCCTTGGGATGTGGCAATATACCTTGGGGCGGGGCAGTATGCCTTGGGGTGTGGCAGTATGCCTTGGGGCGGGGCAGTATGCCTTGGGGTGTGTCAGTATGCCTTGGGGTGGGGCAGTATGCCTTGGGGTGTGTCAGTATGCCTTGGGGTGTGGTAGTATGCCTTGGGGTGTGGCAGTATGCCTTGGGATGTGGCAGTATACCTTGGGGCGGGGCAGTATGCCTTGGGATGTGGCAGTATGCCTTGGGGTGTGTCAGTATGCCTTGGGATGTGTCAGTATGCCTTGGGGCGGGGCAGTATGCCTTGGGGTGTGTCAGTATGCCTTGGGATGTGGCAGTATGCCTTGGGGTGTGGCAGTATGCCTTGGGATGTGGCAATATACCTTGGGGCGGGGCAGTATGCCTTGGGGTGTGGCAGTATGCCTTGGGGCGGGGCAGTATGCCTTGGGGTGGGGCAGTATGCCTTGGGGTGGGGCAGTATGCCTTGGGGTGTGTCAGTATGCCTTGGGGTGTGGCAGTATGCCTTGGGGTGTGGCAGTATGCCTTGGGATGTGGCAGTATACCTTGGGGTGTGTCAGTATGCCTTGGGATGTGTCAGTATGCCTTGGGGCGGGGCAGTATGCCTTGGGGTGTGGCAGTATGCCTTGGGGTGTGGCAGTATGCCTTGGGGTGTGGCAGTATGCCTTGGGGTGTGTCAGTATGCCTTGGGGCGGGGCAGTATGCCTTGGGATGTGGCAGTATGCCTTGGGCAGGGTGCAAAGGGAGGAGGCAGGAGGGCGGGGTGCAAAGGGAGGAGGGAGGAGGGCGGGGTGCAAAGGGAGGAGGGAGGAGGGCGGGGTGCAAAGGGAGGAGGCAGGAGGGCGGGGTGCAAAGGGAGGAGGGAGGAGGGCGGGGTGCAAAGGGAGGAGGCAGGAGGGCGGGGTGCAAAGGGAGGAGGCAGGAGGGCGGGGTGCAAAGGGAGGAGGCAGGAGGGCGGGGTGCAAAGGACAGTGAAGATATAGAGTGCACTTCTTGACTTGCTGGGAGCTTGCCCCCGCACAGTGCTGTGTGGGGTGAACACCCGAGTGTCTTACATGAACACAATGTGCACTTAAATAAATGAATAGTAATTAAGAATCAATATAATATGCGGTTTGTGCATATATAGTATAACCGCCCAGGGGCTCGTGAAATTCAATAGGGTGAGTGTCCTATTAACTCGCGACCAGTCTGTGGCCACACGAACAAGGAAGGATGGCTCTCAACAAACTCTCCATCGAATCACTTGACTTAAAGGACAAGAGAGTGTTAATAAGGTGAGCTTTCGCCTCAGTCGGCGCCCCTTCATGAGAGGCGCTGGTTGCTTATCTGCGGACGCTGCTTGTGCAGGGTGGACTTCAACGTTCCGCTGGAGGGCAAGACAGTGAAGAGCAATCAGAGGTAGGCGACCGCGACCACTAAGGCCCTCAACTACGCACTGTCGCCTGTCGCTTTGCTAGCTCTCCTGCAAGCTAGCTTCCCATAGTATGCCAGTTTTGTAGCTACGCGAAAATGGCCGCTCGCAAAGGTGGAGCCTGGCAGGTATAGTATGCTGGCAGGTATAGTATGCTGGCAGGTATAGTATGCTGGCAGGTATAGTATGCTGGCAGGTATAGTATGCTGGCAGGTATAGTATGCTGGCAGGTATAGTATGCTGGCAGGTATAGTATGCTGGCAGGTATAGTATGCTGGCAGGTATAGTACGCTGGCAGGTATAGTATGCTGGCAGGTATAGTATGCTGGCAGGTATAGTATGCTGGCACATTCCGCGGCATTTTGGTTTGCTGACTCAGCATACCGGCTGGGCTCAGGAGAGAGCTGATCACATTGGAGCATGTAGTTAATAACAAATTAATAACTGTTAATTAATATAATAACTGAAGAACTGTAATGAGTAGCACTGGTGTCTGTGTGAAGTGGACCTCTGGTGTCTGTGTGAAGTGGACCTCTGGTGTCTGTGTGAAGTGGACCTCTGGTGTCTGTGTGAAGTGGACCTCTGGTGTCTGTGTGAAGTGGACCTCTGGTGTCTGTGTGAAGTGGACCTCTGGTGTCTGTGTGAAGTGGACCTCTGGTGTCTGTGTGAAGTGGACCTCTGGTGTCTGTGTGAAGTGGACCTCTGGTGTCTGTGTGAAGTGGACCTCTGGTGTCTGTGTGAAGTGGACAATTTCTTATAGTTCCTTGTCTTGAGTCACCGTGGTTGCACTCCCATCCAGCAACAATTTGCAAGAGCACACAATGCTTTGAGCATTGACGAGTCACAGAGATGATTCCTTCCCCGTGAGTAGGCCTAGGCTGCTGCTGGTGCAGTACCCAGTGTTCGGCAGATTGCCTACGGAGGTGATTCCAAGACAAGGAACTAAACAAGTTGATCCTGGCCATAGCCAGACAAGCTGATCCTGGCCATAGCCAGACAAGCTGATCCTGGCCATAGCCAGACAAGCTGATCCTGGCCATAGCCAGACAAGCTGATCCTGGCCATAGCCAGACAAGCTGATCCTGGCCATAGCCAGACAAGCTGATCCTGGCCATAGCCAGACAAGCTGATCCTGGCCATAGCCAGACAAGCTGATCCTGGCCATAGCCAGACAAGCTGATTCATTTTGTGTGGACACCAGTGCTCATTTCAATGATTATCATACACTATCATTATAAAATTTATTTATATTTATTACTATTACGTATGTATATATTATAGACATTCTAGCAATCTGATTGGTTCTTTGGTGTCCTGGTAATGCTGAGTCAGCCAGACCAAGAACTGCCCCCAGACCTGCCTATAGTAATGTACACTACCCAGGTAGCAGCCATACTGGTAGGGGAGAGCACAGTTCACAGGGTCATGCAAGCTAGGTCATTCACCCACCCACCACCAGAGGTTAATTGGGTTGGGCAGGTAATGTGCCACATGTTGGGCTTCCACTGGTCATGTGGAACAGGCCAGCATGAATATCATTATGAAGCGCCCTTTGCACTTGTTATTAGCCTATATATACGTATAGCCTATAGTACAGCCTAGCTCCTTATTATTAATTAAATGTGTGGAAAGGGGCATGCTCTTTCCTACCCTTGTGTATTAATTAACCCAAACCCAAGCCACCTTGTACCTAGCCTAGCAAGCTAGACCCTCTCTGCGGAGGGCGCTTGGGTACACACCTCTTATGTGCTTGAGGCGGGAAGGGTCTATTGCGCTAGACTAGGTTGTACCAAGGCTAGTGCCGGGTGCTCTCTGGGCCGCCTCCACAGGATAGTGGCCGCTCTCCCCACCATCAAACATGCCCTGGAGCACGGGGCCAAGAGTGTGGTTGCCATGAGCCACCTCGGCCGGCCCGACGGGAGACGACAGGACAAGTACTCACTTGCACCTGTGGCAGAGGAGCTGCAGCGTTTGATTGGTCGAGAGGTCACGTTTGCACCAGACTGTGTGGGCAGGGATGTTGAGTCCGTGTGTGCCAACCCACCAGCAGGTATTGCAGCCAACAGACATGCACACACACACACACACACACACACACACACACGATTGTGAATAATAATATGAAGGTGTTATCTGGTGTTGTAGGCACAATAATCTTGCTAGAAAATCTGAGGTTCCATGTTGAGGAGGAGGGGAAGGGGAAAGACTCAGAGGGCAAGACAGTGAAGGCCAGTGCACAGGAGGTGGACGTGTTCCGAGCATCGCTGTCAAAGCTTGGTGATGTGTACATCAACGATGCCTTTGGCACTGCTCACCGCGCACACAGGTGGGTGAGGTGGGCGAGAGGGGCAAATGAACAGACACATAGTGTCCTCCTTAACCCTTCCCCCTCCCCTCCCCTCCCCACCCCACTCCTGAAGCTCAGTGGTTGGTGTGCAGCTCCCACTGAGGGCTGCAGGATTTCTTATGAACAAAGAACTGAGCTATTTCTCGAAGGCACTCCATCAGCCAAAGAAGCCATTCCTAGCCATTTTAGGAGGGTGTGTGTGCGTGTGTGCGTGCATGCGAGCGTGTGTCCGTGCATTTGTACGTACATGCGTGTGTGCGTGCATGCGAGCGTGTGTCTGTGCATTTGTACGTACATGCGTGCGTGCATTGTGTGTGTGTGTGAGCGTGTTTGGTGTTGTGAGCATGTAGTTGTGTTTGTGCGTCTGTGTGTATGTTCAGTGCCAAGGTGCAGGACAAGATTCAGCTGATCCGCAACCTTCTGGACAAGGTGGACGACATGGTCATTGGAGGTGGGATGGCTTATACCTTTGCCAAGATGGTCCAAGGGATGGAGGTAAGTGTCCTGTGGAGGGGAGGAAGCGAGGGAGGGAGGGAGGGAGGGAGGGAGGAGAGAAAGGAAGGGAAAGAGTGAGAATGTTTTGGTAGCAGCAAGCTCAGTGAGGCCTGTTGAAGCATTTCTATTGAGAGCATTGATATGCTGAGGGTGCTGGGGCAGGTCAGCAGTTGAATGGGTTTCCCCCTGGTGACCTCATATTGGATTGGTTCATTATCCACACATCTCTGTCCATTGGGTAACCCGGCTAATTGTGTTATCTCTATTTGGAGAGAAACATAAAGAGGCACTTAGGGGCTTAGGTCTTGTTTGCTGTTTGCAAGAGACACATGTTCATTGGCCTACAGATTAGGCAGCTTTGTGTGTGCCCTCTCCACAGATTGGCAGCTCACTGTTTGATGGTGAAGGAGCTGCCATCGTTGGAGAGATCATGGCAGAGGCTGAGCGCAAGGGTGTCAACATTCACCTACCGGTGGACCACATCACCGGTGACAAGTTTGACAAGGCAGCCAACGTCAGTGACAGCAGGCTCTTCTTGAGTGCACGCACGCCCGCACCCCTGTGTATCTGTCTGCCACATGCAGGTGGGGCATGCTACAGTAGCAACCGGTATTCCTGAAGGATGGATGGTGAGGAAAGGGAGTGACACTCACTTCTCCTGTGGTGGCTGTCAACGAGGAGGGGTGTGCTCTTTTGCTGTCTTGGACACCCGGTTCCTTCCCTCCAGGGGCTGGACATAGGTGCAGGGACAATCAAGGTCTTCTCTGGTGTCATTGCCAAGGCTAGCACCATCGTTTGGAACGGGTAGGTTGGCCACTACCCGGATGTCATGGTAGGACATGCAGTTTATACTCATCAGGTGGGACCAGCTCAGGTGTTGGCGTGGTGCACCCTTCATAGATGGCCCTGGTGTCAGTTTTCAGGATCAGGGCATCACTGGTGTGCGAGGCCAACTCAATCACTGGTGTGCGAGGCCAGCACAATCACTGGTGTGCGAGGCCAACACAATCACTGGTGTGCGAGGCCAACTCAATCACTGTGTGCTAGGCCAAGTCAATCACTGGTGTGCGAGGCCAACTCATTAGCTGTGCCACTTTGTTCATCTGCGTAGCCCTAATGGGGTGTAGTTCATTTAGTCTAGCATGCTAGACCCTCCCCACCCTTGCACCCTTAATGACGCGTACTGTGTCTGTCAATGCCCCATTGCGCTAGGCCGCCTGGGGTGTTTGAGTTTGACAACTTTGCAAAGGGATCAAAGGCCATGCTTGAATCTGTCGTCCTGGCAACGGAAAAGGGAGCAGTGACTATCATTGGTGAGTTCTAGCACCACCGTGAATGCCATGTTTGTGTAGAGCCGCTCAATTCTTTATGTGGCCCGGGTGTGCTTCTGTCTAGACTGTTGTGGATAAAACATGCTATTAATGGGTTTGTTTGTGGCAGGTGGGGGAGACACTGCAAGCTGTGTACAGAAGTTTGGAGCAGTTGACAAAGTCAGCCATGTTAGCACTGGTGGCGGTGCCAGCTTGGAACTCCTGGAAGGTGAGCATTCAATGACCTTTCTGCAAGGTCACATTGACATCATGCACAGCAGCTGGCTAGTTATGTGGCTGCTTGTTTCTCCTCCCTACAGGGAAAGTCCTCCCAGGGGTGGCAGCCCTATCGGATGCCGACTGAAGGAAGACGCGACGCGCGGCCAGATAACAAGGAACACGCCCCCTTAGTCTGTAAACAATCACCTGCCAACAATGTTAGTGCTCATAGGTCAGATCTGAATGTGTGCGGTCAACACTAAAGGGGAGGGCTATTTTTAGAACGACCCTTATATGGAATGGCATGCATCGACCCGCCCCTTCATCTCGATTGTCTTCTTTCATTCCAAGGAGTAAACGATCGATCAACAAGCCGCCAAGTGAATTCAACAATAATTCACTACATCAAACTAACTACAGGTACACGTCTTCAAAAATGTAAATGAGAACAACACTCATGCTACTCCCTGGCCATCGACTGCCCGCCTGATCCTTGCAGCTCACGAGCCTCCTGGGAAACCGCACATAATCCGCAGAACCAGTGAAGGAGCAGATCAATAATCGTGCTGCCCTCAATCCCCTTCGACTCCCTGATCTTTCCTCGAATCAGCATTCCAACAATGCAAGGGACAAACCAGTACAGAAGTCCGTACATGATGCAGTTCTCGCCGACCGCTTCTGCATTCTTGCCGACCTGGTAGCAGGGGATAAGCCACGATATCAGGCAAATAGTGATGTCGCTGAAGCAGGAGAACAGTCCAGTGCTCCAGTCACCCATCTTCTCTTTTCAGCTGTCCTTTCGGTTGATTGAGCTGCAGATAAAAGACTTCCACGGAGCGGGCGAGGCGATTCTCGGCGCAAACCGGGCGTGGCAGCCTTTTATACCCCAGCTCGCGTGATCCGGTTACCATGACGAAGGTAGGTAATGACGTCGATTTTGGCGCTGTAATTTGAACCAGAAATGGCTGCCGGAGAATGAGCAGAGCATTAGCCCGTAAACAACACAAGCCAGCACTCGAGCAAGGTGTGGCAGGGTAATTATGATTGTACCATTGTCTCTTCCATAAATGTCTGTGTTTTTATTCATTCTGTTCAACATTCATGATATATATGACGATATTGATCTTTAAACTGGTGGTTTTTGTTCGTTCTTTTTGTGCACCAGGCAATTCCAGCTTAGGCCGCTGTGCTAGCCTGCCACCACATGTAGATGGCCAGACCAAGGGGCGTCTGCACGTGCGTGTGGCAACTTTGGAGTGGGTGCACTCAATCGAGCCTCCATCGTGGACTCTTGCAGTGCGGCTGCAGTGGTGGGGAGAGGATGTCCCGGGGACTGTCTTCAGGTGAGTACTGTGAGCTCTGTTCACGGTACAACTTTCATGTAGCATGCACATAGAGTGGTGTACTTAATCCAGTGGTAGGTTTGTAGGCATTTCTGTTCAACCATATCTATGGTGCAACTGGGGGGGAGGGAGCGTCATCGCTAGGTAAGACACACTTGGCAGTGACATTCCACTGCCAATTGTAACTAACGGGCTTTTGCATAGCGCCAAGTGAGAGCCAACACACGACTTCACAACAAGCCTGGCTCAGCGAAGAGTGGTGCACAACACACAGTGCCCAAAGTGTACTGACTGAACGTGCATCAGTGTGATGCAGCTGGAGAGGCTGGCCAATGAGTCGGCGGGTTGACTCTTGTGCAAGGGAATGCATTACTGGCTACTTTCATGCCATCCCAGAGTTCCTGTGAAGAAGGAGGGAGCAGTGGAGCATGTGAAGGCAGGCAGAGGGTACCTGGTGACAAACGCCAGCTACAGCATCAAGTCTTCACGTCCCAAGTTTGCTGCATATTTGCGAGGTGAGTGAGGAGGGAGTGGCGGTGTGTGGGGGGCAGGAGTATTCTGCTGGATATGTGTGTGTGTGTGTGTATGTCCTGCAGACATGCAGCCCCTTGTGTTGGAGGTGGGGCTTGGGCGCGTGCCTGTTGCTTCCCTGTGTGTGGGCAAGGCAACAGTGGCTAATGTAAAAGATCTGGTCACCCAGGAGTCAGTGGAGGGGTGAGTACACATGTGTACACATTGACGGACGGACACACACACACACACACACAACACACACAACACACACACAGCACATACCAACACACACAACACACACACAACACACACAACACACAGCACACACACACACACACAACACACACACACATACACACACACACACACATACACACATTGATGGATGGTGCTGTATGCTTGCAGTGAGTACCCAGTGGTGGACAGGGATGGAGTGGTGCTAGCACGGCTTAGAGTGCACTTTCACCTGGAAATGGGGATCAGCCCCGTACAGCCTGCTAGTCCACCCCAGAACAGGACAGTGCGGTTTGATATCCCTGGAGAGGTGCGTTGATAGGAGCCCTGCCTTGGGCTGGGCTGAGGCTGTGCAGGTTTAGCACTGAGCACAATGGCGGGGAATGTCTGACAGTGCCAAATGGGAGCATTCCTTCATTCCCTTCCCTTTATCAGTCAACTGGTGACAGAAGACATGTGTGTGCAGTGGAGGGCAGTCCTTCTGAAGTGCCTCCAATGGTCCCTGTGGCTGGCTGTGCTCAGGAGGAGGTGTGTGGGACCCCTCCCACTGACGAGGCAGAGCCTGGGGACCTCCTCTACGAGCGCCTAATGCAGAAGAGCCACAAGCTGCGAGAGTCCCTGGTCCGCTCTCTGCTGACCTCGGAGGAGGTGTGTGAGGAGGTGGAGCGGAGGGGGCGGGACCTAGAGGGGGAGTTGGAAGATGAGAGGGTCAGCCCTGAGCAAAGGTGAGTGCATGGTGCACTGAGCTGTTGTGCTGCTGGAGTGGAGTGCTGGTGGTGGATGTGGCATGACTGACAGGTGCCAGTGGCCAGTTTTGGCAACTCCTGTAGAATGTGTTGCTTGTGAGGTATGTACCACCAGCAGATAAGCCAGTGATAGGGCGGAGTGGTATGCAGTGTGTGTGTGCACAAGGTGTGGAGTGGTATGCGGTGTGTGTGTGTACAAGGTGTGGAGTGGTATGCAGGGTGTGTGTGCACAAGGTGTGGAGTGGTATGCAGGGTGTGTGTTCACAAGGGGTGAGCTGTGGGGGGCATGCCAGAGACTCATTGGAGACCAGGCCAGTTGCTAGGGCCTCACCTCCAGCTCCTGTCCACCTCCAGCTCATTACCCAGCCCTCAGTCAAGGGCTGATGTGGTCCCACTGGACCCCTTCCCCCTTGGCGGAGTGTGGGGGCGTGTTGCAGAGGAGAACCTATGTAGTGCTGGAGTTATTGGTCTGGTGACCGGTGGGGGTGTGGATCAGTGGGCGGGGTCACTGGGAAGGATTGCTGCGGATAGTGACAGTGAGATGGATGTGACATTGAGCAGCCAGTCTTCAGACCATCCACTTCGTGACTCCTCACTACTGGACAAGCTCGTGTACTCACATCCCTTGGTGAGGGCATGACCACCTGTGATGTCATTGAGGCTCGTTGCTACGGAGCAGCTAAGGGGAGCGATTGATTCCTGAGGGAACACATAGCGGGACAGTAATTGACATGTAAGGTTCGTCCACAAAGGTCTTTGTCAGTTGCAAAACTGTTTTGTGTAACTGATGAAACCCTTTGTGGTTGAAACGTCTTACATGTCAATTACTGTCCTGTTAAGTGTTCCCTCAGGAATCAATCGCTCCCCATATAACCCCCTATATAGTAACAGCTTCAAGCACACCTACTTGGGCTAGTTGTGCCACTCTGGGGGCTTCTCCATGAAAGGCTCTAGCTCAACATTCATTTTGCTTTGATTTCTCACTTATGTATGATTTCACTTCACACTTTCAATCAAAGCAAACCTTTTGGTACTTCATTTGTGTGTGTGTGTGTGTGTGTGTGTGTGTGTGTGTGTGTGTGTGTGTGTGTGTGTGTGTGTGTGTGTGTGTGTGTGTGTGTGTGTGTGTGTGTGTGTGTGTGTGTGTGTGTGTGTGTGTGTGTGTGTGTGTGTGTGTGTGTGTGTGTGTGTGTGTGTAGGACTCCTCTGAAGATGGCAGTGAGGGAGAAGCCCTGCCCAGCACTGTAGTGGTACAGGCTGAGAAAGAGGAGGAGGAGCAACTGAGTCGGGGTGCAGGGGTGCAAGAAGGCAGTGACAAAGAGGGAGGAGGGCAGGGGGAGGGTCCAAGGGAAAAAGGTGGGTGTGTCAGACCACCGACTGGTGATGGCTTGGCAGTTGACACCCACAATGTGCTGTTTCATGTCTCCTAGCCCCTGCCAGGGGAGGTGAGAGGAGGGCGCGGCACTTGCGGAGGGGCCTAGGCCGGGCAGGGCAGCAGCGGGAGGGCCACATCCTTAGACTGCTGGGGATGGAGCGACTTGCAAGCCTGGGGCGAGTGGGTGCAGTGCGCATGGAGGTGGGGCAGCTGGAGATGGACCAGGCGGCCGTCCTGGAGGCCCACCATGACGTCACTCCCTTGGCATACTGTGGCAGGTTGGGGTGGCGCATACAGACAGTGTGGTGTGCTGAGGTGGGAGGAGTGTGGTGTGCTGAGGTGGGAGGAGTGTGGTGTGCTGAGGTGGGAGGAGTGTGGTGTGCTGAGGTGGGAGGAGTGTGGTGTGCTGAGGTGGGAGGAGTGTGGTGTGCTGAGGTGGGAGGAGTGTGGTGTGCTGAGGTCGGAGGAGTGTGGTGTGCTGAGGTGGGAGGAGTGTGGTGTGCTGAGGTGGGAGGAGTGTGGTGTGCTGAGGTGGGAGGAGTGTGGTGTGCTGAGGTGGGAGGAGTGTGGTGTGCTGAGGTGGGAGGAGTGTGGTGTGCTGTGGTGGGAGGAGTGTGGTGTGCTGAGGTGGGAGGAGTGTGGTATGTGGTTCTTCTCTCCTGAGCAGTGTGTTCTTTGTGGAGTATTCCTTTCCTGTGACGGCTGGGGAGACTGCCCACCACGCTAAGGAGGTGATGAGGGTGGCATCCAGGAAGATGGCTACCACTGGAGGTGAGGATGGGAGAGAGACTCAACACAGTAGACACATGTCTAGTGAATGACAAGTAGCTGGTCATCCCTGCTGTCATTCCTGCTGTCATCCTTGCTGTCATTCCTGCTGTCATCCCTGCTGTCATCCCTGCTGTCATCCCTGCTGTCATTCTGGACAACTGAGCTACATGTGCCATTTCCATTCCCTTCCTTTCCTCCTTCCCCCCCTCTCTCTCTCCCTCCCTCCTCCCTCCCTCCCTCCCTGCAGTGGTGTCCTTCAATCACTGCTCCCTCTTCCCAGCCAGTTTCACTCGCAAGGTCATCTGTGACTGGTGGCAAGAGACAGTCGTGTTTCGCGTGTACATCAGATTACCACAGCAAAGAATGGTCAGACAGGGTGGGGTGGAGTTGGGAGGGGCCGGGTGGGGTGGGGAGGGGCCGGGTGGGGTGGGGAGGGGCGGGGCCAGGTGGCTTGAGACTAGGCCTGGGGTGCTCTAGCTCACATGGCACCTGCTACCCCCCACTCCTCCTCTCCAGCCTCGACTGGTGGGCAAGTCCAGCCTGCCCCTGCAGTCCCTCCTGCGGGCTGGTGGGGTGGAGGTGGAGAGCGTGCTGGGGGTGCACCCTGCGGATCTCAGCTCTGCCTTCTCCCCCACCCAACCTGGCCAAAAGAAACTAGGAACACTCACGGTGTGTTCAGCTTGGAACAGCTGTGTGGGCCGCCTTAGTAGTCATGGTAGCACTGGTGTGTGCGTGGTTACAGTACCTTTGCTTGTCTCAGGTAAGGTCGCTGCTTGTCCCCAGGGGAGGGCGGAAGGGGCCGCCTGGGGTACAACCCTTGCCAACTGCCTCCCAAGAGCCTAGTGGTGGGGATTCCCCTTCAAGTGAGGATGACGGCGACTCACTCTCTCCCCCTCCACCGGAGAAGAAGGTGGTGCACGCCTGCCCTCAGGTGCAGGGTGCGCTGGTGCAGCCCCCTCCGGCAGTGGTGACCCTGCAGCTCCTGCTGTTCCTCCCAGAGGCCGTGGAGCTCACTGTCCAGCCGGGTGCAAAGGAGCCTCCCAATAGCTATGTTGTTTGCCGACTATTCTGTGCCACACGGCCTCCCCCAGCGACAGATGTGGTTTGGAGCTCCGTGCAGCCTCAATTCAACCACCGCCTTGTGTTCCCACTGGCCCTGAGCGCATCACTCCTGGCGCAGCTCTGCAACGGTGTGATGGTAGTGGAGGTGTGGCACAAGACAGCGGGGGCTGCCACCGAGGACCAGGTATGGGTGGTCCACATGTGGTCAGGGGGAGGGGCTGTGCATGGTATGGTGGAGGAGGGAGGGGCTTAGTGTGTCAGACCATTGCGGTTGGGTGTGATTGAGACAGACAGTGCATTGCTCCACATGTCCCCTCTCCAGCTGCTCGGTCTGGTGAAGGTGTCACTCAGCCAGTTCTACTTGGCTTTTGCCGACTCAGACCTCGTGCCATCCCTGTTGGAGGCGGAGTACCCCATGGTAGCCATGGACAGCTACTGTCCCATCACCAGCCCGCTCACCGGCTCCACCCACGGCCACCTGGGGGTCCTCCTAGCGCTCGGCAGCAGCCAGCAGGTGGGAGGACAGGGACATGGGCGGGGTTGGCGGCTAGGAGTTGGCTCGTGCTGCGTGGGCGTGACGGCTCCCTCCCTTCCTCCTCCCAGGTGTCTCGACTCATGCAGCACTATGCTAGTGGGAGGTTTCTCCTTCGACAGCCGCACCCCATAGCCCACTCACAGCTTTGCCACAGACAGAGCTCTCAAGAGGAGGTCCCCACTGTGCCCCATGTGGGCAAGGCCAGGAAGGGTGCACCAGTTGTCGTCCACTGCTTTGAAGTGACCATTGAGGCGGTGCGCAAACTGCCAGTGCTCAACACGGCCATTTGGGGCGAGGCAGACTGCTTCGTGCAGTACCACTTCCCTGCTCCCGCCCCACCCCCTGAGGAACAGGTGAGTGGGTGTGAGGTGCATTTCCAGTTGACAGTAGCACAGCTGCTTTGTCCATTGTCTCAGGAGGCGTGTCCAGGAGGTGACCCCGCCTTCCCTTTGCGGGCCCACCGCACCCCAACTGTGCTGTGTATTCCTGACCCCGTGCTGGACCAGTCCCAGCGCCACGCCCTGCCCCTCCCCCCTGGGAGGCCAGTGCAGCATGTGCTGTTGGCTGCGTACCACTCCCACGAGGTGCCCTTCGAGGTCTGGAAGAGGTTCTACTACCCAAACACAAGGGACCAGCTTGTGGCAAAGGTGCAGTCTATGTGCGTGCGTGCGTGTGTATGCGTGTGTGCGTACATGCGTGCGTGTGTGTGCGTGTGTGTGTGTGCGTGCGTGCGTGTGTATGCGTGTGTGCGTACATGTGTGCGTGTGTGTGCGTGCGTGTGTGTGTGTGTGTGTGTGTGTGTGTGTGTGTGTGTGTGTGTGTGTGTGTGTGTGTGTGTGTGTGCGCGCGTGCGTGCATGTGTGCGTGCGTGTGCATATGACACTAGGCAAGACCAAAGGAGACCATGAGACTCAAGGCCGCCCATGCTGCTTGTGTTTACGTTATTTATTTGTTGTTATGAGTACTGTTTGCAGCCTCTTACTAACGATATTCATATTTGGATCCACCGTGTATGAGGGAACAACCTGCATGACAGGGGCATGACAGGGGCATGACAGGGGTATGGTGACCGCTTCGACTGGCCTCTCTTCTGCTCAGGGCTGCCTCCCTCTGGCCAAGCTGTGTGCCCTGGTGACAATGCGCCGAGTGGGAAACCCAGGGCATGGTCAACCCTTCACTATTCCCCTGACCCCCGCCGAACGGGAGGGGGGAGGGGAGGAGATCGGTGTGCTGCATGTGCGAGTGGCCTACAGCTGTGAGGAGCGAGGGGAGGGGGGAGGAGCCAAGAAGGACCCCTCCTCCTCCCTCATCACCCTCTCAGTGGATGTTCTTAGGGCATGTGGGCTGAAGGAAGCTGCAGAGATGTGTGCTGCAGAGAGAGAGCCCCTTGTCATGGCTCAGCCAGCAAGGGACGGAGTGAACGCCCTTGTCAGGCTGCGACTACCCCAAGGCATCATCAGGGTGTGTAACCGCATCTAAAGTAAATGGGGGTGGAGTGAGTCCGTGCCTCCATTTCCCCTCCTCCTCCCCCTCCTCCTCCTCGTCCTCCTCCTCCTCCACTCCTCCTCGTCCTCCTCCTCCTCCACTCCTCCTCCTCCTCCTCCTCCTCCTCCTCCTCCTCCTCCTCCTCCACTCCTCAGGACTGCTTTCACACCAATCCTGTTGCTCGTTCCTTCAGTCCTGAGTTTTCCCACCACTTTGCCATTGCCCTCCCCCTTGACGGAGGGGGCGGGGTCAGGCCAGCACTAGCAGAGGCACTGCTGCAGGGTACGGCAGTCTTTGAGGTGTGGCACAAGGTGGACCAGATAGCACCCCAGGTGAGTGTCACATGACATGCATGTGAGTGTCACATGACATGCATGTGAGTGTCACATGACTCAACCCTGTGCTATTGTCTGCTTTGTTTGCTCTCCCCAGACGTCTTTGTCTGGTGGTGTCACCTCACGCCCCCTCCAGCACCCACCGAAGGAGGTCTTGTTGGGAGTGGCTGAGGTGCCTCTCATCCAACTGCTGGACAAGGAGACAGGTCTGATGACGAAACACCCACCCACACACACACACACACACACACATGCACACACACAACACACACACACACACACACACATGCACACACACAACACACACACACACACACACACACACACACACAGAGGGTGAGGGAGCACTCCTGTCTGTCACTCTCTCCTGCAGGTGTTCACGGCTGGCTGTCAATTGTGCACTCCCCTGCGTGGTCCCCCAGTGTGTGCGTGGTCAGAGCAGAGAACCGGGAGGTTGGCAAGGCCGTACAGTGCATGGGTGGGCTGGAGGTGTCGCTGAGCTTTGCCTCCAAGCACCACAGGGAACTGGTGCTGCAGCAGGTGCAGTGGGGGCGGGGCAGGGTAGGGGTGGGGGGCGGGGTGGAGCACTTAAGGTGCACTATGTGCTTTCTTATAGGCACGTGCTGGTGGGTGGTCCCCCGGGGGGGCGGAGTGGGGTGGGCATGAGTGTGTGCGGTGGCACCTCTGCATCAGCCGGGTGCAGGTGAGCGAGGACAGCGTCCACTACCCCACCTGCTCCTCCCTCAGCAAGCTGTGCTACCTAAGGTACAAGGTCTACGACAGAAGTGAGCCTAGCGCGCGCACACATACGCATGCACGCACACACACAGTGCTGCTGGTGTTCACCTGTCCCATGCTCACTGCCGGCAGAGCCAACCGTTACAGCAGCCCACAGGACAGCTGCCGTGCAGGGCGGGCTGGCTGTGTACCACTTCAGCCACTCTGCAGAGACTCTCCTCCCAGTCACAGAGTCACTGAAATGGTGCGCGCCTAGCAAGAGACTTCTGCCAGTGATGTGGATTTACCCTATGTGTGTGTGTGTGTGTTTGTGTGTGTGTGTGTGTGTGTGTGTGTGTGTGTGTGTGTGTGTGTGTGTGTGTGTGTGTTTGTGTGTGTGTGTGTGTGTGTGTGTGTGTGTGTGTGTGTGTGTGTATGTGTGTATGTGCTGGTGCAGGTACCTCAAAGAGGAGTGCCTTGAGCTGCAGGTGTGGCTGTCAGGGAGGGCGGGGCATCACCGACCACGCCCCTGTGCTGAGGACACATTGCTGGGCTGCTGCTACATCACCCTCAGCGGTCTGTCGCAGGGGGAGGGGAGCGAGGGGCGTGTCCAGTGAGTGGTGGACCTTCGACCCTTCACTGCATGGTCCCGTGCCAGTCCCCACTGCACTGCACTGCAATGACTGGGCTGTGGTTTTACGTACAGTTGTGTGTGCAGTGAGTACTGTCTGTCCTCTCCTCCCCTCTGTCTGTCCTCTCCTCCCCTCTGTCTGTCCTCTCCTCCCCTCTGTCTGTCCTCTCCTCCCCTCTGTCTGTCCTCTCCTCCCCTCTGTCTGTCTGCAACACCAGAGGGAGCTACCCGCTGTTCAAACCTGGGGCTAGCTCGCTGGGTGGGAGCTGTGTCCAGGTGGAGCTCTCCATTCAGCCCAAGAGGCTTGCAGATTGCAAGGGACTCACTCATGAGATGGAGATTAGTGTAAGGAGTGGGCGGGGCAGAGGGAGGGGTCGTGAGCACTGAACTTAATTTCCCCTGAATTTCCCCTATGTTCCACCAGGACTCTTCAGACATTCCCTCAACAGTGCTGTCTTCCTCCCCCTCCCACGGCGATCAGGAAGTGGAGGAAGGAGAGGGGGAGGGGGAGGGGGAGGCTGCACAGGTCGAGCGACAAAGACAGTTGGAAGCTGCAAACTTGTTTGATGCCGCTCTCCACATTCACCAGGCAGCGCTGACAAAAGACACAACAACTGAGGGGTGGGTGCGAACGAGGTGGGACTGGCCTGGAGCGTGCAGCCATTTCACTGTCTGCTGTGCCACTCTCTCTCCAGCTCTGCCTCTGTGTATGCTGTGGTGCATCCCCACCCCTTGGTGGAGCGAATAACCACGCCCTGCACCCCTGTGGTGCCCCGCCCCTCCTGGAACCACCACTCCAAGACCAAGATCCCAAGAGAGCTGCTTGATTCCCACGTGAGGCCCTCTGGCTGCTGCATGGCTGTCCCAGACAGCACCACCAGCTGAATGACTGCCCTTGGCTGGGCACTCTCCCTCCTCCACAGTCTCTCGGCCTTCAGGTGCAGGTCTGGCTTAGGAAAGAGAAGGGTACGGTGTGGGTGTGTGGGTGTGGGCGGCTTCCTGCACAGCCCATGCTGTCCGCTTCTTCCAGGAGATGACCCGTGTCTTGGCTGTGCCATGGTGGACCTCAGCCCCCTCAGTTATGGGATGCCCCTCCTCAGTGGGTGGTACAATGTGACAGACTTTGCAGGGCAGTGTGTCGGACAGCTGCAGGTGGGAGGGCTTAGATTGGCTGTTATGTGATTTGCGTCACGTCTGGTTCCTCTCGCCACCAGATCACGGTGGCACCGGATCCACCACTGAGGCCTGCTGCCGTGGGCCAACCTCCAGCGGTGGTAAGTGGTCCCCAGTGGCCCGCCGGGCTGCTCACACTGTTTGCACCACCCCTCTGCCACCCTTCCCCCTCCACACCTACCCCAACTGTGCCCTGTATTCACTATTCTCAGTATTCTATATGTATGTCCTTGGGGAGCACTATCATAGGATCACCCTTTGTGCAACCCTGTCCATATGTCTATATGGACAAAATTCATTCAAATCCAATCAGATCAAAAACCAAACCCCCTGCCCCTCCCATCCCACAGGTCCCTCTGGTGTGCTCCACCCAGAGCCTGTCTGCAGTGAGTCTGCCTGCGCCTCAGGCCTCTGGAGATGCTTTCCAGCTCGCCGACAAGACCACATCTTTCCTCCGCATGCACCTAAGGTGGGCTACAGTTGTGTCTGCAACCAACCACCTTGAGGCAGGGGTGGATGGGTGGTAGTCATTGGCTGCTCTGTGTGCTTGCTAGGGAGAACATTAGTGAGCTGGAGGTGCTGAGGGACGGCTGGACAGCCAGATTGAGGCAGACGCATGGAGAGCTGGAGAGGGAGGAGCCTGTGGCTGGAGGTATTGCAGCCTGTGTCCCACCAGCTAGGGAGGGGAGGTCACATGACCTTGAAGGGGACACACCCCAGCGGCATTTAGTGGAGGAGGGGGAGGAAAGTGATGACAGCAACACACCTCTCAGTGTCACGCCTGATGCCAGCGAGAGTGAGGAGGAAAGGTGCTCCTCTCCCCCGGCCGTGGTAAAGAAACACTGCACTGGTGGGCCAACAATTGACGAGACCCCTCCAGTCCTTGAGGAACCCACGGGGACAGAGCCAGAAGTGGACACGCCCGCCACGCAGGCGGGGAAAGTCCCATCATTAGAGTACGAGCCTCCACTTCCATCTGTGAGATCAGTGCCGAGCAGCAGCCACAGCACTTCTTCGGCCAGTGGGAGTGGCTCTAGTGACAGCGAAGAAGAGGGGGCTGCAGATGGTACTGGGACTGCTCTCCCCCCGGGACAGAAGTCCCCAAATCCCACCAGTGGTGATCTGGTACGAGGACCACGCCTCCCAAACTTTTTCCTCCCTCCACAAGAATTACAGGAGACCATGAGGTCCCTCAGACTGGCTGCCCTTTCCCGCCCTCCCCCCATTTGCACCCGCCCACCTCCCGGCAGACAGGTGTCCAGTGGGGACTCCTCCCTGATGTCCACCCCAGAGAGGCTGGAACAGTCGTTGGAGCAGCTGCTGCGAAGCTACCGACAAGGGCAGACAGTAGCACAGCCTAA
>OX465037.1:7384760-7399760 GCA_949841015.1 Aplysina aerophoba | reverse complement strand
CCTCCGAGCTGCTTGATGCCGAGGATGAGGGAGTCAGCCAGGCCATTGTGGAGGGCATCACCAAGTACAACCAGGAGCGTGCGGTCTCCTACAACCAGAAAGTGGGTGGGGCTGGTCTCTGCCCCCGACATGTGTGTGCATGTTACCTGCTCCCCACTTGTTCCACCTTAAAGATATTGAAGTTTCATTTGCTTGAGACAGACTTTTCAGTTCATGGAGGAGAGCTGGGTAGGAATGCTGCTGCTCAGGGCGCACTAGAGAGGGACCCGATCACCACTCTCCTCTCCTCTCCTCTCTCCTACGCAGATGCTGACAACAAACCACAACGTGCTGCTATTCTTAAGAAGTACGCAGAAGAGATTGAACAGCTCTATGCCGAGTAACTATACACGTATTTTTATATGTTAGTATTAGCATGCTTGGTATACATATTCGGTGCAAGGACATGGGTTCAACACACTGTACAACACAAGCAGTCTCTTTGCAAACACTAGCTACGTGCTTCCTGCATGCTGTGGAGTGGGTGTGGCCTTTCTTAGGTGGGTGTGGCGTGCTATCTCGTCTTCTGCTCCTGGTCTGCTGGCTGTGGCTGCCTCCCCTCAATCAGCGCCACGTACACATAGGCTGCCAACACAACGTGCACCAGGACTACTGCCACCACGGCACTCACCACCGCGCCGTCCTTGTAGCCGAGAAGACCTGCGCACGTGACAAGCACGTGACCATGACATCGCAGTCTAGCCGAGTCTAGCTGCCAGGTGGAGGTGACCAAGCTTGCGATGTGAACTATCTCCTAGCTGTGCAGCTCACAACTCAGCACCGCGGTACCTTCTATGATGATGTTTTTGGTCAGAAAGAAGCCTGTGATGGGGAGGAGGATCATTGCTGCGGAGAACAGCAGCAACACTCTGAGGGTCCGCCGGGTTACGGGATCCATTTTGAAACGCAAACGCGTTGAAGTCGCGACGCAGAGCACTTTGTCAGCGAAGCGACAAATCGTTCAACTCCGGCTGCCCTTGCCCCCGACAGATCGCTTCGAGTCGACCCCGTGTGTGCACAGGTAACTCATGTATATGCCGAACAACTCTGGCGTTCCTTGTCTGCCCGCGGCAGGGACAGAGGCGGGCGGCAAGACGGGCGCGCTCTTCTGGGTGGGACTGGGTCTGGCAATGAGCTCGAGCTTGTTCATCGGCTCCAGCTTCATTGTTAAGAAGAAAGGTCTCCTGCGAGTGTCGAGGGAGTCCAGCAGCAGGGCAGGTGGGCCAAGTTCTTGTGTGCGCGGGGGTGGGTGGGAGGTTGTAAGTCAGTGTGTGCAAGCCTGCAAGGGTCTAATCCACCCTCTAGACCTGGACTAAGTCAGGGCCCTGATACACAGTGCTTTGGTCCAAGTGGAGCCCAGTGCTAGTGTCTGTACGATAAGAGGGCAGTGCTAGTGTCTGTATGATAAGAGGGCAGTGACAGTATAGGTCAGTGTCCAGTGGCGAAGGCATGTGAGGGGTGGCTGTAAACGCATAACCACACTACCACTTACAGGTGCTCAGTGGGACAGAGGTTGGTTGCGCTGTGTTCGAAAGGTCCTGTGGCTGTTGTTAACCTTCCTATCAGAGACATCTAACTTCTTCACTGACTACCATTATGCAATTGCTCAGCATTTTTACTCTGTCCATAATCTCCCCTCCCCTGCCCCCTCCCCCTACAGGTAGTGGTGGATTTGGGTACCTCAGGGAGTGGCTGTGGTGGGCAGGTCTACTAACAAGTAGGTGATACCAAGCAGGTCACTCCTCTCTCCTGACCTCCTCTCCCTCTCTCCTGACCTCCCCACCGCCTCTCCCTCTCTCCTGACCTCCCCACCTCCTCTCCCTCTCTCCTGACCTCCCCACCTCCTCTCCCTCTCTCCTGACCTCCCCACCTCCTCTCCCTCTCTCCTGACCTCCCCACCTCCTCTCCCTCTCTCCTGACCTCCCCACCTCCTCTCCCTCTCTCCTGACCTCCCCACCTCCTCTCCCTCTCTCCTGACCTCCCCACCTCCTCTCCCTCTCTCCTGACCTCCCCACCTCCTCTCCCTCTCTCCTGACCTCCCTACCTCCTCTTTCCCTCCGATGCAGTGGGTGTGGGTGAGGCTGCAAACTTTGCTGCCTTTGGTTTCATCCCAGCCATGCTCGTGACCACACTGGGAGCACTCAGTGTCATTGTCAGGTGTGTGTGTCTGCGTGGGTGTCTGTGTGGGTGTGGAGAGCTGGTGGGTGGGTGTGGGCGGGATGGTGGGTGGGGGGGATTGGGGATGAATTGAATTTGGACCATATTTAACTATTGTCAGTCAACTGCTTTTCTTTCTTTTTTGCAGTGCCATCCTGGCGTCGTATCTGCTCGATGAGAAGCTAAACATCCACGGCAAGATGGGCGTGGTGCTGGCTTGCCTGGGCTCAACTGTTGTCGTCCTCAATGCCCCGAAGGAGGCAAGCGTCGACACACTGGCAGAGATTGGACACAACCTTATTAACCCTGGTAAGCCTGCTGGTGTACGTAAGGTCATGGATGAGGCCACCCGCAACTAATCCCGTCTCCTCCCTCCCCAGTCTTCCTGATCTTCTCGGCTGTGGTGGTTGGACTGACTGTGTACCTCATTTGTTACGTGGCACCGCGACACGGGACGCGGAACATCCTGGTTTACATCAGCATCTGCTCTCTCCTGGGTGCATTCACCGTTACATCTGCCAAGGGTCTGAGCATCTCCCTCAGGCACACCTTCACTGGGAACAACCAACTGCTGCACCCGCTCACTTGGCTCTTCTTGATCACCCTTGCCACCTGCATCGCCTTCCAGATGAACTACCTCAACAAGGCTCTGGACATTTACAACACGGCCATTGTCACTCCCATCTACTATGTCATGTTCAATATACTCGCCAGCACTGCGTCAGCCATCTTGTTCAAAGAGTTTGACATATCCATATCCAACATTGTAGTCATCGTGTGTGGCTTCCTAACGATAGTCATTGCCGTCTTTCTCCTGCAAGCCTTCAAGGACGTCAAGCTCACTCTCACAGATGTACTGAACTCAACTGAGATCTATCGTAGAAAGCCTGATCATCCAAGCACCGCTGCCACCTCTTCCCCAAGCCAACTGGACAGCAGCCTCAGAGAGGAGCAGGCGGATGGCCCTAGCACGCTGCCCATCTGGATGACACAGCCACTCAGTCAGACAAACTGCCTCTGTCCTCCACCTGCAAACTCTGACTATGATCAGTTTCTGAAACACCCTTATTGAACACAACATGCATGACTTGGGTGTAAATGTGTGCACGTTGGAAAGTAGCGGTGTATTCATCCAATGTAGCAATTTGCAAGCAATACAGTTTGGTGGACTCTTTTGCCACCAGAAAAGTGCTGAATTCATTCATTGACTTGGCAGTTTGCGCCAATTTCATGGTAACTTAATGTAGCATTACGATTCGCTATTCCTATGCGTTTGTATGGCTATATATAGTGTTAAGGGACTTTTAGTGTTGCGGTTACGGCATGCAGCTTGCACAAGAGCACAGTCAGTCGACACCCAGTTTTGCCCTTGTGCTAACTGCATTTGGTAGCTGGCTTCTGCTACTTGGTCTACGGCATGGCACGCTGGGGATACGCCGAGAGTGAGTGATCAGGTTGGAAGTGAAGTGTAGGTGCAGTTGTGAGTCTCACCAATCTGTGCCTCAGGTATGAACTACCATGTTTAACCACCACGTAATCAGCCATTAGACGGTTGATCGTAGACATCCTGGTATAAAGTATCTATGGTTTAATGGAACAACAATTACAAAACTGAGAGTTTAAGTTTGAACTCAAATTCAGAATCTTTCTTCATCGGTGCTTAGCACTGAAGTACGTATAAGCAGGCCCAATTCACAAGCTCCCTCGCTGGACCTGGGACAAGGAGGCATGCAGGACAACCTAACACTTGGTTTTCTTTCTTCGAATGTAGCAGTAATCAGGAGAATTTGAACACCTGCTCAGTGCTCAGTTCAAGACACTGCTGGGACAAGGAAGCATGCATGAAGCTTCAGCAGTACGTTTTCATTCCCAGTGCTGAGTGGGAGTCAACGTGCGGACTGACGGGTATGTAGCAAGCAAGACATGCAAACATTCAGTACGTCTCTGATCACGGGGGAGGGGACTGCACATTGGACCAAATAGAAAGGACAGAATTGAACAGTCAGTGTTCTTTTTCAGTGTTCTTTTGTGGGTGATTTTTTCTTCTTTGTAGGAAAAGTGCGTTTGAACGTCTCTGCATTGGCCAGGTCTGTTTTGGTGATCCCACTGAAGTCTAGGTGCTTGAGTCCTGTTACCCGACTCACAACATAGGAGCGATAACCAGGGACAAAGGCAACATCATTGCCATAGAGGGACAGTGACCTGAGCTTCGGCAGTTTGCCCAGTTTATCCACCTCAGCAATCTTAGAGATGCTGTTGCCGTGGAGGTAGAGCACTGTGAGGTTTGGGAAGTCCAGTAACTCCTGCGTGTGAGGGTGGAGTCCACTACTAATGAGAAGTGATGTATGAATTCAATTAGAACAAGCCCATGAATCTACTTACAGCACTGATGTTATGAAGATCATTGAAGGACAGGTCGACCCAGCCAAGTTGCAGGGGGTCAAGCAGCAGCGCTCCCACGGCGCTGGAGAACCCTTCCCAGCTGCTCAAGATGTTGTTGTTGAACTTGAGAGACGTGCTCCGAAATGGCTTGTGCGGAGCCTCCTCACCATCCAACTCCTCCTCTTGGGACTGCAGGGGCAGGACAACTGGGGGTGCACGTGGACACGCATGCAGACACGCACACACAGGATGGTATGGCGAAAGTGTAGCATACAATAGCTCACGTGTGTTTCATCCTTCGGGTCTCTCGGCCTCGGCTTCTCCTGGACTGCATCTGCACGCATCGCATCCAGAGCCGGAGCCAGAGAGCAACAAAAGTGAATGCTAGTAGCCGCCAGCACCGTGTCAAACCAAAAGGGACTCACCCTCAAATCTGCTGAGAACTTTGTACGAGAAATCCAGTGGGTATAGGATCTCTTGGTGAGTGTCCACGACGGGGCTAACAGCCGCCTCCTTTCGCGACGTCGTTCTATCGGCGACAGACATATTTCTTCCTAGGTCGTTCCCATGGTGATAAGGAGGAGTGACGCAATGGGTAAGGGATTCCCCTCAGCGTCATCCAGTTCTAGTATGGAAATCATTGCCTTCAGGTGGGCTAGGTAGACGATCCCATGAACTAAGACCTACCACCTATCTACGAAGTATTGGGTTAAGCCTATAGCTCTCCATCTCTCTCATGGTGAACCACCAGTTTCTGATCATTTCCTGTGTTCTCGACACTTAAAAATTGTCCCACAAGTAATTAGAAATCGCCTCCACCATCTGTGACAGCTGTTTCCGTACGTCTGTGCGAGCGCAAGCTGTCACAGATTGCCGTCCTTCTGTATCTTCAGGTGTGTTAGCTCTGTATGCTCTTGATGTCATTACTCGACTAGCGGAGCGAACTCTAGTGACGCCAGTGAGTCGGTCGGTGTCTGATCCACTCGAGACGGGGCGGCGGGATGGGTGCGGCGACAGAGACCGTGACTCGCGCCGCGCAGTGGGTGCTCAGGTCCAACGCCAGGTGCGACCAGAAGTGGCTCAACTCAGGACTGCAGGTGAGGGGGGTCCGCCATGTGGGCTGAAGGGGGTGGGGCTCCCATCTTTGTCGTCTGCAGGGAGCGGTGAGGACCTTTGTCGTACTGAGTTGGTGTGTGACACTTCCCTTCCTTTTCTTCCTTCCCTGCTGTGTGCCTGTCCCGTCTGAGTGCAGGGCATCTTCACCAGTGATGGCTGGGTGCGGATGTGGGAGGAACTGCTTCGTGACCAGGAAGTGGTAGAAAGGGACGTGGGCGAGTGCAAGGAGGAGGAGGAGGATCGGGAGAAGCAGACAGCTACGTTTGACTCCATCATGGAGACTTGGACATGGGGCAATCGCCCTCCCACCTCGGGGCAAGTGCAGCGTGCACTGCAGGAGGTGGTGCGAGAGCAGCTGGCTCTGAGCCGCACCGCCACACTGACCATGCCCAGCATGCTGCAACTCCACCAACGCCTGCTAGTGTTGGAACGCATCTTTGAGGCAGTTGTCCGCAAGGGACAGGAGGAGCCGGGCGGCTCGGACGCTGATGCGGTCTCTTCATTGAAGCGGGACGGCAGAGCAGAGGGGTAGGTTGCCTTCCGTTGTGCTGTGTGGTCCAGTGTACCTCAGTACATCTCTCCCTGTCGGTGCAGCTCCAAGGGAACCACAGTGGATGCTCTTGCCACCTTTGCCAAGATAGGAGTTAGAACGGCATTGAACTTTGTCTTCTCCTTGCTGAAGCGAGCATGGCGAAAGGGGGAGGACATGGACATGTGCTCAGAAGTGCTTCAGGAGGCCTTGGCCTTGTTGGAGCCCCTCCCACCAGCTTCTCTATTTCACACACATTGTCTCTCCTCAGTATGGCTTGATGCAGTGGACAAAGTAACAGACTTCCTTGCAGCTATCAGCAGTGGCAGGTGGGCAGCACTCTCTCTCTCTCACACACACCAACACACACACACACACACACGCACACACACACCAACACTCCTTGCTCCTCCCCTCCATTCAGAGAGGCCACCCAGCAACGCATCCCAGTGAGCGACTCTCGGTTGGCCCTGTCTCTCTTGCTGGAGCTGGCTCTGCAGCGCGGGACACTGTCGGCCATGCTGAATGCTGTCCTCCTGCTGCTCACACTGGCCAACCGCTCTCCAGAGCACAGCGCTGGGTTGCTGAAGGAGGACAAAGAGGCGGGGCCATATGGAGAGGGGGAGGGGGAGGGGGAGGAGAACAATGAACAAGTGAAGGACAATGAATCGTTTGGCACTGCTTTGGGTGAGGTCGCAGTGGTTCCTTTCCTGCAACGGCTGGCCAGTGTGGAGGCAGAAGGAGGCACAACTCTGCTGACGGAGAAGAAAGGTGATCCAACAAAGGTATGCCGCATGTGCACGCTTGTGTGCACGCACACGTGTGTGTGTGTGTGTGTGTGTGTGTGTGTGTGTGTGTGTGTGTGTGTGTGTGTGTGTGTGTGTGTGTGAGTGAGTTTGTGAGTGTGTGTGTGTGAGTGAGTTTGAGTGTGTGTGTGTGTGTGAGTGAGTTTGTGAGTGAGTTTGTGAGTGTGTGTGTGTGTGTATGAGTGAGTTTGTGAGTGAGTTTGTGAGTGTGTGTGTGTGAGTTTGTGAGTGTGTGTGTGAGTGAGTGAGTTTGTGAGTGTGTGTGAGTGAGTTTGTGAGTGTGTGTGTGAGTGAGTTTGTGTGTGTGTGTGTGTGTGTGTGAGTTTGTGAGTGTGTGTGTGTGTGTGAGTGAGTTTGTGTGTGTGTGTGTGTGTGTGTGTGTGTGTGTGTGTGTGTGTGTGTGTGTGTGTGTGTGTGTGTGTGTGTGTGTGTGTGTGTGTGTGTGTGAGTTTGTGAGTGTGTGTGTGTGCGTGCGTGTGCGTGTGTTCCACGCGCGCACGTGTGTATGTGTGTGTGAGTATGTGTGTGTGAGTGTGTGAGTATGTGTGTGTGTGTGTGAGTATGTGAGTGTGTGTGTGTGTGTGTGCGTGCATACTTGCAGTCACCATTGCTTTCCAAAGACATGTAAGCTGACCAGAAGAGGTCGGTTGAGCAGTTGCCCTACCGGTCCCTTGCAGCACGACCCCTCCCTGGAGTACCTCCAGTCCATGCCTCTGCCCAACGATGACCGAGCCAAGCTGCCAGTGAAGCAAGTAGCTGCTCTCCTCCTGGCTCACCTGAACCGACTGGGGCTAACTCACCAACCAGACGACAATGTGAGTGCCCCTAACCTTCCTCCCCACCTTCACCCTGCAGTTAGTAGCCCTCCCCCCCCCACACACAGGGCAAGGTGCCCCTGTCACTGGATGGTGCCGTGGTGATGCTGGGAGGTGAGACGTCAGTGCCCAAGATCAACCTCTCCCTCACCCGGCTGGCAGTGAAGGAGGTGGCTGTGGGGGAGGACACAGCCGTTGTCGTGGACAAGGATGGAAGGCTGTGGCAGATCAGTTTAAAGGAACAGGGTCAACCAGAGGTGGGTGGAGCACTTGGAGAGGGGGTGGGGTGGGGCAGGGCAGCCAAGGGAGACAGCTGGTTGTGCTGGTGTAGTACGTACCCATTTCCAGTGGCCGCATGTGCCCCCAATTGAAGTGCACTATAGCTGCTGTGGATGGGTGCTGTGGATGGGTGCTGTGGATGGGTGCTGCGGATGGGTGCTGTGGATGGCTGCTGTGGATGGGTGCTGTGGAGAGGCTGTGACCCACCCCCACCCCACCCCCCTCAGGCACTGCTGCCAGGGAGTGCTGAGACCTTCACTGCCGTGAGCTGCAGTCCAGGGAGCGGCAGTCACCACTGCCTGGCGCTCTCCACTGGAGGGAACGTCTACTCGTGGGGCGCTGGGGAAAAGGGGAAGCTGGGCCACGGCAGCACAGAGTGAGAGGGGAGGGGCATTGCCATGGTGATAGAGTGGGGAGGGTGGTACCATGATGATAAAGTGGAAATGAGGGTGTTCCTGTGGTAACACAGCGAAGAGGGCATTGCCATGGCAACAGAAGGAGAAGGAGCTGTTCTCATAGCAACAAAATGCTGTGATGCCGCTGTCATCTGCTGCTTGCCCCACCCCCAGGAACGTGGCCACACCCCGGCTGATTGAGGCTCTGTCTGGGAAGAAAGTGACATGCATTTCAGCTGGCACAGGATACAGTGCCGCTGTAGCAGGGGGTGGGGCTCTGTACACCTGGGGGAGGGGCAGTCTTGGGCGGCTGGGGCATGGTGAGTGAGAGAGACCCACCCCATGTGTGGGGCAGCTCTAGTGTGCACTGGTTTGTGTGTGTGTTGCCAGGCAACATGGATGACGTCAACAGTCCAAAGGTGGTGGAGGCACTGAAGGATGTGCAGATAGTGGACGTGAGCTGTGGGAGGGAGGACAGCCACTCGTTGGCCGCAGACAGCGAAGGTGCGTCTCCCGAGGTGGCCTTATGTGCGCTGGTGAGGTTGGCGTTTGAGTGTGTGTGCTCGTGTGTGTGTGGTGTGTGTGTGCTCGTGTGTGTGCTCGTGTGTGTGTGGTGTGTGTGTGCTCGTGTGTGTGTGGTGTGTGTGTGTGTGTGTGTGCTTGTGTGTGTGCATGTGGTGTGTGTGTGTGTGTGTGTATGCTATCGGCACTGCATTGCTTTGCCCCTAACACTGCTCCAGGCTGCCTGTGGTCATGGGGAGACAACAGTTGTGGGAAGCTCGGCCTGGGACCCAACGCGGACAAGAGCAAGAACACACCCACACGACTGGACCAACTCAATGGAGTACATTTCATTAAGGTCCGCTGCGGAAGCCACACCTCAGTTGCCTTGACGACAGAAGGCCAAGTCTTCACATGGTAGGCAGACCCCCATTGTGTGAATATCACAACACCTCACACCTATCCCACACCTAACACCTCACACCTACACCACACCTAACACCTCACACCTACCCCACACCTACCCCACACCTCACAGCACCTCCCACCTACCCCACACCTAACACCTCACACCCCTTTCACCTACCCAGGGGACGAGGGGAGTGGCATGCCCTTGGCTACAGTTGTGATGGCAACCAGTCCTCACCCAGACCTGTTCTCGGACTGCGTGAAGCCATTGCTGATGTGGTTGTTGGAGACGACCACATGGCAGCCCTTACTTGTGGAGGAGAGCTCTATGGCTGGGGACGGAGTTGCCATGGTGAACTGGGGATAATGTCAGAAGGGGGTGTCCCCACCCCCACAAAGGTGGTGCTCCCTGGAACACAGAAAGTTACTGCAGTTTTCCCTGGCATCCACCAGGTGTGTGCTACATTCATACCTGTGTGTGAGTGCTTGCGAGCAAGCCATGCCCACATGTGCCCCGCCCCCTTAGGTCCTGTACTTGCTCCCCAGCCAGTCCAGCGCTGTGGCTGACCCTCTCCAGCAGCCATTCTGCATCCACGTCTGTGAGTCCACCTTCAGACACCTGGACCACCTGTTAGGGGTCCTCTGCTCCAAAGAAGGTTCCCCCCAGCTCCCCCTGGCCGACACGTGCCAGGAGGATGAGTGCATGTTGCTGGCCACACTCAGTCTCCTGAAGCTCCAGGTGAGTGGGCATGGTGCTAAACATGCTGGGGGCGTGGCCCACTCAGAGTGGGCATGTTGCCACACATGCTGGAGGTGTGGCCCACTCAGAGTGGGTGTGTTGCCACACATGCTGGAGCCGTGGCCCACTCAGAGTGGGCGTGGTGCCACACATGCGAGGTTGCCCTGCTCTTGTGTGCCACTTGTCTGCTGCCTTAGCTGCACACTGCCATCCATGAGGGGGTTCCGTCGGCAGAGCTCGGGCTGTCTTCCAGCTCCCCACTCCTGAACTCACTGAGAGAGTGCCTGATGGCGCTCGCGTGTGCGGGGGAGGGGCAGTCAGCCGTGGTGCAGCACGCTGCTCAAGGTGTGCTCTCAGCCTGCTGGAAGATGCTCATGCCCAAAGTGGCTGAGAGGGCAGGGGCACTGTCCAACTTGCTGAGGGCAGCAAAAGGTGGGCGGTGTGCATTGATGATGTGGGTGGAGCAAGATCACATGAATATGTTGTATTGTGTGATGCAGGTGGTGACATGGTGTGGTCACCAGGCCAACAGTTCATGCTGGACCTCCTTGTAAAGAGTCTGGTGACTGAAGGGGTGCTGGAGTCTGCCATTAGGACCACGGTCAGTGATGCAGAAGGGGGTGCCCCTTCCAGTGACGGCTTGTTGGACCTTGTTGAGCAGCTACTCAAAATGTTCACGGAAAAGGAAATTAAGCAGATCAGTCTGGTCAGTGGGTCACATGCCAGTCACATGTAGGTCACATGCCAGTCACATGGTATGTTGTTTGTTTATAGCTCCAAGATGCCATGCTGGACCCAACAGAGTGTGCTGACATGGGAATGCCCCCTTTCCTGACATCTCCAATTGCCTTGCGCTTGCTGCAAACCTTTCAGAGGCTTCTCTTGGCAGTTATTTACCAGCGGTTCCTCAACGACGCCAGTCAAGGTCAGGCAGGCCTATACGCCTATACGTACCTCAGACACTCTCTCTGATGACGGCAGTATGGTTTTGATTGGCAGCATCAAGCTGTCGGCATACCCTTCTCCCCCACCCCCCAGATGCCCTCCCCCATGCTGCCTTGCTTCTGGACCGCTACGTCAGCGCACTTTGTGGCTGTCTGGTACAGGTCCTGCAAACAGCCGTTGCCAGTGGCAACAAGCAGCACCATTCTGTTGTTTCTATGGTGATGGGAGGTGAGTGGCAAGCAGCAAGTGTAGCTAGAGCCACCCTCAAGCCCATGTTTCCCTCCCCTCCCCCCTCTCTCCCCTCCCCTCCCTCCCCTCCCTTCCCCTCCCCTCCCCTCCCCTCCCTTCCCTTCCCTTCCCTTCCTCCCCTCCCCTCCCCTCCCCTCCCACCCTCAGGTGTCACCGGCCTGCTGTTCCCAGAACTCGTCCTGGGGCTGTCCCTTCTTGAGCAGCGGTGCATGTTGGTGACCATCTGCACACACAGCATCCCAGCCCTGGCCAAGCTCCTCCCACTGTTGGACACACTCAACAGGTCTGGCAGCGACGCACTGACTAAGGACCGCCTGGAACTGGCGTGGCCCGGGAAACCCCACGGTGAGCCATCATGTGCACACACAGTCTCCTTGTTCAGCCACTTGACTTCTCCACCTACAGTTGAGACACCTAATGTGAAGGACGATGTGTGTGTGAGCAAGGAGCAGTTGGATGCTCACAACGCTGAGGGTGGGATGTGGGTGATCCTCACTAACCAGCTGGTGGTGGACCTGCAGATGATGACTACAGAAGTGGGTCTTAACATGTTATTGACCATCTGCTCCTCCAGTCACATGACTTAGTCACATGATCTCTAAGTCACATGACTTAGTCACATGATCTCTAAGTCACATGACTTGGTCACATGCCATAGGTGCCAGTGCTACTTAATGTGTGCCAGGAATATTTCAGCAGGGGAATACCCCAAGAACTGTTTGGCAGACTGATCAGGATGGGGGTAAGCCCCTCCTTGATTAAACAGTACACCGTGGGGCGGTACCAGGAGGTAAGGAGTCCACTGAATGCCTTCTCATTGCCTCACTCCAAAGACCACACCCACTCCCCACCCCCTCCAGTCCCCGGCTGGTGAGAGTGCTGCTGGTGCTGAGTCTTTCCTGCTGGACCTGGAGCGCTGCCTCTCCTTCCTCCTGGGCCTGCATGCCGGTAACCTCACCCTTAGCCTGCCCATCACAGAGAAGGAGGCGGCGTGTGAGGAGTGGCTGAAGAGCGGTATCCTCGCTGGCGGGCTGGAGAAGGAGGCCTACCTCTCCACCCCAGACTCCGACCAGAGGGAGAAGGGCTCGAAGCTGGATGAAGCTGCCCTGCTTGCCAAGTTTGCAGATAGTCCATTGAGAGAGAAAGTGGAGAAGAGTCCCGAGGCGCCTCCTGATTACATGAAGCAGACCTCGCACGAGTCCTCTCTTGGCCTACGGGCTAGGGACTTCATCAGAAAACTCGTCAACAATGACCAATCAGATGCCGTTGTGCAGTCCTTCTTTGCTGCTGTCCGTCACCACTGCCACACCCACATGTGGGTGACGGGGACGGAGGGCAAGTCGTACCACCCAGTTGAGGACTTTGCACGGCACTACATGGCCGCTCTGCTGAAGCATGGTGACCTCATTCAGGTCGCCATGGACATCGAGAACAGGGCTGTGGTGGACCGGGAGCAGGAGGGGGCGGGGCTACCCAGCATGCAAGGACGCCTCCCCTCTCCCCTGGTGGACATGTGCAAGATTGTGCATGACGGTAAACTGAAGCTAATGAAGGTGGGTAGAGTGGGAGGGGGATTGGGAGCAAGTCAGTGTTGGGCGTAGTGTGCAGTTGGTGAGTTGTGCTGTACCGTTTTGTCACGTTAGGAGCAGCATGAGTCTGCATGCTCGTACGATGAGCTCTGCGGACCAGCAATCGAGCGCTGTGCCTTCCTCATTAACGAGGTGGCACCTGTGGGGGTGGACATCCTTCCCATCTTGCGCAAGTGGCAGATGGATGGGCTCCGGCCCGTCTGGCAGCGCGTGGCAAGGAATCTCTTTCAATGGCGCAGAATAGACCAAGCTGACACTGTTGCCAGGCAACCAACCCTGTCCCCCAGTGAAAACACCAAAGAAGATGTGGGCCTTGCTGTGGACGCCCACAAGAGTGTCCCTTCCCCCGGGGGGGTGGGCCCATGGGAGGTGGATGTGGATGAGATGGTGGGTGGGGCCTTGTGCCATGCCTACTAGCCCTGGTGTGGTTCAGTCATCAATCAATCAGTGCTGGTCCTGTGTGTGTGACCACGTGTGACTGTGTTTCATCCTCCTCCAGAGGACCGCCCCTGATGCCCCCTCTGGTACTGGCACAAAGAGAAGCCACCGCTTCAAGTGGTTGCGCAACAAGGCAGCTGCCAGTGGAGGCCAGGCTTCAGGCCTACAGCATGTCAAGGCTTTTGTAATGTCATCAGTGGAAGTCCCCATGGCGTCAATATTGGAGGCATTTCAGCGTCAGGTCCACCGCGCAGAGCTCCGTCTGAGAGGGGTCCAGCTACAGCTGTCTGTCCTGGACCAGCAGCTGCTGCCCTCGGCCAGTTGCTTCGTGCTGAGCGGATTGCAGGGAGGGGAAGGGGGTGGGGCTAGGTGAGCAACACTTGCAAGTGTGAGACAGTGCTACGGTGTCACGTGACACGCCTCTCCCTGCAGCCTCCCAAGCTGCCTGTCCCATGTTGAGCGGGCTCCACCTCAACTGCTACTGAAACTGGAGCTTGCCCTGACCAGCCTCTCACGGTGGGCGCTAGCCTTACTGCAGCGTTCCACTGCTGACATCCACCAGGCCATGGTGGGAGTAAGGGACGCCACCCTGGCATGCTCCGGCTCATCCCGTTTCCTAGTAGACGGAGTCACACTCCTACTAAACAGCATCCATCACCCAGTTTCCTTGGCAACCCTCCTTAACAATGGGGTTATACCCTTGTCTCAAGCCGTGCTAGCCACCTGTGGCCCACTGAAGCCACTGTCGGTTGGCGCAGGTGAGGAGGATAGCAAGAATGGAGCGGAGGGGCTACGAACCCTGTCCACCCCATCGGAGGAGGAGGTGACAGGTCTATCAGTAATTCCTCGCATTGTGCCAATGGCCCGAGTTGTTCGAGGACCTGATTGGAAGTGGGGGGACCAGGTGAGGGAGGGTGGGAGGGAGGAAGTGGGGGGACCAGGTGAGGGAGGAAGGGAGAGAGGAAGTGAGGGTACCAGGTGAGGGAGGAAGTGGGGAGACCAGGTGAGGGAGGGAGGGAGGGAGGGAGGAAGTGGGGGGACCAGGTGAGGGAGGAAGGGAGAGAGGAAGTGGGGGACCAGGTGAGGGAGGAAGTGGGGAAACCAGGTGAGGGAGGAAGTGGGGGGACCAGGTGAGGGAGGGTGGAAGGAGGAAGTGGGGGTGCCAGGTGAGGGAGGGAGGGAGGGAGGAAGTGGGGGTACCAGGTGAGGGAGGGAGGGAGGGAGGAAGAGTGATGTGTTGTAGCTTTCAGCTCATATGCTGGAGAGGAATGATCCTCACCTGAAAATAGCATTATTGTATGTTTGTCTGTTGGTGCCCTAGGATGGGAATCCCCCTGGTGAGGGTGTGATTATCAGTGACATTGACCGTGATGGCTGGGTGCGTGTGAGGTGGGACAACGGCGCCACCAACTCCTACCGCATGGGCAAGGACGGCAAGCACGACCTGCGGCTGGCTCCTTCAGAAGTGCCCAAGAAACTGGCACAGGAAGAAAATGAGGTTGTGGAGGACATTCGGCTCAGCGAGGGTGAGAGGAGGGGGCGGGGCAGGACAGGTAGGAGGACAGAGTAGAGTGAGGGGAGGGGGCGGGGCAGGTAGGACGGAGTAGCGTGAG
>OX465037.1:7244760-7379760 GCA_949841015.1 Aplysina aerophoba | reverse complement strand
TAGTTGCCAAGGTAACTGCGTCGAGCAACGAGAGCGCTGTGCCACACCTTTGGGACAACGATGCAACAACCTACTGGCAGTCCAGTGGACCGCAGGGGAAGGTGAGGTGCTTGCAGTGTTGATGTGAGGGTGAGGTGCTTGCAGTGTTGATGTGAGGGTGAGGTGCTTGCAGTGTTGATGTGACAGGGAGGGTAAAGCAGTGTGGGTGTGACAGGGAGGGTAAAGCAGTGTGGGTGTGACAGGGAGGGTAAAGCAGTGTGGGTGTGAGGGTGTGGGTAGGCAGTGTGGGTGAGAGTGTGGTGTGTGAAGAGGTGTGTGTGGGGGGGAGTGTGGTGTGTGATAAGGGGTGGATGTGGTGTGGTCAGTGTGTTCCCTCCTGTCCCAGCACTGGGTGTGTCTGCAGCTCCAGCCCAACATCCTGGTGGACCAGCTCTGCATGCAGGTTGAACCCACGGACAGCAGCTACATGCCTTCCTCAGTCATGGTTGTCGGGGGCAACATCTACGGCAACCTGCAGAGCATCCAGAAGACAGTGGCCATCCCCCCCACCTCACACAACATGTACCTCCTCACTAACCAGACCGAGGTGGGTGGGGTGCACGTGGGGGGAAATCCCATCCTAACCACTTGCCTTACACACACACCTCACTTGCCCCACCCACACACCTCACTTGCCCCACCCACTTGCCCCACCCTGTAGTACTACCGCTACATTGAGATTCGGATCACAAGCTGTCGGAATGGTGGCATAGATGCACGTGTCAGAGGACTGCGTGTGATTGGTCGGATGGGAATGAGCGAAGAGGAGCGGGCAGCAAAGTACCCCTTCCTGACCACTGTGACTGAGGCCGAAGAAGAGGTTGCTAGGCGACGACAGCAGCGTGCCCAGATGGGGCTTGGGGAAGATATTGAGTTCATGAACAAAGTGTATGTGTGGGGCCTGAATGACAGGGGGCAGCTCGGCAGCGACCTGGGAGAGTACATCGTGAGTAGTGTGTATGCGTATACTAGTGTGCATGTAGTAAGTGAACACTTCAGCCTATAGTTTTATATGTGCAAAATGCATGTAGTGTTGTGTACAGTAACTCACCTCGGTGTGCTGTAGGTGCGCAGTCCCACTCTGAGTGTGGCCCTGGCCAAGCTGCAGCCCGTCCAGATTGTGGGCGGAGCTCGGTCAACCTTTGTTGTGTCGCAGGATGGCAAGGTGTATGCGGCCGGAGATCGAACCGGAGGCTGCCTTGGGGTGGGCGTGGGCAGCAGCCACGTGAGTGCCCCCACCCTTGTGTCAGCCCTCAGCCACTACGTGGTGAAGAAGGTGGCTACGCACAGCTGCTGCAGACACACGCTGGCCCTAACAGCTGATGGGAAGCTGTTTAGCTGGGGAGATGGGTCGTCAGGGCAACTGGGCCACGGGAACACTGCCAGTCATGACCGGCCCAAAATGGTGGAGTGCCTTCTCGGAAAGCACATGCACGACATGGCCTGCGGGAGTGGCTACTGTGCTGCAGTCGCTTCTAACGGAGAGCTGTACACATGGGGGAATGGTTGCCATGGGCGACTGGGCCATGGAAACACTGAGATGCAGACCAAACCTAAATTGGTAAGTAATCTGAATCTGGATTTGGATCTTGAACTGGGACTCTATTCACAACATCCTGCATTCAGCCTTATGTGTGTGCTTCTCTACACCAGTGAAGCCTCACTCACTGTCATGCCTGGCAAGTCAATGTAAGTGACTTATCTCTCTGCCTCTCCCCTCCCCTCTCCCCCTCCCTGCCCCTCCCCCCTCCCCCTCCCTCAGGTGCAGGCTCTCGCTAAGTACAAGTGCATTGCTGTGGCTTGCGGAGGGCGTAACGCCCACACGCTGGCAGCCACTGAAGACGGAAGCATCTGGTGTTGGGGAGACCACACCCACGGGAAGTTGGGAGTGGGGGGGTTGGGGGCTGAGCCAGAACTGTTGCCAAGGAAACTTGGAAAGCTAGATGGAGGTGGCATAGCCCAGCTGGAGTGTGGCCCGCACTTCTCAGTGGCGCTCACCAAGGAGGGCAAAGTCTACTCCTGGTCAGCTCCTGCATGGTGGTGATGAGTGTGCGGGTAGGGCGTGCGGTGAGGGTGTGTACTGTTGCTGCAGGGGCAAAGGGGAAAACCACCGTCTGGGGCATGACTCCGCCCACAATGTTGTTACCCCGGTGATTATAAAGGGTCTTGCCACGGAAAAGGTTGTCCAAATTTCAGTAGGCACTTTGAGCTGTTTGGCGCTGTCCACCAAAGGGGAGGTGAGGTTTACAGCTCAGCACTTTGCCTTGCGCACTGCAGCATTGCAGCGTGTTTTATCCCTCACTTCACCATCCTGCACTCAGATCTGGTCCTGGGGCAGCAATGACTTTCACCAACAGGGCACACCTGGGACCGGCACTGTTGTGTGTGTGCCAACGCGGATGGCCTTCCACTCCAGCAAAGCTGTCAAGATTGCCACCGGCTCCTCCCACTGCTTTGCAATCCTCATGGGTGGCATGACAACCAGTGTGCATGAGTTCACTCCGGTTGTGTTTGCATCCAGTGAGGACCAGCTTGGGGCCTCCCTGGTGCCTCAGCACTCACAGAAGCAGCTGGAGGGCCCACAGAACAAGCAGCGACCTTCCCTGAGCAAGATTGTCCTCTCACAAGCCTCCCACAAGCGCAAACAGGATGCTCTCGGTCACATCCTGACGGCACTGCAGATTGCGTACGCACGTGATGCCATTGTCAGCTCGCTAGGAGGAGTCGTGGTGGACACCGTTACATCAGAGCAGCCCAAGCAAGGAGAAATGGCAGTGGCTGCACAAGGTGGCCGTCACAAAGGGGAGGGGGAAGAGAAGGAGCAGAGGTGAGCACTCAATCTTCCATCTTGGTTTGAGTGTGGCTAGTGGCAGACCCCTCTCCCCCTCAGCCCCTCCAGGCAGCACCCGACACGGACTGGGCCCAGCAGCAGTGGGCTGGATGAGTTCACTGGCCTCCTGACAGTGGAGGACGCACGCCTCTTGGTGAACCTGCTCAAACTGGCTGTAGCTGGTCGAGCAGGCAAGCGGGGGCAAGAAACACTGGCAGCTGTGCTCCTGGCCATGGGACGGGCTAAGCCAGAGGTGAGGGGTAACAGCTTGTGGTCTTCCTTGCTATGGTCACATGATGGTCACATGACTTCCAGGTTGCCGCTGTGCTGATGGAGCTGTGTATCAAGGAATTGGAGGATGTGGCTCAGGAGCCCCTGACACTCGGCTCTCTGCAACCAGTCATCCAGGAGAGCCACCACCCATACACACACAACCCCTCTCTAACTGGGCGTGTTCACATCCCAGGGGCAGAGTCCTTGAGGGTTGAGTTTGATCCCCGCTGTGGTACGCAGAGCCGCTCTGATGTGCTCTCGATTGTGGACAGCATGGGTACCTCAATCATCTCGTGTTCGGGCAACGACCGCGCCGAGTGGCCCCATGAGGTGCGTGTTGTGGGGGACGCCCTGCGGTGGAAGTTCAAGACCGAAACGCGTTCAGTCAACAGCTGGGGCTTTAGGTGAGAGGAGCCATTGTCATCACACTGATCATGGTGCAGCTGGATGGTGCCCCCTCCCCTCCCCTCCCCTCCCCTCCCCTCCCAATCCCCTCCCCTCCACTCCACTCTAATCCCCTCCCCTCCCCTCCACTCCCCTCCCCTCCCAATCCCCTCCCCTCCACTCCCCTCCACTCCCCTCCACTCCCAATCCCCTCCCCTCTCCTCCCAATCCCCTCCCCTCCACTCCACTCCTAATCCTCTCCCCTCCCCTCCCAATCCCCTCCCTTCCACTCCCAATCCCCTCTCCTCCACTCCCAATCCCCTCCCCTCCCCTCCCCACTCTTATGAGCAGGTTCACAGTGCACCCCGTGGTCTCTGACGAGTCCCACCAAAAGTCTCTTCTCTCCGACCGCCTGCTCCAGTCCCAGCCCTCTGTGGACTTGGTCATGTGCCTACTGGACCTCAACTTCGAGCAGGCCCTGTCCCAGGGAGCTATCTTGAGGTACTGTGTGTGTGTGTGTACCTGTGTGTGTGCGTACGTGTGTCTGAAGAATGCAGTGTACCGGCTCTTGTCCAGGCTTGGAGCAGCACTGTCAGCGTGTGCTCAGTTGAACCGTCTGACTGGAAGCCAGCGAATGTGGTCTGTAAAGCAGCTGGAGCATCTCATCTCCTCACCTCAGGGTGGGCGGTACCTTGTGCCAGCCATTATGGGAGGGGGGCGGGGACAGCAGGTGAGAAGGCACGAATGACGTAATCTTCTTGTATGCTTGTGCTTACGATTATAATCACAATCATGGACGTTGCAGTCTCGAAGAACCTTCTTTTTCTTTGCTGTCCTAGAGGTGGTCAGTGGTCCAGTAGTTACTTCCTCTCCTCCTCCTCCTCCTCCTTCTCTTCTTCTCTCTCCTCTTCTCCTCCTCCTCTTTCCCCTCCTCCTCCTCTTCCTCCTGTTCCTCCTCCCCCTCTCCCTCTTCCTCACCCTCCCCTTCCTCTTTCCCCTCCCCCTCCCCCTCCCCCTCCCCCTCCCCCTCTTCCTTCTCCTCCCCCCCCAGGCAGGGACTCACACCTCGCTGTCAGCCCTGCTGCGTGGGTTGCCTGACAGCCTCTACAAGCAGTACAGCTATGAGCTCCCCCACATCAACTCTGGAGCCCAACTGCTCCACAGCCCCTTCTTCCAGTCCCTCATCTCCCTGGCATGCAACCTGGAGCTGGACACGCTGGATGCCTGCCGAGACAGCATGCGGTGGCAGTGGTTCCACCAGTACTGCACTGCGCGTCGCATGTGCTGTGCCCTGCAGCTCAACACCATCCTCCCACCACCCATCGCCCGTAGCATTGCTGAGAAAATCTCCCTGCTGAAGGTGGCTGAGGAGCAACGTGACCAGACCTACCTCAACCCACATGTCTTCTCCCATGAACACGACAAGCAACTGGTGCTCTGGATGCAGCGGTGGGTGTGGGCGTGTCAGGAGAGGGGTTTGTGGGCGTGTCAGGGAAGAGGTGGAGTGTCAGTGAAGAGGTGTGGAGTGTCAGTGAAGAGATGTGGGGTGTCAGGGAAGAGGTGGGGTGTCAGGGAAGAGGTGGGGTGTCAGGGAAGAGGTGGGGTGTCAGGGAAGAGGTGGGGTGTCAGGGAAGAGGTGTGGGGTGTCAGGGAAGAGGTGGGGTGTCAGGGAAGAGGTGGGGGGTGTCAGGGAAGAGGTGGGGTGTCAGGGAAGAGGTGGGGTGTCAGGGAAGAGGTGGGGTGTCAGGGAAGAGGTGTGGGGTGTCAGGGAAGAGGTGGGGTGTCAGGGAAGAGGTGGGGTGTCAGGGAAGAGGTGGGGTGTCAGGGAAGAGGTGTGGGATGTCAGGGGAGGGGGTGGGCGTGTCAGGGAAGGATAAGTCTGTTGCGGGAGGGCTGTAGGTGTGATAAGGGAGGGGTGTGTCGGGGGAAGGCATGCTGTCCAGGTGTACTGTCCCTCCTGCATCAGATGCCCTAAGGACTGGGACATCCCCTTGACAATCAGCTTCACAGTGTATGGATGGGGTCACAACCACCGAGGACAGCTAGGAGGTGTGGAGGGGTCAAAGGTCAAAGTGCCACGCCTCTCCAACAGCTTTGCAGATGTGTCCCCAGTGCAGCTGGTGGGCGGGGAGCAAACCATGTTTGCAGTAACAGAAGACGGCAAGGTGTATGCCTCAGGCTATGGTGCCTCTGGTCGGCTGGGGACCGGGGAGACGCGGACCATCACCTCTCCCACTCCCCTGCCCTTCTTCATGACTCGTGGGATTGCTGTGAAGAAGGTGGCTGTGCACTCGGGTGGAAAGCACTGCCTAGCTGTGACCACGCAGGGCGAGCTGTACGCGTGGGGAGAAGGGGAGGAGGGAAAATTGGGCACAGGGTCCACCAGGTGAGGAACATTGCATCTCTGTGGGTGCCACCTCACACAGCACACACACATCACAACACACACACACACAACACACAGCACACACACACACATCACACAGCACACACACATCACACACACACACAACACACAGCACACACACATCACACAGCACACACACACACATCACACAGCACACACACGTCCGAACACACCCACACACAACATCACACAATACACCCACATCACAGCAACATCACACAGCACACACACATCACAGCAACATCAGTAGTAGCAGCAATTACTGTGTCAACTTCCCGACCAGCAACCTGGAGAGCCCCCACTTGGTGGACAACCTTTGCGGTCACTTTGTGGTGGACGCCTCCTGTGGCTCGTCCCACAGTGCTTGCATCACCAACAAGGGGGCCCTCTTCACTTGGGGCAAGGGACGCTACGGCAGACTGGGGCACAACGACAATGAAAACCACTTCAAACCCAAACAGGTTAGTCACATGGCAGTCACATGACCATCACATGGTAATCACATGACTTAGTGAGCTGTTGTTTTGTCTGTACTACATACAAGGGGGGAAAGTGGTTGTGGGCCACTTGTGTTAGTTGCCATGGCAACTTCCTCCCACAGGTGATAACTCTCAAGGACCATCAGGTGACATCTGTGGCATGCGGGAGTGGAGATGCACAGACACTGTGTGTGACGTCTGGTGGCCTGGTCTGGTCCTGGGGGGACGGGGACTATGGGAAGCTGGGCCGGGGTGGGAATGAAGGTGGGTGGAGTGGGGTGGTGGGTGGATGGGGTCTTGTGGTGAATGTGAGAATGAAGGTGGTGAGGTAGAGTTGGGGTGGGATGGAATGAGGGTTGGCAGGGCAAGTGCACTGACGGAATGGTAGTGTCACTTACTGAGTGAGAGCTAACATGTTGGCTGCACTGCAGGGTGCCGCATTCCAAAGAAGATTGACTCCTTGTCGGGAAAGCGGGTGACTCGTGTGTTGTGTGGGTCCCAGTTCTCCATCGCCCTCACCAGGGACGGGCACGTCTACACATGGTAGGCACTGAGCATGCTCTGTAGCATTTGGTGTGGGAATGGCAGCTGCAGGGTCACACCCTCTCCCACCCCCAGGGGCAAGGGCGACTACTACCGTTTGGGGCACGGAGACGACAGCCACCAGCGGACACCTAAGCAAGTCATGGGACCTCTGGCCCACGAGCGGGTGGTTGACATGGCGTGTGGCTCCCTGCACTGCGTTGTGTGCACAGCCTCTGGGCACATCTTCACCTGGGGCGACAATGACGAGGGACAGATTGGGAATGACACCACGCAGCCTGTGAAGAGTCCCATGGTACATCACCGGGGGGGGGGGGAGGGGTAGTATGTGTGCAGGGAGTGTGGGAGTTGTGAGAGCAGGTACAGCCCTCTGAGTGAGCATCACTCACTGTGTAGGTGCAAGATTAGGCCAATAAAATGTGAAATGCCATTCAAGCGAATAATGTGAATACTCCTGAGTTCCAGGCGTCCGCATGCAATGTGTCTGTGCACCCACTGTTCACTCCTTGCAGCGCATTCAAATGCCAAAGGGTGTGTCCATAGACCACGTGGCATGCGGCTCCGCCCACACGATGGCATGGTCATCAATGAAGGGCTGTGTCAGCTACTCACTCCCCCACACAGTCCCTGTGGAGTTCAACCTGTTACAAGACATCCCAATACACACCATGAAGGATCGTCTGGTCTTGCTGCACCACTTCTCTACCACACTCTGCAAGTCCCTCTCGCTGTTCATGCTGCAGCCAGGCCCCGCCCCCTCCCCCAGGTCCAAGGGGGACATGTTCCCAGACTTCAGCCTCCTCAAAGGCTGCATCATCTCATCCGCTAAGGTGACAAACAAGCACAGCAAAATACGCACACTTCAATCTCGTGTCTTGGGTTGTCCTTCTCTAGATGTCTAGAACTTCTCCTCACAGCTAAGCCTCAAATGGCACACACTTCCTTCTGTGTCTGTAGAGCACACCGGCCAACAGCCCACTCCCCATGCTGCTTGCCTCCCTCATGGCTGCCTGGCCGCCATCACATCCCACCTGCCTGCGCAGTCGTGCATATGACACTCACACTACTCCCCCATGTAGTAGAGATGTCCCCCATGTAGTAGAGATGTCCCCCGTGTAGTAGAGATGTCCCTCATGTAGTAGAGATGTCCCCCCATGTAGTAGAGATGACCCCCATGTAGTAGAGATGTCCCCCCATGTAGTAGAGATGTCCCCCATGTAGTAGAGATGACCCCCCATGTAGTAGAGAGGACCCCCGTGTAGTAGAGATGTCCCTCATGTAGTAGAGATGTCCCCCCATGTAGTAGAGATGACCCCCATGTAGTAGAGATGACCCCCATGTAGTAGAGATGTCCCCCATGTAGTAGAGATGACCCCCATGTAGTAGAGATGTCCCCCATGTAGTAGAGATGACCCCCATGTAGTAGAGATGACCCCCATGTAGTAGAGATGACCCCCATGTAGTAGAGATGTCCCCCATGTAGTAGAGATGACCCCCATGTAGTAGAGATGACCCCCATGTAGTAGAGATGACCCCCATGTAGTAGAGATGACCCCCATGTAGTAGAGATGACCCCCATGTAGTAGAGATGACCCCCATGTAGTAGAGATGACCCCCATGTAGTAGAGATGACCCCCATGTAGTAGAGATGACCCCCATGTAGTAGAGATGACCCCCATGTAGTAGAGATGTCCCCCATGTAGTAGAGATGTCCCCCATGTAGTAGAGATGTCCCCCATGTAGTAGAGATGACCCCCATGTAGTAGAGATGTCCCCCCATGTAGTAGAGATGACCCCCATGTAGTAGAGATGACCCCCATGTAGTAGAGATGACCCCCATGTAGTAGAGATGTCCCTCATGTAGTAGAGATGTCCCCCATGTAGTAGAGATGACCCCCATGTAGTAGAGATGTCCCCCATGTAGTAGAGATGACCCCCATGTAGTAGAGATGACCCCCATGTAGTAGAGATGACCCCCATGTAGTAGGGATGTCCCCCGTGTAGTAGAGATGACCCCCATGTAGTAGAGATGACCCCCATGTAGTAGAGATGTCCCCCATGTAGTGTCCGACTAACACGTGGCTTAGCTAGGTAGTTGTTACACCTCGTCACTGGGCCCCTCCCCTGCCCCTCCCACTTGCTCGCACCCCATCCTGCAGGAGGCCGCCTTCAAACGGGTCATCAACGCCACAATGACAAAGAACAGACCACACGGCCCAGTGGTGGAGCTCAACAGGATCAATGTGAGTTGGCCGCACTGGCAGTGAGTGGTCTTAGCTATGGAGGGTAGGTCAAGGGATGAGTGCTGGGGGTCCCCTGCTCGCGTGTTGGAAGCTGCAATTGTTCTTGCAGCTCTGGCACAAGCAGTATTGAACAACAGTACCGTTGTTTGTTGGTGTTGTTTGTTGACTTCGGTTGGTGCTGTTTGGTTACAGGTAAAGCGCTACCGTCAGCAGGGCGGGCTTGCTGGACCGGACGGCATCAAGTCTGTGTTTGGCCAGCTGTGCTCCCGCTGGCACACCCTCAAGCCTGAGGACCTCCTGCTGCCCCACCGCATCTGGAAGGTCAAGTTTGTTGGGGAGAGTGTGGATGATGTGGGCGGGGGATACTCGGAGTCCATTGCTGAGATGTGCGAAGAGCTGCAGAATGGAGCTGTACCCATTCTCATTCCAACTCCAAATGGGAGGGAGGAAACAGGCGTAAATCGTGACTGCTTCATCCTGAACCCAGAGGCAACCTCTCCCATTCACCTGAACATGTTCAGATTCCTGGGTGTGCTGTTGGGAATCGCCATTCGCTCTGGCTCACCAGTCGACCTCCAGTTGGCTCCACCAGTCTGGAAGCAGCTGGTGGGCGAGACCCTTACTCTGCAGGACTTGTCAGAAGTGGACAGTGACTACATCCAGGGTCTTCTCTACCTCCAGGTACACACACCGTATGTCCCATTTGTCATTTATTGTCCAATTTGTGTATAATGTCATGATGCTACTTCACTATGTTGTCCTATTGTGAGGTGCATACGTCTTGCTGTGCTAATAAGATGTGATTAATCATTTGTAGGACCACCCCGAGGAAGTGGTCGGTCTTGACATGGAATTTTCAGCCCCAGGGGCCAGTGGCCGCGAAATAAGGCTCCACCCCCTTTGGGGGCGTGTCACTGCGGAGAACTGCCACGAGTATGTCCGTCTGGCCATCCACATGCGGCTGCATGAGTTTGACGAGCAGGTGGTGGCCATACGAGATGGTTTGTCGCGAGTGGTCCCTGTACCTATGCTCTCGCTGTTCACTGGACCCGAGATGGAGACCATGGCGTGTGGCAGTCCTGAGATCTCCATAGACCTGCTCAAGTCTGTGTGCTGCTACAAGAACATCAGTCCCAGTAGTCGGTTAGTGAGGTGGTTCTGGCAGGTCATGGAGAGCCTCAACCAGAATGAACGCACCCTGTTCCTCCGCTTTGTCTGGGGGCGGACCCGCCTACCTCGCAGCCCGGCTGACTTCAGAGGGAGGGACTTTGTCCTGCAGGTACTGTGCTAAGCAGTGTGTAGGGAGTTGTGCATGTGGGCCTAGGTGGGCGAGCAGGCCTGTGTGTGGGGGCGGGGGGGGAGTGTTAGCAGGCCTGTGTGTGTAGGCGGGGGTGGAGTGTTAGCAGGCCTGTGTGGGTGGGTGGGGGTGGGCGAGCAGGCCTGTGTGTGTGGGCGGGGGTGGAGTGTTAGCAGGCCTGTGTGTGTGTGTGTGGGTGGGTGGGTGAGCAGGCCTGTGTGTGGGCGGGGGGGGTGGGCGAGCAGGCCTGTGTGTGTGGGCGGGGGGGGGCGAGCAGGCCTGTGTGTGTGTGGGCGGGGGGGGGGGGGGCGAGCAGGCCTGTGTGTGTGTGGGTGGGTGAGCATGCCTGTGTGAAGATCAGTGTGCATTCTTTCCGAGTGCCTTTCATTGCTTGTCCTAAATTACTAACCCTTCAAGTCAACCACAACTCGCATTTAGTGCACTTATCCGTCCCTTGTGCAGGCCCTGGACAAGTACTCCCCAGCGGACCACTACCTCCCCGAGTCCTACACTTGTTTCTTCCTCCTCAAGTTGCCGCACTACTCGTCAAAGGCTGTGCTAGAGGAGAAGCTGAAATATGCCATCAATTTCTGCAAGTCAATTGATACGGATGATTATGCAAGAGTCAACCTCAGGGATGATGACATGTTCCCTGAGGGAGAAGACCCTGCTGCCAGCAGCTAACTGTGCTCTCCCCACACCACATTAACATTAATTGTTGTATTAAGCATATTTGGACTAGCTGTGACGACGTGCATTGCATGCCTTTGGGTTACATGTTTAGCACTTTGTACTTGCACAGTTTACAATAGTACTCGGCATTCAATTTGCAATTTCATGCACTTACATTCGTACATTAATGCATAGTAATCAACATGTGAAGAAATGACATGGTTATCATTAGTACGTGATGGTTCATGGATGATGCATGGTTCATTTGAGAAGAGCCGATATGTGCACATGCTGCAATATTGTAATATTCATTCATTCTCTCTTGCACGTATATATGCCGGATAGAGTGTTTTAGGCACGCTCCGTCATAAAGAGGTCCAAAATATATAGGATGGTTGAGTCACGTGTGTGTTTAGTAGGAGAGGATGTGACGTCATGGCATTGAGGGCAGCCGCTATCCGGCCGCTAGTGTGACAGTTTGGATCGACACGTGAGTATTTCGCGCGCGAGTCGTCCTGCAAGGTGACAACGTCGACATTCCTCCGCCGATCCCACTTGGCACTTGCCGTCTACGAACGCGCTAGTCGGATGAAGAGTAAGCATGTAGCTGCAATTTCCACTGTTACCCTGTTTGGCGATCGACACTGCAGCGCCTCCGGGCGCGTGAACGCCACGTGGCATAGCTGGCCCGGCTAACTTGGGTAACACCAGGAGCTCATCTCCACACTGTAGCTAATTAAGAGCTAACGTTGCCACAGCACAACGCCTCTAGTTTTCGGCTAATACATGTGGGGCGCGCACTCGATCCTCTGCGGCTTGTGGAGCAGCAGTTGGCTGGCCCAGGTGAAATTGTCACTGTAAGTTGTAACGTGTGGCCAACGCGTGACAAGGCTGGACTGTTCAAGGGTAGTCTATCTCTGTTTCCTCCTCTTTCAGGTGTTCTTTGCCGTGATGATTGGTGCTTTCTCCCTGAGCCAAGCTGGTCCCAGTCTGGAGGAGCTGGGTGTGGCAGCAGGTGCAATGAACTTCATTTACGAGACTATCCACAGGGTGGGTGGAGCGAGCATGGGTCATCACGATGACCACACCCACACAGAATGCACACTACCTGTGGGCTTTATTGTTGTGCAGGTCCCACCCATTGATAGTTCATCTGATGAAGGGACCATCCCCGATCACATTGAAGGAAAGGTGGAGTTGGCAGTGATGGACACAATGGACACTGAGCCAGAGACGGAAGAGGCACTATGCACTAAAGAGGTGACCACTGGGACATGACATGACACGTGTCGATCTATACTCTATCTATACTCTCACTGCGGTGTTGCGGCTGGAGACATTAATTGCACTCTCTTCCCTTGTCAGATGAAGGAGCATGATGCTACCATCCCGAAGGTACCACTTTGGAAGGTGCTGCAACTGAATGCCAAGGAGTGGCCCCTGCTCCTCCTGGGAGCCGTGGGAAGCATTTTTGAGGGAGCCACATTCCCCATGTTTGCCATCATTATCGGAGAGATCCTGAGAGTATGTGAGCACAACTACGAATGTTATCTGCATGACAGAGTTGTTCCCAGTTCACACCCATACCGTGCCACACACCCAACATGCTTTGGAGTAATTGCAATGAGTGGTGTGCTCTGGAGGAGTGGAACTGCTGCAGAATGTTAGGCTGTGTCATTGTGAGCTACTCTCCCATGCCTCCTTGTTGTCTCCGCCGTTGTGCATGTGTGGTGTGTGTACATATGTACGTACATACGTAGGTGCTCCTGCAAAGAAACCCATTGCAAGATATTTGGATGTGGTCAGTAATCCTCTGTGTCCTTGGGATCTCTGTGGGCATTGGCGTGTTGTTCAAAGTGAGGACTCTCGCATGCTCTTCTGTTGGCCGCATGCATCCATGGCTAACCAAGCAGCTTTGTGCACCTAATTACATAGTACAGTTTTAGCCGCCTCCTCCCGTACATGTGCCTGTGTTCCACTTCGCCATGACTCCCTCCTTATTAGACTTTCTGCTTCATGACCTCCGGGACTATTCTGACTGGCTGTCTGAGGAGACGAGCTTTCAAGGCCATGCTGCATCAGGAGATAGGCTGGTTTGACGACAAGTTCAACTCCACTGGTGCCCTCACCACCCGACTGGCCAGTGATGCAGCCCAGGTCCAGGGGGCCACGGGGTTACGGCTGGGAACGCTGTGTCAAGTGACTGTCACCCTCCTTCTCTCTCTGCTGGTGGTGTTCATCTATTCGTGGAGCCTGGCTCTCGTCTTCCTCGGCTATGCTCCCATCCTGTTTGTAGCAGCAGGCCTCCAGCTGGCCGTCATTGCTCAGTTCAGCAAGCGAAACAAGAAGGATGCCGAGGAAGCAGGCAAGGTGTCTGTGGAGTCCATCGACAACATACGAACTGTAGCCGGACTCAACCTCGAGGTTACCTTCTACGAGCTGTACTGCAAGAGAGTTGGCTCGATCCGCAGGAGGTCTCGCTTCCATCCCTAGTGGGACTGCTGTATGGCTTCTCTCAGGGCATCCTCATCATGGGCTATGCCATCATCTACCGCTACGGTGCCTTTCAAGTGATTCAGCGCTCAGACAGCACGCTTTTCACCATCTTCTTTGACCTACTCAGGTAAGGACAGCCCTCTGTGGCTGCCAGGTAGGACTGCAGGTATGTGAGGTGATGGAGGTGTGTGCAAATTGCCAATCCTTGCAAGATCTTCACTGTCATGAACTTTGGTGCTGTGTCCATTGGCCAGCTGTTTGCGGTTGCCCCCAGCTACACCAAGGCCTGTCTTGCTGCCAACCATATTGTGGCCATCCTCAATCGCATCCCAGCGATTGACAGCTATTCAGCAGAGGGGGAGAAGCCAGAAAAGGTGACACACCACACCACTATGCCATTAGGATAGTCTCCAAATTTCCCCACTACACCCTTCGCTTTGTCACACCCTACCACTCTTCCTTCCACAGGCCCAGGGTGAAGTTGAGCTATCGGAGGTGCACTTCTCTTATCCGACAAGACCAGAAGTGGAGGTGCTGAAGGGATTAAATGTCAGCATGCAGCAGGGGAAAACCCTGGCATTAGTGGGGCCCAGTGGGTGTGGCAAAAGCACAGTGGTGTCTCTGATTGAGCGGTTCTACGATCCTTCCCTTGAGGAGAGTGGCAAGGTGGAAATAGACAAAAGGGGCCTTCACCAACTCAACATTCAGTGGCTGAGGTCCAAGATCAGCTTGGTTAGCCAAGAGCCAGTTCTCTTTGACGGAAGCATTGCAGACAACATCCGTTATGGGGACCTCTCTCGGGAGATCAGTGACGAGGAGGTGGAGGTGGCAGCCAGCGCTGCCAACATTCACAACTTCATAATGTCCCAGCCAATGGTTAGCTCACCCTTGGCATAGCCTGAGGGTTCCTGTGGAGTATCTGATCCTGTCCTGTTTCCCTCCAGGGTTATGACACCAATGTTGGATCCCGAGGCACCCAGATGTCCGGAGGACAGAAGCAGCGCATTGCCATTGCCCGAGCTCTAGTGAGGGACCCCAAGATCCTGCTCCTGGATGAAGCCACTTCTGCTCTGGATGCCAAATCAGAGAGGGTGAGGATGTGAAGTTTGGTGCAAGTAGCAGCACTGGTACTTCAGCTCAACCACACACTCTCCTGCTTCCTCCACCTCTCTCTTCTCCTGTGACAGACGGTGAAAACAGCTTTTGGTGCTGCCCAGGAGGGCCGCACCAGCATTGTGATTGCCCACCGCCTGTCCACCATTAGAAATGCAGACCAGATTGCCGTGATCAAGGCTGGCAAGGTGGCAGAGGTTGGCACACATCGCAAGCTACTAGACAAAGTAGCAGACACAGCCACAAAAGACAATGAAGAGGCTGACCGAAGAATCAAGACAGTAGGAAGAAGTTTACAGTGTGCAACCAAACTCCTCTTATTCTTATACTTGTCATGTAGTAGCTAGCTGGATGTACTGTAGACCATGTGCACAGAATGCTGGAGCACCATTTTGCGTATGTAAGCATTGGTGCAAGGCGTGGTCTCATGTCAGCCCCACATCATTGCTGCAAGGGGCGGTCTCATGTCAGCCCCACATCATTGCTGCAAGGGGCGGTCTCATGTCAGCCCCACATCATTGCTGCAAGGGGCGGTCTCATGTCAGCCCCACATCATTGCTGCAAGGGGCAGTGTCATGTCAGCCCCACATCATTGCTGCAAGGGGCGGTGTCATGTCAGCCCCACATCATTGCTGCAAGGGGCGGTGTCATGTCAGCCCCACATCATTGCTGCAAGGGGCGGTGTCATGTCAGCCCCACATCATTGCTGCAAGGGGCGGTCTCATGTCAGCCCCACATCATTGCTGCAAGGGGCGGTCTCATGTCAGCCCCACATCATTGCTGCAAGGGGCAGTCTCATGTCAGCCCCACTCCCACCACAACATAATTGTGCATTGTGAAAATGGGTGACATTGCTACATAATCCAATCCAATCCAATCCAGCTATAGTAACAACACAAAAGAGATGTTATATACATTATCCTTCTTCCTACTGTCTATAATGCATAAGAGTAAGAGTAGTTTGATTGCACACTGTAAACTTCTTCCTACTGTCTTAATGCTTCAGTGTGTCTTCACTATTGTCTTTTGTGGCTGTGTCTGCTAGGTTGTCTGGGAGTGGATGCCCTGCGGAGCATCGTCTTCTTGTGCTCACGAGCCGCCACCACTTGTGCCTTGTTCAGGCGGTGATAGAGACCGCCTCGCTCTAGTAGCTCGCGGTGTGTGCCAACCTCTGCCACCTTGCCAGCCTTGATCACGGCAATCTGGTCTGCATTTCTAATGGTGGACAGGCGGTGGGCAATCACAATGCTGGTGCGGCCCTCCTGGGCAGCATCAAGAGCTGTTTGCACCGTCTGTCACAGGAGAAGAGAGAGAGGTGGAAGAAGCAGGAGAGTGTGTGGTTGAAATGAAGTGCCAGTGCTGCTACTTGCACCAAACTTCACATCCTCACCCTCTCTGATCTGGCATCCAGAGCAGAAGTGGCTTCATCCAGGAGCAGGATCTTGGGGTCCCTCACTAGAGCTCGGGCAATGGCAATGCGCTGCTTCTGTCCTCCGGACATCTGGGTGCCTCGGGATCCAACATTGGTGTCATAACCCTGGAGGGAAACAGGACAGGATCAGATACTCCACAGGAACCCTCAGGCTATGCCAAGGGTGAGCTAACCATTGGCTGGGACATTATGAAGTTGTGAATGTTGGCAGCGCTGGCTGCCACCTCCACCTCCTCGTCACTGATCTCCCGAGAGAGGTCCCCATAACGGATGTTGTCTGCAATGCTTCCGTCAAAGAGAACTGGCTCTTGGCTAACCAAGCCGATCTTGGACCTCAGCCACTGAATGTTGAGTTGGTGAAGGCCCCTTTTGTCTATTTCCACCTTGCCACTCTCCTCAAGGGAAGGGTCGTAGAACCGCTCAATCAGAGACACCACTGTGCTTTTGCCACACCCACTGGGTCCCACTAATGCCAGGGTTTTCCCCTGCTGCACACTGACGTTTAATCCCTTCAGCACCTCCACTTCTGGTCTTGTCGGATAAGAGAAGTGCACCTCCGATAGCTCAACTTCACCCTGGGCCTGTGGAAGGAAGAGTGGTAGGGTGTGACAAATCGAGGGGTGTAGTGGGGAAATACGGAGACTATCCTAATGGCATAGTGGTGTGGTGTGTCACCTTTTCTGGCTTCTCCCCCTCTGCTGAATAGCTGTCTATTGCTGGGATGCGATTGAGGATGGCCACAATACGGTTGGCAGCAAGACGGGCCTTGGTGTAGCTGGGGGCAACCGCAAACAGCTGGCCAATGGACACAGCACCAAAGATCATGACAGTGAAGATCCTGCAAGGATTGGCAATTTGCAGACATCTCGTTCACCTCACATACCTGCAGTCCTACCTGGCAGTCACAGAGGGCTGTCCTTACCTGAGCAGGTCGAAGGAGATGGTGAAAAGCGTGCTGTCTGAGCGCTGAATCACTTGAAAGGCACCGTAGCGGTAGATGATGGCATAGCCCATGATGAGGATGCCCTGAGAAAAGCCGTACAGCAGTCCCACTAGGGATGGGAGGAAACGAGACCTCTTGCGGATCGAGCCAACTCTCTTGCAGTACAGCTCATAGAAGGTGACCTCGAGGTTGAGTCCGGCTACAGTTCGCATGTTGTCGATGGACTCCACAGACACCTTGCCTGCTTCCTCGGCATCCTTCTTGTTTCGCTTGCTGAACCGAGCAATGACGGCCAGCTGGAGGCCTGCTGCTACAAACAGGATGGGAGCATAGCCGAGGAAGACGAGAGCCAGGCTCCACGAGTAGATGAACACCACCAGCAGAGAGAGAAGGAGGGTGACAGTCACTTGACACAGCGTTCCCAGACGTGACCCCGTGGCCCCCTGGACCTGGGCTGCGTCACTGGCCAGTCGGGTGGTGAGGGCACCAGTGGAGTTGAACTTGTCGTCAAACCAGCCCATCTCCTGATGCAGCATGGCCTTGAAAGCTCGTCTCCTCAGACGGCCAGTCAGAATAGTCCCGGAGGTCGTGAAGCAGAAAGTCTAATAGGGAGGGAGTCATGGCGCAGTGGAACACAGGCACATGTACGGGAGGAGGTGGCTAAAACTGTACTATGTAATTAGGTGCACAAAGCTGCTTGGTCAGCCATGGATGCATGCGGCCAACAGAAGAGCATGCGAGAATCCTCACTTTGAAAAACACGCCAATGCCCACAGAGATCCCAAGGACACAGAGGATTACTGACCACATCCAAATATCTTGCAATGGGCTTCTTTGCAGGAGCACCTACATATGTACGTACATGTGTACACACACCACACATGCACAAGGGCGGAGGCAACAAGGAGGCATGGGAGAGTAGCTCACAATGACACAGCCTAACATTCTGCGGCAGTTCCACTCCTCCAGAGCACACCACTCATTGCAATTACTCCAAAGCATGTTGGGTGTGTGGCATGGCATGGGTGTGAACTGCGAACAACTCTGTCATGCAGATAACATTCGTAGTTGTGCTCACATACTCTCAGGATCTCTCCGATAATGATGGCAAACATGGGGAATGTGGCTCCCTCAAAAATGCTTCCCATGGCTCCCAGGAGGAGCAGGGGCCACTCCTTGGCATTCAGTTGCAGCACCTTCCAAAGTGGCACCTTTGGAATGGTAGCATCGTACTCTTTTATCTGACAAAGGACGAGGCGTATACCAAATGTGCTGTCAGCTGCAACACCACAGTGAGACCTATGCATACATACCACTCACATGTCTTAATACTCACCTCTCGAGTGCATGGTACATTTTCTGTCTCAGGGTTTTCTTCAAATGTCTCTTGCAGCGACAGTCCTCCTAAACTTGACAGCTGCCGAACAAGAGATGCTGGGCGCAGAATTGATTGCCTTTTCAACACTGGTCTTGAGTCTGGTGTTTTGTATTCAAACATTGTCTTCTCATCAAAAATTTCACGCTGTCCGTCAGTCTGTGAGGTCACAAGGTCAAAGTACAGACCCTTCTGTGCCATGAGTGTCTCGTGATTGCCAATCTCTGCAACATGGCCTCCACTTAGGACAGCAATGGTGTCTGCATTCCGGATGGTGGACAAGCGGTGGGCAATCACAATGGTCGTACGACCTTGACGAGCCTACATGTGATGATAAATGCTGACGTGTTAATGGTCATGAATACCATAAGACACACAGCTGACTGACTCACCTTGTCCAGTGCCTTTTGCACAATTCCTTCACTCTCTGCATCCAGAGCAGAAGTGGCTTCATCCAGGAGCAGGATCTTGGGGTCCCTCACTAGAGCTCGGGCAATGGCAATGCGCTGCTTCTGTCCTCCAGACATTTGTGCTCCACTTCCGCCTGCCAAAGTCTCGTACTTGTCCGGCAATGTCATAATGAAGTCGTGGGCATTGGCAGCCTTGGCTGCTGCCTCAATCTCCTCCTGGGTCACGCCCTCTCTGCCGTAGCGAATGTTCTCTGCAATGGTGGTGCCAAAGAGGACTGGCTCCTGACTGACGACACCAATGTTCCTACGCAGCCACCGCAGGTTCAGGTCACGGAGGTCCTTGCCGTCGAGGAGGACAGTACCCACGTCAGGGTCGTAGAACCGCTGGATAAGCTGGACTGTGGTGCTCTTACCACTCCCACTTGGACCCACTAATGCTAGGGTTTTACCCACACTGGCCTCCGCTGAGAAGTCATCCATGACAACTGTGTCGGGCCTTGATGGATAGGCAAACGTAACACCTCTGAACTCCACCTTCCCTTCAATGTGATTGGGGATGGTCCCTTCATCAGATGAACTATCAATGGGTGGGACCTGCACAACAATAAAGCCCACAGGAAGTGTGCATTCTGTGTGGGTGTGGTCATCACGATGACCCATGCTCGCTCCACCCACCCTGTGGATAGTCTCGTAAATGAAGTTCATTGCACCTGCTGCCACACCCAGCTCCTCCAGACTGGGACCAGCTTGGCTCAGGGAGAAAGCACCAATCATCACGGCAAAGAACACCTGAAAGAGGAGGAAACAGAGATAGACTACCCTTGAACAGTCCAGCCTTCTCACGTGTTGGCCACACGTTACAACTTACAGTGACAATTTCACCTGGGCCAGTCAATTGCTGCTCCACAAGATACGCACCAAACCTGGGGTTCGTGAGACTGCATGTGAAGTCACTACATTGGTCACGCAACAGGCACCAACTCTTGCCGGTGTCTGTTCAAAACCAGCCTACTTCATACACACATTAAACACTCACGTCAGTGCTGCAGCATACACTGTGAAGATGATGACATAGATTAGGCCATTCATTACTCCAGTAATGGCACCCTTTGTGATTCCAAGTCTCCTGGCATCCACCAGCCTCCCCTTGTATCTGTTGTACTCCTTCTGCTCTCCCCCAAAGGCCACAACGGTCCTGATGGAGCCAAGCACCTCCTCTGCCACAGCACCTGCATGGGCGTATTGCACCTGTTCTTTGCTGAAGAACAGTGACAGAAGCTGTGTGTGCGCAAGTGTAGGGGGGGGGGGGGGAGCAGAGGAGACTTTAGGTGGCACAAGGAAAGTGTGGTTCAGAAGTGAATGGACCTGCAGTGACAACCCAACAGGCCTTTGCCGAGACCACTTGCCTTGGTGAAGATGAAGGATGCTCCCACCAGAAGTGGGGCACAGGCCAGCATGAACAGAGCCAGGTGCCACTCAATCACAAAGCCAACGACATAGCCAAAAATGAAGTTGCATACCAACTGGACTGAGATGCTGAACTTGTCACCAATTCCATCCTGCACTTTCACCAGGTCGCTGTGACGGGAGGGAGGGAGAGAGGGAGGGAGGGTTGGCAGTGCATGGTCAACCAGAACTCTCCCTGAGCGGATTAGACCAAGGGTGCTGGTGGGGCAGTCCGAGGCACTCACTCCACAAGCCGTGAGTTGAGCTCTCCAGCTTTGTTCTCGTCAAACCAGGCCACATTCTGTCGAAGGATGGAACGGTAGAACCTCTTCCTGATGCGGTGGGTCTGCCTCATTGCAGCCAGGGAGAAGGTGGAGACTTGGATGAAGCCCAGGATAAAGCCTGCAACACCGAGACCCACAAAACCAATGACCAGGGTGTCCACCATGCTTGTGAAATCCGCATCACCAAGGCACTGAAAGTTGACTATGGTGGAAACACTGCTGGAGGAACCGCTGATCAGTGCTGTGATAACGGTGCAGTTGAGCTCCGAGTCAGGTACCACATTGCGGACACTTGAATTGACAAGGCTAGCTACAACATCCCCTGTGATGTTTCTGAAGGCAAAGACGTTGACCAGTTCCCCGAGGATCAGCATGGAGGCTGGCAGGATGAAGCCATGCAGGGCAGCAGCCACAAAGCCGACAATCATCAGAAACCAGTCAAAGCAGGTGGCAAAGCTGAACTGCAGAGGGGAGGACAGACTTGAATCCACACTTGGCCAACATGAGACAATGCTTCAACTTGCTAGACCTACACAGCTAGGTCTAGTCTGGCTTGTTAGACCACCCCCACTGTGTATCAGGGCATGCGGGAATAGTCTATAGAAGTAGTGATGAATACTTCACATCCTTTAAACCAATCTGAGGCACACTACAGCACAATTTGTCTGCTAGTGCTAGTCTATATTGTAGTAGATTAAACGTGGACAGAAAAAGGATAGGTGAAAGGCAAGCTTACTGTATAAGACTGCCATTTTGTCTGTGACTGAAAAAGGATAGGTGACAGAAAAAGGACAGTTGACAGAAAAAGCATAGGTGACAGAAAAAGGATAGGTGACAGAAAAAGGATAGTTGACAGAAAAAGCATAGGTGACAGAAAAAGGATAGGTGACAGAAAAAGGATAGGTGACAGAAAAAGGATAAGTGAAATGCAAGCTTACTGTAGAAGACTGCCATTTTGTCTGTGCACAAAACTATGCATGGCATGGAAGAGATCACAGGCAACCCACATGGTGTGTCCTAATCGTTACACCCATCGTACACTCCTCCCACTCAGCATTCTGGTGTATAGATGCAACAGTCAGCTGATCCGGTTATAAAGTGGGCTTGTGGTACATGACAAGATATTTGGATGCAACCTTGTCTTCAGTATGGGTATGCATGAATCAAAGATAAGGTGTACCCTCAAATCTAAAGCTAATAACCACTACAATTAATGAGGAGTGTAAGGCTGGTTAAGCAATCAATAACACACTGATGCAGGTGTGGGCAGAATGTTGAATTCACACTACAAGCAGCCTCACTGCAAGACCACAAGCAGCCTCACTGCAAGGCCACAAGCAGCCTCACTGCAAGGCCACAATTAAGCAGCCTCACTGCAAGGCCACAAGCAGCCTCACTGCAAGACCACAAGCAGCCTCACTGCAAGACCACAAGCAGCCTCACTGCAAGGCCACAAGCAGCCTCACTGCAAGGCCACAAGCAGCCTCACTGCAAGGCCACAAGCAGCCTCACTGCAAGACCACAAGCAGCCTCACTGCAAGGCCACAAGCAGCCTCACTGCAAGACCACAAGCAGCCTCACTGCAAGGCCACAAGCAGCCTCACTGCAAGGCCACAATTAAGCAGCCTCACTGCAAGGCCACAAGCAGCCTCACTGCAAGGCCACAAGCAGCCTCACCGCAAGGCCACAAGCAGCCTCACAGCAAGACCACAAGCAGCCTCACTGCAAGGCCACAAGCAGCCTCACTGCAAGACCACAAGCAGCCTCACTGCAAGGCCACAAGCAGCCTCACTGCAAGGCCACAATTAAGCAGCCTCACTGCAAGGCCACAAGCAGCCTCACTGCAAGGCCACAAGCAGCCTCACCGCAAGGCCACAAGCAGCCTCACAGCAAGACCACAAGCAGCCTCACTGCAAGGCCACAAGCAGCCTCACTGCAAGACCACAAGCAGCCTCACTGCAAGGCCACAAGCAGCCTCACTGCAAGGCCACAATTAAGCAGCCTCACTGCAAGGCCACAAGCAGCCTCACTGCAAGGCCACAAGCAGCCTCACCGCAAGGCCACAAGCAGCCTCACAGCAAGACCACAAGCAGCCTCACTGCAAGGCCACAAGCAGCCTCACTGCAAGACCACAAGCAGCCTCACTGCAAGGCCACAAGCAGCCTCACAGCAAGACCACAAGCAGCCTCACTGCAAGGCCACAAGCAGCCTCACCGCAAGGCCACAAGCAGCCTCACCGCAAGGCCACAAGCAGCCTCACTGCAAGGCCACAAGCAGCCTCACTGCAAGGCCACAAGCAGCCTCACTGCAAGGCCACAAGCAGCCTCACTGCAAGGCCACAAGCAGCCTCACTGCAAGACCACAAGCAGCCTCACTGCAAGGCCACAAGCAGCCTCACCGCAAGGCCATGCAGAACCATGCATTAGGCCCTCTCAATGCATCAGGCCCACTCAATGCATCAGGCCCTCTCAATGCATTAGGCCCTCTCAATGCATCAGGCCCACTCCATGCATCAGGCCCTCTCAATGCATTAGGCCCTCTCAATGCATCAGGCCCACTCCATGCATCAGGCCCTCTCAATGCATCAGGCCCACTCCATGCATCAGGCCCACTCAATGGAGAAAGGGTCCCTTGCCATGGCTCTGCACAGCCAACTGACCCTCTTCCCTTACTTCTTCCCCATTGTTAGCCCATTTTCAGTTCGTAGCATTATTTTGACTCGTACATGTAGGGTTCGCTCAGGCTCGCCCCAATTATACGCCACATTTTCATATTGCCACACGCCTGGCACCATGCACAGAAGGTCTGTACTACATGTGCACACCCTCTGTGCATGCACATGACAGTGCCAGTCCACTCCTCCCTCCCCGTCATGCTAGCCTGCCCAACCCACCAGACGCAGCACTGCCGGGACTCTCCTGCCCTTTTCCAACGCTGTGCTGGATTCAGAGCCTTCCCCTTCAGAAGAGGCTCTGCAGGGAACGAAGCGGAGGGGAGGGACGACTGGCTCGCTGCATCTGTCAGTAGTTATCACTAGCGTAATTCCGTCATAGGTTTCTGCACAACCACAGAGCTGCGGAGGTGCGCTATAACCCCGCATGCACAAGTTAGGGGAACGAGCGCACTGACAGGATGACCGCTAAAAGGTGATCAGATATTAATGGGCTGTGGTAAAATCGAGGCTATTTCGAAAATTCCTAGCAGTGCATAGCTATTCCACCGCAGCTTCTATCTTACTCTTCATCCGAGGACGATCCATCGGATGCCTCCTCCTGCTCCGCTACTGCTGCGTCTTTAGCTTCGTCCCAAGCGACTGCGCGGTTGTCGCGATACTTATTTTCAAACGCGCTACTCGCCTCACCGACCACCTCCTCTCCCGCACTCCTACTCAGCTCCATCGCCCACTGGCTACACCATGTTCGTGTGAAAGGGCAAGTGGATTGGCAAGCCTCGACAGTACCTTGCACTTTCGCGAGTTCGCGAAGGCATGTAGCGTCTGATCTGACAGTTTGTAAATAAACGCTGAAGTCACGCCCACCAGACACGTACGTAGCGCGTACACAAGCGAACGATCCGCTAGAAGCAACTGATTTCTAATTCACATTTCAGTCATCTTGCCTAAGGTGATCATACAGTAACTGTGCACGGCATGCCTAAAGCGGTGGTGGAGGGAGACCCTAGACCCTAACCTAGCCTGGGGGTCAGAGGACTACATGCAAAAAGCAAGATGGAAAGCACAAAAGCAATTACAAGCAAGGTATATTATTAATATCATTACTAGACGAATGCACAGCATTGTGGGGCAAGCCTTGTAGCTAGCTGAGCATTGCACGTGGCGGCAGTGAACAGCAAGTGACTGCAACAAAGAACGGCAACACACACGACGTCTAGCTACCACTCTTGCACCATGGATGCAAACTGAGCATAGTCTCGTACCCAGACCCTTCTCCGCCATTCTGCCATTTTATAGGGAGCACGTCGGCAGAGAATGGGTCTGGTAACACTGCCATACCATTTCTGTACCAGCACCTGAATCAGCATGTATTGTAGTTTCACATTTTTGTCAATGTTGTCTCCAACACATTTGAAGCCTCACCAGGGCACCACTTCATCTGCATAGAAAGCAGTATGTTCACAAAGCACATGCAGAAGTGAAGTTAACAGCATAGAATTAACAAAATGATTTGCATGGATTGTTTGTTACTGGTACATACATACCTTTATCCCTTCCTGTACTGACATCCTCATATTCCATGTCTGAGTCCTCGTCACTTAGCTCTATAGCTTCAGGAAGGTGTTCCTCTTCTTTGGATGAAGATACAATGTCATCACTGGAGCTGTAATCAGGGCTGGTGTGAACACCACCTGCACACATGAGGTGCACAGGTTGTAAAGAACCATGCAGGAAATTCAATTTACATGCATGTGCATATACATCAAAAATATATCTATAATTGTACTCATTACCATGGCAACAGAAACAGCATCAACAGGGGGTAATGAATGCATGGCATGCAAGGAGGGAGATATCACATATCACAACAGCATGCTGTGGCTTTTGAATAATTGTAAACAATTTACATATATACATCTTAAAATTATAGCACAAAGATTTGTCTGCTGCCATGGCAAAAGGTACCAGTACCAATGAGTTACACCAGTACCAATGAGATAACCCACTTCATCAAAAAGACTCCTAGAAATATGAACAAATATTCATCCTCATATATACTGCATCTTAATTAATTGTCTGCAGCCCTCAGAAGTAGCTACTACGTTAACATCTCTACTAAATCAACAGCACAGCATCGCCCTATATAAATGTACCACTGACCAGTAGCACTTCATCATCTGACCCGGCTGAATCACTGGTGCTGCTGTTATTCAGCCATTGCAGAAACCCAGCCATAGCATCATTTTCTGAGTCAGTATACCGGTCATATATAAGTGCTGAAGGAGGGATTCCTGGAGACTATGTATACATGTGAAGGGCAGTGGCAATTAAATCCTTGAAATGCACACACACACACACACACACACACACACACACACACACACACACACACACACACACACACACACACACACACACACACACACACACACACACACACACACACACACACACACACACACACACACACACACACACACACACACACACACACACACACACACACACACACACACACACACACACACACACACACACACACACACACACACACACACACACACACACACACACACACACACACACACACACACACACACACACACACACACACACACACACACACACACACACACACACACACACACACACACACACACACACACACACACACACACACACACACACACACACACACACACACACACACACACACACACACACACACACACACACACACACACACACACACACACAGACATACACACACACACACACACACACACACACACACACACACACACACACACACACACATACACACACACACACACAGTACATACATACACACACACACACACACACACACACACACACACACACACACACACACACACACACACACACACACACACTTCTGCAGCTATTTGCCTTTGGATGGGTTTTATCATCTGTTTCCTGTAGCGCTCATTTTGCCAAGTGGCTTTGGCAAAAGACAATCCTTGGCATCTGGCCAAACTCTTCCCAATCAACTTCCTTGATGGTGTGAGGAAATAGGACTTTGGCCTCTTTGCATACCCAACTACACACTGTATATACAAAGCAGAAAGAAGGAACTTGGTAATAGGTTTAAAAAGGACAAAATATTGTAAAAGAACCAGGGCCTGATAATACAATTATGCATTTAACTGATGTAGAGTGCAACACACAAGCATACTGTCACAACAGGGCTTCTCTGGATGGTTTCGACACTCTCCAGACACATTGGAGAGGCATGGGTACTTTGAAGCTGCAATACCACAATTGCCATGAATAAAAGTCTTACATAATTATGCAACTCACATACAGCATGTTATGGGAGTTAAGTGAATTTTAACGTGTATTACATGATTCATTTCACCTCCACTTACACTGCTTTGTGAGTTGTCACTTGTCCACCAAGGGAAGGGCCAGAAACAGCAATGCTCACTCCTTGAGCTCGCAGTTTACCTCTGGTAGAAGCAGTAACTGATTCCACGTCCACTTGAACGTTTATAAATTTCTCCACTTGAAGCAGCTTTTGCAGACATACACTCGGTTAGCAATGCTCCCAGCTACACCAAGGCCCGTCTTGCTGCCAACCGTATTGTGGCCATCCTCAATCGCATCCCAGCAATAGACAGCTATTCAGCAGAGGGGGAGAAGCCAGAAAAGGTGACACACCACACCACTATGCCATTAGGATAGTCTCCATATTTCCTGGATGTACTGTAGACCATGTGGACGGATGTTGGATCACCATTTCCAATTTGTGTATGTAAGCATTGCTGCAATTAAGGCGTGGTCTCATGTCAGCCCACATCATTGCTGCAAGGGGCGGTCTCATATCAGCCCCACATCATTGCTGCAAGGGGCGGTCTCATGTCAGCCCACATCATTGCTGCAAGGGGCGGTCTCATGTCAGCCCATATCATTGCTGCAAGGGGCGGTCTCATGTCAGCCCCACATCATTGCTGCAAGGCGTGGTCTCATGTCAGCCCCACATCATTGCTGCAAGGGGCGGTCTCATATCAGCCCCACATCATTGCTGCAAGAGCCCCACATCATTGCTGCAAGGGACGGTCTCATGTCAACCCACAGCATTGCTGGAAGGGACGGTCTCATGTCAACCCACAGCATTGCTGGAAGGGGCGGTCTCATGTCAGCCCACAGCATTGCCAAATGTGTGCTGCTCTTCACTATCACTTTATCATCATCACTGCCACATAGCTATGTACACTCCATATGTTAACCATTACCATAATTACATCACTGTCTTTACCCCATGTCAGTGCCATCCCCCCCACAGCAATCACCTTGCCCCATTACGTCATACCTCATCACCCCACGTCATTACTACATGGATCACTCACTGTGTGTTACTGTTTGTGCATTGGAATTGGATGTGATACTACAGTTAAGTTTGAATATGAGTGATACTTCACAAAAGTCATCAACCAAAAACTTTGAATGGAATGGCATGACACTTATATCCTTCCACCATTATGCACAATATAATTGTGCATTGTGAAAACGGGTGGCATTGCTACATAATCCAATCCAATCCAATCCAGCTATAGTATAACAACTAACATGAGAGTGAAATAAGAGATGTTATATACATTAACATTCTTCCTACTGTCTATAACATGACAATGCATACAAATAGTAGTAGTTTGGTAAACTTCTTCCTACTGTCTTGATGTGTCGGTGTGCCTCTTCATTGCCTTTTGCGGGTGTGTCTACTCCGTTTGGCAGTGGAGGCCCTGCGTAGCATTGTCTTCTTGTGTTCACGAGCCGCCACCACTTGTGCCTTGTTCAGCCGGTAATAGAGACCACCTCGCTCTAGTAGCTCGCGATGTGTGCCAACCTCTGCCACCTTGCCAGCCTTGATCACGGCAATCTGGTCTGCATTTCTAATGGTGGACAGGCGGTGGGCAATCACAATGCTGGTGCGGCCCTCCTGGGCAGCATCAAGAGCTGTTTGCACCGTCTGTCACAGGAGAAGAAAGAGAGGTGGAAGAAGCAGGAGAGTGCATGGTTGAACTGAAGTGCCAGTGCCGCTACTGGCACTAAACTTCACATCCTCACCCTCTCTGATCTGGCATCCAGAGCAGAAGTGGCTTCATCCAGGAGCAGGATTTTGGGGTCCCTCACTAGAGCTCGGGCAATGGCAATGCGCTGCTTCTGTCCTCCGGACATCTGGGTGCCTCGGGATCCAACATTGGTGTCATAACCCTGGAGGGAAACAGAACAGAATCGGATACTCCTCAGGAACCCTCAGGTTTTCCCAAGGGTGAGCTAACCATTGGCTGGGACATTATAAAGTCGTGGATGTTGGCGGCACTGGCTGCTGCCTCCACCTCCTCGTCACTGATCTCCCGAGTGAGGTCACCATAACGAATGTTGTCTGCAATGCTTCCGTCAAAGAGAACTGGCTCTTGGCTAACCAAGCCGATCTTGGACCTCAGCCACTGAATGTTGAGTTGGTGAAGGCTCCTTTTGTCCATTTCCACCTTGCCACTCTCCTCAAGGGAAGGGTCGTAGAACCGCTCAATCAGAGACACCACTGTGCTCTTGCCACACCCACTGGGCCCCACTAACGCCAGGGTTTGCCCCTGCTGCACGCTGACATTTAATCCCTTCAGCACCTCCACTTCTGGTCTTGTTGGATAAGAGAAGTGCACTTCAGATAGCTCAACTTCACCCTGGGCCTGTGGCAGGAAGAGTGGTAGGGTGTGACAAAGTGAGGGGTGTAGTTAGTCTCGCGTAGCCAGACCGCTTCCTCCCCTCCATTTTACATACTGACGTCATCGGTCGGGGAGGAAGGGTCTGGTCAACAGCCTATACCGTTTTTGTGCAGACGACGAAACTAATTAGTCACTTCCGTTAACGAAAACGGTTAAACACATTTTCTACAGGTGGTGGAAGAGCTGAGCTCCAAACGCCTTCGCTTGGGCGTACTAGAGGGCGACACTGCTGGGCGAGGCGATGGCGGCATTGGTGGAGATGATGAAGCCAGAACCACGGAGTCCGCACGGTTTTCAAACGTGTCTTCTAGCTTCTGGCAGCTAATGCGCAGCTTCTCTAACCTCTCCAGGTCGCTAATTCATCAGAGGCAGAGCTCCATCTGCGCTAGCCAGACTTGTCGCACCTGAGGGCTTACTATTCCGGTCGCGGTATAAGTACTAGTTATCACATGGCCACGAGGGCGATAAACTAGCTAAGCGCCCAAGGGGCCATGTGATAACTGGCTTGTTGCAAATCGCCAGGGACGGTCTACGCTCAACCTCCTTCGCCGTCGAATCAATTCACCGAATGAATGAGACCGACGTTACTATAGAAATCAGCGAACGCCTTTTTTCGTGAGATAGAATGTACAAAATGTCAAAGCGTGCGGCTTCAACACCGGTTTCTTGCTCTGCAAAGGCACCGCGATGTTCTTTCGTCAATGACGACGACTTCGAATCGCTACAAGCACGCTAACAGTCCAAAACTACTCTTCGAAGCACAGACTGGGCTGTGAACGTCTATCTTGCCTAGTCTCGCGTAGCCAGGCCGCTTGCGCCTGGCGAAAGCCGTCTGGATATGTGAGACTAGTAATATCTTGTCTAGGAGGCAGAAAGAAACGCAGCACAAGAGGAAATGGTTTTGAAAAATTGCTTTTCTAGCACTGAACAATTTCTTCAGTTTTAGTGCAGCGTTATAAAGTGAGATTCGTCCATTAAAAGGTAAGCAATTGTATGAATTGCCAAAATTATTATGATCACTTGAGCATTGTACAGTAGCTACAGTTGCTGGAAACTACCTATAAAGCATGGCATGCAGCACGGTGTGGATCAAAATTAATAGTAGAATGATGCATGCATGAATGTGTCATGCTTGCACTATGGGATACATTTGCAACAGTCATATTGTCTACTGTCATGGGAAAGTCCACAAGGTGATGAACATCAAAGATGTTTTCTTGAAGTGTAAGAATAAACGTTTGCATTAGGTTGGACAATGATTGGACACATAAATAAGAGCCCCATTTGAAGCAGTGCGTTATAAAACAAACAATGCGTTATACGCTTCTAAATAAGGCAACTGTGCGTTATCCAAAAATAACGCACAGTTGCTGCCTTTGATCTAACAACCCAAGCTGCAACAAGTACTAGTTATCACATGGCCACGAGGGCGCTGGCTAATTTATCATCCGAGGGCGCAAAGCGCCCGAGGGCGATAAATTAGCTAAGCGCCCTCGTGGCCATGTGATAACTGGCTTGTTGCAAATCGCCGTCGAATCAATTCACCGAATGAACGAGACCGACGTTACTATAGAAATCAGCGAACGGCTTTTTTCGTGAGATAGAATGAACGAAATGTCAAAGCGTGCGGCTTCAACACCGGTTTCTTGTTCTGCACAGGCAGCACGATGTTCTCTCATCAATGACGACGACTTCGAATCGCTACAAGCAGACTACCAGCCCAAAACAATCTTCGAAGCACGGACTGGGCTGTGAACGTCTATCTTGCCTAGTCTCGCGTAGCCAGGCCGCTTGCGCCTGGCGAAAGCCGTCTGGATACTTGAGACTAGTAATCTTGCCTAGGAGGCAGAAAGAAACGCAGCACAAGAGGAAAGGGTTTTGAAAATTGCTTTTCTAGCACTGAACAATTTCTTCAGTTTTAGTGCAACGTCATAAAGTGAGATTCGTCCATTAAAAGTTAAGCAATTGTATGAATTGCCAAAATTATTATAACCACTTGAGTATTTTACAGTAGCTACAGTTGCTGGAAACTTCTTACCTATAAAGCATGGCATGCAGCATGGTGCATGTGGATCAATTAATAGTAGAATGATGCATGCATTAATGTGTCATGCTTGCACTATGGGATACATTTGCAACAGTCATATTGTCTACTGCCATGGGAAAGTCCACAAGGTGATGAACATCAAAGATGTTTTCTTGAAGTGTAAGAATAAACGTTTGCATTAGGTTGGACAATGATTGGACACATAAATAAGAGCCCCATTTGAAGCAGTGCGTTATAAAACAAACAATGCGTTATACGCTTCTAAATAAGGCAACTGTGCGTTATCCAAAAATAACACACAGTTGCTGCCTTTGATCTAACAACCCAAGCTGCAACAACGCAGTTTATCGCTATGAATAACATTATTACCATGGTTACTGCATATTAATGAGCCACCAAGTTCCGGTGGCTCTGCACAAAAACGGTATAGGCTGTTGACCAGACCCTTCCTCCCCGACCGATGACGTCAGTATGTAAAAATGGAGGGGAGGAAGCGGTCTGGCTACGTGAGACTAGGGTGTAGTGGGGAAATATGGAGACTATCCTATACTGGCATAGTGGTGTGGTGTGTCACCTTTTCTGGCTTCTCCCCCTCTGCTGAATAGCTGTCTATTGCTGGAATGCGATTGAGGATGGCCACAATACGGTTGGCAGCAAGACGGGCCTTGGTGTAGCTGGGGGCAACCGCAAACAGCTGGCCAATGGACACAGCACCAAAGATCATGACAGTGAAGATCCTGCAAGGATTGGCAATTTGCACACACCTCCATCACCTCACATACCTGCAGTCCTTCCTGGCAGTCACAGAGGGCTGTCCTTACCTGAGTAGGTCGAAGGAGATGGTGAAAAGTGTGCTGTCTGAGCGCTGAATCACTTGAAAGGCACCGTAGCGGTAGATGATGGCATAGCCCATGATGAGGATGCCCTGAGAGAAGCCGTACAGCAGTCCCACTAGGGACGGGAGGAAGCGAGACCTCCTGCGGATCAAGCCAACTCTCTTGCAGTACAGCTCGTAGAAGGTGACCTCGAGGTTGAGTCCGGCTACAGTTCGTATGTTGTCGATGGACTCCACAGACACCTTGCCTGCTTCCTCGGCATCCTTCTTGTTTCGCTTGCTGAACTGAGCAATGACGGCCAGCTGGAGGCCTGCTGCTACAAACAGGATGGGGGCATAGCCGAGGAAGACGAGAGCCAGGCTCCACGAGTAGATGAACACCACCAGCAGAGAGAGAAGGAGGGTGACAGTCACTTGACACAGCGTTCCCAGACGTGACCCCGTGGCCCCCTGGACCTGGGCTGCGTCGCTGGCCAGTCGGGTGGTGAGGGCACCAGTGGAGTTGAACTTGTCGTCAAACCAGCCCATCTCCTGATGCAGCATGGCCTTGAAAGCCTGTCTCCTCAGACGGCCAGTCAGAATAGTCCCGGAGGTCGTGAAGCAGAAAGTCTAATAGGGAGGGAGTCATGGCGCAGTGGAACACAGGCACATGTACGGGAGGAGGCGGCTAAAACTGTACTATGTAATTAGGTGCACAAAGCTGCTTGGTCAGCCATGGATGCATGCGGCCAACAGAAGAGCATGCGAGAGTCCTCACTTTGAAAAACACGCCAATGCCCACAGAGATCCCAAGGACACAGAGGATTACTGACCACATCCAAATATCTTGCAATGGGTTTCTTTGCAGGAGCACCTACATATGTACGTACATGTGTACACACACCACACATGCACAAGGGCGGAGGCAACAAGGAGGCATGGGAGAGTAGCTCACAATGACACAGCCTAACATTCTGCAGCAGTACCACTCCTCTAGAGCACACCACTCATTGCAATTACTCCATAGCATGATGGGTGTGTGGCATGGTATGGGTGTGAACTGGGAACAATTAACTCTGTCATGCAGATAACATTCGTAGTTGTGCTCACATACTCTCAAGATCTCTCCGATAATGATGGCAAACATGGGGAATGTGGCTCCCTCAAAAATGCTTCCCACAGCTCCCAGGAGGAGCAGGGGCCACTCCTTGGCATTCAGTTGCAGCACCTTCCAAAGTGGCACCTTTGGAATGGTAGCATCGTACTCTTTTATCTGACAAGGGAAGGGGCGTGTACCAAATGTGCTGTCAGCTGCAACACCACAGTGAGACCTATGCATACATACCACTCACATGTCTTAATGCTCACCTCTCGAGTGCATGGTACATTTTCTGTCTCAGGTTTTTCTTCAAATGTCTCCTGCAGTGACAGTCCTCCAAGCCTTGTCAGCTGCCGAACAAGAACTGATGGCCTAGACCGTAGAGTTGATTGCCTTTTCAACACTGGCCTTGAGTCTGGCCTTTTGTTTTGTCTAGGCGTTTTGTATTCAACCATTGTCTTCTCATCAAAAATTTCACGCTGTCCGTCAGTCTGTGAGGTCACAAGGTCAAAGTAAAGACCCTTCTTTACCATGAGCGTCTCGTGATTGCCAATCTCTGCAACATGGCCTCCACTTAGGACAGCAATGGTGTCCGCATTCCGGATGGTGGACAAGCGGTGGGCAATCACAATGGTCGTACGACCTTGACGAGCCTACATGTGATGACAAATGCTGACGTGTTAATGGTCATGAATACCTTTAAGACACACAGCTGACTGACTCACCTTGTCCAGTGCCTCTTGCACAATTCCTTCACTCTCTGAATCCAGAGCAGAAGTGGCTTCATCCAGGAGCAGGATCTTGGGGTCCCTCACTAGAGCTCGGGCAATGGCAATGCGCTGCTTCTGTCCTCCAGACATTTGTGCTCCACTTCCACCTGCCAAAGTCTCGTACTTGTCTGGCAATGATATGATGAAGTCATGGGCGTTGGCTGCCTTGGCTGCTGCCTCAATATCCTCCTGGGTCACGCCCTCTCTGCCGTAGCGAATGTTCTCTGCAATGGTGGTGCCAAAGAGGACTGGCTCCTGACTGACGACACCAATGTTCCTACGCAGCCACCGCAGGTTCAGGTCACGGAGGTCCTTGCCGTCCAGGAGGACAGTACCCACATTAGGGTCGTAGAACCGCTGGATAAGCTGGACTGTGGTGCTCTTACCACTCCCACTTGGACCCACTAATGCTAGGGTTTTACCCACAGTGGCCTCCGCTGAGAAGTCATCCATGACAACTGTGTCGGGCCTTGATGGATAGGCAAACGTAACACCTCTGAACTCCACCTTCCCTTCAATGTGATCGGGGATGGCCCCTTCATCAGATGAACTATCAATGGGTGGGACCTGCACAACAATAAAGCCCACAGGTAGTGTGCATTCTGTGTGTGTGGTCATCACGATGACGAATGCTCACTCCACCCACCCTGTGGATAGTCTCGTAAATGAAGTTCATTGCACCTGCTGCCACACCCAGCTCCTCCAGACTGGGACCAGCCTGGCTCAGGGAGAAAGCACCAATCATCACGGCAAAGAACACCTGAAAGGAGGAAACAGAGATAGACTACCCTTGAACAGTCCAGCCTTGTCACGTGTTGGCCACACGTTACAACTTACAGTGACAATTTCACCTGGGCCAGTCAACTGCTGCTCCACAAGATACGCACCAAACCTGGGGTCCGTGAGACTGCATGTGAAGTCACTACATTGGTCATGCAACAGGCACCAACCCTTGCCCGCGTCTGTTCAAAGCCAGCCTACTTCGCACACACATTAAAACTCACGTCAGTGGGCCATGAGCCAGCATACTCCACACACACGTCAAACACTCACGCCAGTGGGCCATGAGCCAGCCTACTTCACACAGACATTAAACACTCACGTCAGTGCTGCAGCATACACTGCAAAAATGATGACATAGATCAGGCCATTCATTACTCCAGTGATGGCACCCTTTGTGATTCCAAGTCTCCTGGCATTCGCCAGCTTCCCCTTGTATCTGTTGTACTCCTTTTGCTCTCCCCCAAAGGCCACAACGGTCCTGATGGAGCCAAGCACCTCCTCTGCCACAGCACCTGCATGGGCGTACTGCACCTGTTCTCTACTGAAGAACAGTGACAGAAGCTGTGTGTGTGCAAGTGTGGGGGGGGGGGAAGCAGAGGAGACTTTAAGTGGCACAAGGAAAGTGTGGTATTCAGAAATGAATGGACCTGCAGTGAGAACCCAACAGGCCTTTGCCGAGACCACTTGCCTTGGTGAAGATGAAGGATGCTCCCACCAGAAGTGGGGCACAGGCCAGCATGAACAGAGCCAGGCGCCACTCAATCACAAAGCCAACGACATAGCCAAAAATGAAGTTACATACCAACTGGACTGAGATGCTGAACTTGTCACCAATTCCATCCTGCACTTTCACCAGGTCGCTGCGAGAGGGAGGGAGGGAGGGAGGGTTGGCAGTACATGGTCAACCAGAACTCTCCCTGAGCGGACTAGACCAAAGCGCTGGTGGGGCAGTCTGAGGCACTCACTCCACAAGCCGTGAGTTGAGCTCTCCAGCTTTGTTCTCGTCAAACCAGGCCACATTCTGTCGAAGGATGGAACGGTAAAACCTCTTCCTGATGCGGTGGGTCTGCCTTGTTGCAGCCAGGGAGAAGGTGGAGACCTGGATGAAGCCCAGGATAAAGCCTGCAACACCGAGACCCACAAAACCAATGACCAGGGTGTCCACCATACTTGTGAAATCCGCATCACTGAGGCACTGAAAGCTGATTATGGTGGAAACACTGCTGGAGGAACCGCTGATCAGTGCTGTGATAATGGTGCAGTTGAGCTCCGAGTCAGGTACCACATTGCGGACACTTGAATTGACAAGGCTAGCTGCAACGTCCCCTGTGATGTTTCTGAAGGCAAAGACGTTGACCAGTTCCCCGAGGATCAGCATGGAGGCTGGCAGGATGAAGCCATGCAGGGCAGCAGCCACAAAGCCCACAATCATCAGAAACCAGTCAAAGCAGGTGGCAAAGCTGAACTGCAGAGGGGAGCACAGACTTGAATGCACACTTGGCCAACAGGAGACAATGCTGCAACTTTGAGCACCAATGTTGGAGCATGCATACTCTCTATACGTTAGGACATTGGGACACAAATAACCACTACAATTAATGAGGAGGCTGGTGAAGCAATCAATAACACACTGTGTGCGAGATGTATGCTCTTGTGAAACAGAATCCTTCAGCAGGCCTGAGTGGCTAGATAAAGGCATTGTATTTTCTTAGGTGTACACTACCCGGGTCAATAACTTTGGTCAGATCCTTCAGCAGCACCAAGCTAGGGCCTTCATTAGGTGTAGACCCTATATAGTGCTGCACGTACCAAGACCCTAGTATAGGCAGCAAGTCAGTCTGCGAGGATGGAAGTCTTCCACTGATGTGTTGACACTCAACTTGATGCATTTACTGCTTCACAAGCATGCCTTGCAAGAGTAAAGGCATTGTCTGCGTCCTTGAGAGTCCTCCTGTTCTATCAAATGCATGTGGGCGTTTAACACATGCATGGAATGTTGTAAGCAGCTCATCAGTGATGAAGGCATCCCTAGTGTAGTCTGGCTAGCTAGACCGTTCTGTAAGCACTTAGTCTGGCTAGCTAGACCGTCCCATCTAATCGCCAGGGCGCTTAGGGCTGGGAGAGACGGTCTAGCGGCAGTAACAATTAGTTCACACCTATTTTCAACCAATCAGATGCTACTGGCAGGAATTCCTGCTAATAGTATTCATAGTCTGCGGGAGCTTAGTCACGCTGCCTTTCGGGCAATAGATTTTTTTCTGGCTGGAGATAGAGCCACCAGACACGGAGAAGATTGCAGTGGGCTCGTTTCGAGCTTGAAAGAACGCATGAGCAGAAGAAACCTTATCTCGCAAAATGCACGTCCTGGCGTCGATATTCTCAGTCGCTTTCTGAACGTTTAACACCCTAAGGTAGCACGTGCGACACAAGCTTTATTTTCCAGCGATGCTCAGCTGCGTAGCCGTCACAACCGCTTCTCCCACTACCGTCAGCCTCCCACTCTTCATCAGTCTGTACTTATATCATATCATATCATATCATATCATATCATCATTTAAGTGCATCATGTACAAAGGCACACTAGGGCATCACTGCCCCATGCAGCACTGATATATACATATATATATAATGTCAAAATAGCAGAATAACAAAGAATCAACGACTTGAGGTGTGGGTTTAATAACATCCTCTTCAGTGCCCTTCCAACCGCTTTGTTCCTCTCTGCATGCTGTATCAATCATGTCCGTAGCTGCCAGTGCTGATGGTCACTATGGTTGGCAGGTTCAAGTCATGACCCTTACTGCCAACCTTGATGGTATCTATGGCTGGCAGGTCGAGTCAAGACCCTTGCTGTCAACCCTTGATGGTATATATGTCAGTAACAGCCTAGCAGCTAATATGGGTTAGGGATTGGGGTATATTTGAGCAGTTTGCAGCAGCAAATGCAAAAAAGCTTATATTTCTCGATCACGTCCATCCGACGTATGGTCTGCCCCAATTACGCAGGAGTTCTGTAGCGATCGATACGCTACAGTACTCCTGCGTAGTTATATAGGTCGGACCGTATTATCAACATGTACGAGGTGTGAGTTTGATAATGTGAAGGTGTGAACTAATCGTTACTGCCGCTAGACCGTCCCTTCCCTTTTGCGCCTCGGGCGGTCAAGTGGGACGGTCTAGCTAGCCAGACTAGTAAGCACTGGGCAGGCGTGGAAGGGAAGGGACGGTCTAGCGGCACTCTAGATTGGTTTACACCTTTGCGTTATCATAGCACAAGGTGTGATTTATTTACAACATACGTACAAGTTGCACAATCGCTTCCCAAGCCCTATATATACAGTGGCCTTGCAGTGAGGCTGCTTGTGGCCTTGCGGTGAGGCTGCTTGTGGCCTTGCGGCGAGGCTGCTTGTGGCCTTGCGGCGAGGCTGCTTGTGGCCTTGCGGCGAGGCTGCTTGTGGCCTTGCGGCGAGGCTGCTTGTGGCCTTGCGGCGAGGCTGCTTGTGGCCTTGCGGCGAGGCTGCTTGTGGCCTTGCGGCGAGGCTGCTTGTGGCCTTGCGGCGAGGCTGCTTGTGGCCTTGCGGCGAGGCTGCTTGTGGCCTTGCGGCGAGGCTGCTTGTGGCCTTGCGGCGAGGCTGCTTGTGGCCTTGCGGCGAGGCTGCTTGTGGCCTTGCGGCGAGGCTGCTTGTGGCCTTGCGGCGAGGCTGCTTGTGGCCTTGCGGCGAGGCTGCTTGTGGCCTTGCGGCGAGGCTGCTTGTGGCCTTGCGGCGAGGCTGCTTGTGGCCTTGCGGCGAGGCTGCTTGTGGCCTTGCGGCGAGGCTGCTTGTGGCCTTGCGGCGAGGCTGCTTGTGGCCTTGCGGCGAGGCTGCTTGTGGCCTTGCGGCGAGGCTGCTTGTGGCCTTGCGGCGAGGCTGCTTGTGGCCTTGCGGCGAGGCTGCTTGTGGCCTTGCGGCGAGGCTGCTTGTGGCCTTGCGGCGAGGCTGCTTGTGGCCTTGCGGCGAGGCTGCTTGTGGCCTTGCGGCGAGGCTGCTTGTGGCCTTGCGGCGAGGCTGCTTGTGGCCTTGCGGCGAGGCTGCTTGTGGCCTTGCGGCGAGGCTGCTTGTGGCCTTGCGGCGAGGCTGCTTGTGGCCTTGCGGCGAGGCTGCTTGTGGCCTTGCGGCGAGGCTGCTTGTGGCCTTGCGGCGAGGCTGCTTGTGGCCTTGCGGCGAGGCTGCTTGTGGCCTTGCGGCGAGGCTGCTTGTGGCCTTGCGGCGAGGCTGCTTGTGGCCTTGCGGCGAGGCTGCTTGTGGCCTTGCGGCGAGGCTGCTTGTGGCCTTGCGGCGAGGCTGCTTGTGGCCTTGCGGCGAGGCTGCTTGTGGCCTTGCGGCGAGGCTGCTTGTGGCCTTGCGGCGAGGCTGCTTGTGGCCTTGCGGCGAGGCTGCTTGTGGCCTTGCGGCGAGGCTGCTTGTGGCCTTGCGGCGAGGCTGCTTGTGGCCTTGCGGCGAGGCTGCTTGTGGCCTTGCGGCGAGGCTGCTTGTGGCCTTGCGGCGAGGCTGCTTGTGGCCTTGCGGCGAGGCTGCTTGTGGCCTTGCGGCGAGGCTGCTTGTGGCCTTGCGGCGAGGCTGCTTGTGGCCTTGCGGCGAGGCTGCTTGTGGCCTTGCGGCGAGGCTGCTTGTGGCCTTGCGGCGAGGCTGCTTGTGGCCTTGCGGCGAGGCTGCTTGTGGCCTTGCGGCGAGGCTGCTTGTGGCCTTGCGGCGAGGCTGCTTGTGGCCTTGCGGCGAGGCTGCTTGTGGCCTTGCGGCGAGGCTGCTTGTGGCCTTGCGGCGAGGCTGCTTGTGGCCTTGCGGCGAGGCTGCTTGTGGCCTTGCGGCGAGGCTGCTTGTGGCCTTGCGGCGAGGCTGCTTGTGGCCTTGCGGCGAGGCTGCTTGTGGCCTTGCGGCGAGGCTGCTTGTGGCCTTGCGGCGAGGCTGCTTGTGGCCTTGCGGCGAGGCTGCTTGTGGCCTTGCGGCGAGGCTGCTTGTGGCCTTGCGGCGAGGCTGCTTGTGGCCTTGCGGCGAGGCTGCTTGTGGCCTTGCGGCGAGGCTGCTTGTGGCCTTGCGGCGAGGCTGCTTGTGGCCTTGCGGCGAGGCTGCTTGTGGCCTTGCGGCGAGGCTGCTTGTGGCCTTGCGGCGAGGCTGCTTGTGGCCTTGCGGCGAGGCTGCTTGTGGCCTTGCGGCGAGGCTGCTTGTGGCCTTGCGGCGAGGCTGCTTGTGGCCTTGCGGCGAGGCTGCTTGTGGCCTTGCGGCGAGGCTGCTTGTGGCCTTGCGGCGAGGCTGCTTGTGGCCTTGCGGCGAGGCTGCTTGTGGCCTTGCGGCGAGGCTGCTTGTGGCCTTGCGGCGAGGCTGCTTGTGGCCTTGCGGCGAGGCTGCTTGTGGCCTTGCGGCGAGGCTGCTTGTGGCCTTGCGGCGAGGCTGCTTGTGGCCTTGCGGCGAGGCTGCTTGTGGCCTTGCGGCGAGGCTGCTTGTGGCCTTGCCGTGAGGCTGCTTGTGGCCTTGCCGTGAGGCTGCTTGTGGTCTTGCAGTGAGGCTGCTTGTGGCCTTGCAGTGAGGCTGCTTGTGGCCTTGCAGTGAGGCTGCTTGTGGTCTTGCAGTGAGGCTGCTTGTGGCCTTGCAGTGAGGCTGCTTGAGGCCTTGCTGTGAGGCTGCTTGTGGCCTTGCAGTGAGGCTGCTTGTGGCCTTGTGGTGAGGCTGTTTGTGGCCTTGCGGTGAGGCTGCTTGTGACCTTGCGGTGAGGCTGCTTGTGGCCTTGCGGTGAGGCTGCTTGTGGCCTTGCAGTGAGGCTGCTTGTGGCCTTGCAGTGAGGCTGTTTGTGGCCTTGCAGTGAGGCTGCTTGTGTGATACCGGAAACAGTCTTATCACTGTGTCGCTTTACGGTAGCATCTGGAAACAGTCTTATCACTGTGTCGCTTTACGGTAGCATCTGGAAACAGTCTTATCACTGTGTGACCTAATTGAACCCACAAAATGACCCAAGATGCTCAACATGGATGTGCTGATGTCACCTGGTTTGGTGTGTTATCAGCACAAGGCGTGCATACAGGATACCACACACCTGGCACCATGCACAGAAGGTCTGTACTACATATGCACATCCTCTGTGCATGCACATGACAGTGCCAGTCCACTCCTCCCTCCCTCCCCGTCATGCTAGCTAGTCTGCCCGACCCACCAGACGCAGCACTGCCGGGACTCTCCTGCCCTTTTCCAACGCTGTGCTGGCTTCAGAGCCTTCCCCTTCAGAAGAGGCTCTGCAGGGAACGAAGCGGAGGGGAGGGACGACTGGCTCGCTGCATCTGTCCGTAGTTATCAGTAGAGTAATTCCGTCATAGGTTTCTGCACAACCACAGAGCTGCGGAGGTGCGCTATAACCCCGCATGCACAAGTTAGGGGAACGAGCGCACTGGCAGGATGACCGCTAAAAGGTGATCAGATGTATTAATGGGCTGTGGTAAAATCGAGGCTATTCCTAAATTCCTAGCAGTCCATAGCTATTCAACCGCAGCTTCTATCTCACTCTTCATCCGAGGACGATCCATCGGATGCCTCCTCCTAGGGGAACGAGCGCACTGACAGGATGACCGCTAAAAGTAAAGGTAAAATCAAGGCTATATAGTCCTAGCAGTGCATAGCTACCTCAGCTTCTATCTTACTCTTCATCCGAGGACAATCCATCGGATTCCTCCTCCTGCTCCGCTACTGCTGCGTCTTTGGCTTCGCCCCAAGCGACAGCGCGGTTGTCGCGATACTCATCCTCGAACACGATACTCGCTTCAGCGACCACCTCCTCTCCCGCACTCTTACTCAGCTCCATCGCCCACTAGCTGTGTACTGAAAGGGCAAGTGGATCGGAAGACGTCGCCATGGAATGCTCAATCGCCTTGCACTTTCGCGACTTCGTCTGACCTGACAATCTGTAATGAACGCTGAAGTCACACCCACCAGACACGTACGTAGCGCGACACAAGCAAATACAATCCGCTAAAAAGCCACTGGATTTCTAATTCACATTTCAGTCATCTTGCCTAAGGTGATCATACAGTAACTGTGCACGGCATGCCTAAAGCGGTGGTGGAGGGAGACCCTAGACCCTAACCTAGCCTGGGGGTCAGAGGACTACATGCAAAAAGCAAGATGGAAAGCACAAAAGCATGTCTGTATGCGGCATAAATAGCAATTACAAGCAAGGTATAAATTGTGACGCTAGTGAAAGCCAACTAATGTCCATCTAAAGTCGTTTGATAAATCTGGGTACAGGTGGCTGTTGCCTCTAAAGTGCTACACTGCTTGCTTTCTGAAGAGCTGGGCCCTGTTCAGTCGGTAGTAGATGCCCTTCTGGAGGAGGAGTTCACCGTGAGTGCCAACCTCTGCCACCTTGCCAGCCTTGATCACGGCAATCTGGTCAGCATTCTGGATGGTGGACAGGCGGTGGGCAATCACAATGCTGGTGCGGCCCTCCTGGGCACGGTCCAGAGCCTCTTGGACAATCTGATGGTGGTAACGGATAGGAGGTCACACAGTCACATCCTCAGCGTATGCTGCCCTACCCACACCACACAGAGGGACACACCTTCTCACTCTCTGCATCAAGAGCGGAAGTGGCTTCATCCAGGAGCAGGATCTTGGGGTCCCTCACTAGAGCTCGGGCAATGGCAATGCGCTGCTTCTGTCCTCCAGACATCTGGGTGCCTCGGGATCCAACATTGGTGTCATAACCCTGGAGGGAAACAGGACAGGATCGGATACTCCTCAGGAACCCTCAAGTTATCCCAAGGGTGAGCTAACCATTGGCTGGGACATTATAAAGCCGTGGATGTTGGCGGCTCTGGCTGCCGCCTCCACCTCCTCGTCACTGATCTCCCGAGAGAGGTCGCCATAACGGATGTTGTCTGCAATGCTTCCGTCAAAGAGAACTGGCTCTTGGCTAACCAAGCCGATCTTGGACCTCAGCCACTGAATGTTGAGTGAGCGCAGGTCCCTTTTGTCCACTTCCACCTTGCCACTCTCCTCAAGGGAAGGGTCGTAGAACCGCTCAATCAGAGACACCACTGTGCTCTTGCCACACCCACTGGGCCCCACTAATGCCAGGGTTTTCCCCTGCTGCACGCTTAAGCTTAATCCCTTCAGCACCTCCACTTCTGGTCTAGCTGGGTAGGAGAAGTGGACATTGGAGAACTCAACCTCACCGATGGCCTGTGGGAGGAAGAGTAGGAGGGTGTGACGGGGAGAGAGGGGAGAGAAGTGTGGTCCAGTGAGGGAGGAAGAATAAAGAAAGCAAGTACACGGGCATAGTGGGCTTATGCTGCAATGCAATTAGTCCCACTGAAAACAACATTGCGTGTGTGCACGAGCATTATCATTTGTGGGAACTCCTATAAGGTTATTGATAACTCAACTTAAAGTACTCTACATTCATCGCACACCCCGAGGTAGTTAGTTAGTATGTATGTATATGTATGTATGTTAGTTAGATTTCACTGCACACAAGTGAACCAATCGTGTCAGTACACAAGTAACAGCTCTTCGGTGAATTTTTCTCCTGCACACTGTTAAATTTACACTTCATATATACAAAGATATATATATGCAGCTGTGCATGGTGTCCCATTCCAACCAGCAACAGTGATGTGGTGTGTCACCTTTTCTGGCTTCTCCCCCTCCGGTGAATAGGTGTCTATCGCTGGGATGCGATTGATGAGTGCAAAAATCCTGTTGGCAGAGACACGGGCCTTGGCGTAGTTGGGGGCAAAGGAGCCAGCCTGTCCTGCGGCGACGGCTCCAAAGATCAGAGCGTTGAACACACTACAGACAGACAGACGAATGGACGGACACAGTAAAACACACGAGAAACTGCGCATGCAAGGCAGACACAGCTGGTTTATAATATATAGTACATACGTACATGAAAATGTCGAAGAATGGAGCATAAATGATGCTATCACTGCGCTGAGCAACTTGAAAAGCACCATAGCGAAACACAAGGGCATAACCAAAGATGAGGATCCCTTGAGAGAAGCCGTACAGAAGACCTGCAAGGAGTGGAGCCAGCAGAGACCGCTGGTGGATCTTGTCCACCTCAATGGAGTACAGCTCATAGAAGGTGTCCTCCCGGTTGAGTCCCGCCACTGTCCTGATGTTCTCTATGGACTCCACAGCAACCTTCCCTGCTTCCTCCAGGTTCTTCTTGTTGCTCTTGGTGAATCCAGTCACCGTCTTGACCTGAAGGGCCCCGCCCGCCATCACTATGGGTACAAACCCAATGATGATGAAGGTGAGGCTCCACGAGTAGGCAAAGGCAATAGCCACTGAGAGGAGAAGACTGAAGGCGACCTGGATCAGCACACCCAGCCGTGACCCCGTGGCCCCCTGGACCTGGGCTGCGTCGCTGGCCAGTCGGGTGGTGAGGGCACCAGTGGAGTTGAACTTGTCGTCAAACCAGCCCATCTCCTGATGCAGCATGGCCTTGAACGTCCACTCCCGCAGACGAGCAGTGAGGTACTCACCCGCTAACGTAAAGAAGAAGGTCTGCAAGTGGGAGAGACAGAGAGTAGCATGTGGATGGTACACTTCAGCCTGAAGGCAAATGTGGGCAGTGCCAGCACACCTTGAAGAAGATGCCCACAGCACTGATTAGTCCAAGTGCAGCAAGGATACCTGTCCATGGGCCAACTTCGCTCAGTGGGTCTGACAAGGCGAACACCTGAGGCAGAGCAGCGGGAGCTGTCAGTGTGTGTGTGCAGCAGACCTGCAACCATGACAGAACAGGTGGGCAACACAGACAGACATACCCTTAATACTTGCCCAAACAGAATGGCAAAGACTGGAAATGCTGATCCTTCGATAATGCTCCCAAGGATGCCGAGCAAGATGTAATGCCACTCCTTTGCATTTGCCTTCAGCAGTTCCTTCATGGGGACTTGCTCCAAGGTCTTGTCATATTCCTCAAGCTGGGGGGGGGGGGGGATTGATTACATTCGGTAGTGAGGTCCATAGCCGATATATACAACCCGCAATCACAATACTATGTTGCAATATATAGAGTACAACATTTTACTGGTCAGGTTGAATTCCTGTCTTACGTGTTCACAGAGCAAGCAATTGATTGTACCGCATACCAGAAGCAACATACTTGACAAACACATTACATCTTAGACAGAGAATAATTCTAGAAGCATTTTACTGAGTTGAACAACATCATACAAGTGGTTCTGCTATGAAGGTTGGTCAGTGTGCACTATGGCTTCGATGGTACCTCCATTTGAGGTCAGACTCACACCTCTTAGGATTCAGAGTGTACAAACATGTCCCACCAATTTCTGTCTAGCAGTGGAGCTGCCATGTTGAGGTCACCCCCCACACTTCCCCCAGTGAGCCAATTGAAAAGAGGAGACTGATGCAATAGGCAAGATACTAGGAGAGGCAATAATGTAATGAAGTGGCTGCACAAGATCATTCACCAGCACTTGATGGCTGGGCTGGATCAAACAGCAAGGAGTCTTTGCTAGTGCAGTCAGTGGAAGCGAGGGCTAGATCACCTCAAGATTAGTTAGTGATCACTCTTCAAAATACAGTGGAATCTAAGGAAATCATTGGGAACCAGCTGGCTGTTCTGTATATGTGTCCCTAATACCGCCTTATGTGGTTGGGACAGCGCGCATCCTGAGTAGTGCAGCCTCTTGTTCTTCTTTGCATGCAAAGCCTTTCTGCTCTCTGTTCTACTGTTTTTGAGTCACACACAACATTACACACTGTCATTAGATGACAGTGTGTATTGTTGTCTGTGCAGTTAAGAGCTGCCTCTTGTTCACAGTCGGCGCGAGCGGTGGCCATTTGGGTAACGAGGAATATATATATAAAGTTATGGCAAGACGTACGATCGATATATGTGTGCGTGTGTGTGTTGCAGCATAGGCTCCTTTATGCATAGTCACACCAAAATGCCCACCATCTTCACAATAGACAAAACAGGTCTTTCGTTGTAAACACCAAACATGACAAGAGTCGCATGCATACACACTGCCACAACAAGGGTAGCCACGTACATACCTCCTTTTCACTAAGGTCCTTCTTCAGAGCCACTCCCTCTTCGTTTTCCTCCTTCTCCTCTTCGTCCACATTGCTCTTTCTTGACATCTGCCTTTCAAGATAGCTTAACTTTGATTGCTGCCGTTCTACTGCTGGTGGCCCGTGCTGCGATCCTGACTCGGATACAAAACGAGATCGCTTGGTGGGCTCAGCAAAAAGGTCCAACTCCTCCTCCAGAGATCCAGTGACCTGTGAGGTCACAAGGTCGCAGTACACACCCTCCTGTGCCATGAGTGTCTCATGATTGCCAATCTCTGCAACATGGCCTCCACTCAGGACAGCAATGGTGTCCGCATTCCGGATGGTGGACAAGCGGTGGGCAATCACAATGGTCGTACGACCTTGACGAGCCTACATGTGATGACAAATGCTGACATGTCAATGGGCAGAATACCATTAAGACACACAGCTGACTGACTCACCTTGTCCAGTGCATCTTGCACAATTCCTTCACTCTCTGCATCCAGAGCAGAAGTGGCTTCATCCAGGAGCAGGATCTTGGGGTCCCTCACTAGAGCTCGGGCAATGGCAATGCGCTGCTTCTGTCCTCCAGACATCTGCGCTCCCCTCTCTCCAACCAGAGTCTCGTACTTGTCCGGCAATGTCATGATGAAGTCGTGGGCGTTGGCTGCATTGGCTGCTGCCTCAATCTCCTTCTGGGACACACCCACTCTGCCGTAGCGAATGTTCTCTGAAATGGTGGTGCCAAAGAGGACTGGCTCTTGACTGACGATACCAATGTTCCTACGCAGCCACCGCAGGTTCAGGTCACGGAGGTCCTTGCCGTCTAAGAGGACAATCCCTTCGTTCACATCGTAAAACCGCTGGATAAGCTGGACAGAAGTGCTTTTACCACACCCACTTGGGCCCACTAATGCTAGGGTTTTACCCACATTGGCCTCCACGGAGAAGTTTTCCAATACAACAACATCGGGCCTTGATGGATAGGTGAAGGTGACATTCCTGAACTCCACCTTCCCTTTAACATGGTCTGGGCAGATCCCTGCATCAGATGTAATGTCAATTGGTGGGACCTGCAAAAACAACAAAACCCACGAATAATGTGCATTCACAGTGGGTGTGGTCATAACGGCAACCTATGCACACTCCACCCACCCTGTGGATGGTATTGTAAATGAACTCCATTGCACCTGCTGCCACACCCAGCTCCTCCAGACTGGGACCAGCCTGGCCAATAGAGAAGGCGCCAATCAGGACAGCAAAGAACACCTTCAAAGGGGAAGAAGAGAGGGGATGCTCAACACTTGCTAAGCAGAGATGCACAGTTCTGACAAGCCATGAAACCTTCACAAACATATTGACTAGGCATTACAGGGCACGTACGGTAAGTGTGGACCCTGGCAGAGTGATCCCCTGTCCGATGAGGAAGGCACTGAACCTGCAAATTGAAACACACTGTTTACCACTGCACAGCACCGTGGGGCTCAAGGCATGCCGCTCACGTTAGTGAGACTGCATAAACGACAAAGATGATGCAGTAAATCAAGCCTATGCTGAGTCCAGAGATCATGCCCTTCTTGGCTCCAAGTCTCCTGGCATCCACCAGCTTCCCCTTGTATCTGTTGTACTCCTTTTGCTCTCCCCCAAAGGCCACAACGGTCCTGATGGAGCCCAGCACCTCCTCTGCCACAGCACCTGCACGGGCATACAGCTTCTGCTCCTGACTGGAGAACACCGTCAGCAGCTACACGAAGGAGCAGGGGGGAGGAGCAGTACCAACACAGTTCATGTGTACTTCATTCATCCTCTGGCCTGGTAGTAGTGCCGTCCAAGGCATGCAACTAGCCTTTGTGAAGATAAATGCGGAAACGGCAAGGAGGGGTGTGAGGCCCAGCATGAAGAGCGTCAGGTAGGGTTCAATGGCAAAGCCCACAACGAATCCAGCAAAGAAGGTGGACATTAGCTGGAAGAAAATGCTGAGCTTGTCGCCAATTCCATCCTGCACTTTGATCAGGTCGCTGTGACGGGAGGGATGGAGAGAGGGAGGGTTGGCAGCACATGGTCAACTAGAACTCTCCCTGAGCAGACTAGACCAAGGGCGCTGGTGGGACAGTCCGAAGCACTCACTCCACAAGCCGAGAGTTGAGCTCTCCAGCTTTGTTCTCGTCGAACCAGGCCACATTCTGTCGCAGGATGGAACGGTAGAACATCTTCCTGATGCGGTGGGTCTGCCTCATTGCAGCCAGGGAGAAGGTGGAGACCTGGAAGAAACCCAGGAGCATACTTCCGACTGCAAGCCCAACAAAACCGGCCACATAGATATTCAGTCCGTTGAAGAGGTCCTCACTGGTTGTGCACACGAACGAGTCGCTTCCAAACGTGCCGAGTGCTTCACCACTCATGTTCCTAATTTCACGAATAGTTAAATTGACAAGAGGGCAGTTGGCTGGTAACTCATTTAAAAGAGTGCCGTTTACAGTGGCAGTGATGTTGGCCGAGATACTGTGGAACACAAAGAGGTTGACCATTTGTCCAAACACAAGCATCGACACCGGGAGGACGGCGCCATGGGCTATGGCGGCGAGGAGGCCCACCAACATCAGCAGCCAGTCAAGAGCTCCTGCAAACTTAAACTGCACAAGGACGAGAGAAGTGAACAGGGTTAGTTGCACAGTGTCCTACGACTCACAGAGCAAAGTAGTTGTACTAACCAGGTGGAGAATGTTTCCTCTCTTCTTTTTGTCTTTGCTTTTCTCCGTAGCATCTTGTGCGGCCTCCCGTTGGCGCCATTTTCTGCACAGCGGAGAGAGAGGATGGCATTCAATTCGTATGCACGGTGTCAATCACCGCTCACGAGTGACAACAAGCGTGCAAATTTTCGTCAACTAACTCTGTTTCCTCCGTCTTGTCTCTGTACGCTTCCGAGTTCGAGGCAGAGTCGTTGATCAATGAGGGACGGGCGTCCACCTTATCGTCTTTGTTTTCAATTCCAGTTTGGTTGGCGAGCTCCATTGCTCCGCTGCAGTTGCCAGTAGCACGCTGCTGTTGGTCTTGTGAGGCGATCTCTACAGGTGTACAGCTGGAACGTCTATATATCTGGTCACTCTCGGCGCCATTTATATATAGAGAGAGGGCGGGGCAACGGGAGCCGTGTGCTGGCAGGTAACTTCCGCCGGAACTGAGTAAGATAATCTGATTGGCCAACTAGGCTAGTAAACAAGCTGGAGAGACCCCATTGGCTCCCGTCAATCAAGAGCGTGGGCGTGCTGAACAGAGATTGTGCATCAAGTAGACAGCCTTCTACGATGAACAGCCCACTGCGCCGCGACCAGCCCAAGATGGCTAAAAGCAACACAACATTTTTTACCCCCAGTTACCAGGAGGAGTTTGGATACAAGGCAGCACAGAGGGAGCAGTGCATCCGCACAGGGTCATCCTCTGGCAACCGTAGAAACAACCCTCACCCCCCACATGTAAGTATACATGAAGGGCTCTCCTCTTCCCTCTCCCTTGTACACTTGAGCAGTTATGAAGACGTTTACTTTGCCAATTACTTCTTCCCTCAGGCCTTCATGGTGTGGCGATACCCCCCAAACCAGAAGGTCCTTGACAGCGACATTGACGCTTCAGCCCCTATCCCTCCCATCAATTTGGCTTGTCCCAACACTAACATTGCCTCCACATACCAAAAAGACTTTGAAAAGCCAGGTCAGCGCAACACCACACCCTAAACACCTTTGGATGACTACTATAATTATGCAACTACATAACATGTCCGGCATCCTGCTAATATTTGATTGTTCTCAAAAGATTGGATGCTCCAGTAACCTACTGCTGCCTTGTTACTGATTAAAGCATATCTAGGTTGCCGATACATTCAATCCTAAAGACTTTTGAGTGAATTGTGGGCTAGTGTTAACAAATAACTATCGCATGAGCCTTCCTAGCCACTCTGGACTTTACAATAACATGGCATGCTCCATCCCCACATAGCCACTAAGGCACAAGCCCTCTCCAGCCTCCCCACAAGCTCTGTTGTCGGTCAGAAAGCAGCTGAGCTGCGTTCCACTCAGAGCTGGTCCTTCCAGCCCCCCAAGCTGAGCTCCAGGCTCAGAAACATCACCCGATACGGCTGCAGCAACAACAAGAGCAGGCCAGCATGCGGCGCAGGTATGCTACATCACATGACATCACATGACATCATTATCATGAACCACATACTAACAGCATGCAAACTCGTAATGCATTCTCCACTACCACTTGCACAATAGTGTTTGTTACTGACTGCCTCCCCCTCCCCTCTGCATGCAGTTCCGACAATATCTGCCCAGGAGTGCCACCACTTCTCCAGCCAGGACACCTCATACAGTGAATCTTACCAGGTACGTGTACACATGGTGCATGTGGGTGATTACGCAACATCAGTCAGCAGCCCAGATTCCTAATATATGTGGTTTGAATTATTGAATTAAAGTGTTTAGAGGATAAGTCTATTTTTAGGTATGACATCATGTCTGTCATCATTCATGCCCTAATAAGGAAAAATACAAGTTGCCAAGCTAGATAATATAAATAGACTTGATGTAATCCCCAGATTTAGAATGGAATTTTAGCTGAAGTTCAACCCCACAGACATGCTGGCTACATGTGCCCTTTCACATTACTCCCCCAGTCAGAGCAAACCTGCCAACTGCCAAGGATTCCTTCAACTCTGCCAAAAATCCCTTCAAGTAAGCCAATACTCATCCTGTCAATCATTGTCTCTATACAAAGACAATGATTGACAGCATGGACAACACAACACTGCCACTCCATGTATGTGTTCCATCACACATTGCAGTCCAATGTTGACCAGTGTTCACAAACATCATCCCTTGTGTTATTCAGGTGTGAAAAGACGAAAAAAGCAATGTGGTGGTCCAGGGAAGTGCCAACCATCTTGGCTGTCACAGTGGACAGGACCTTCCTAAGGGCACAAATGAAAGAGAGAAAAGTGACTGAAACACATGACCACTAAATTCAACCCACTGTATATACTACTGTGTGTCTGTACTGCAACTTGTGATAATACTGAATAAGTGTGAAACCACAAGCATGTTTGGGCAGTTGCCTCTAGCAACCACAGAGATCGTGAGCTGTGGCCAGCATGATGCAACAAGCATGGCTAAGGGTATCCATGACAGCTTGGTGAACCCATTCACTACACCCACAGAATATACAATCCCCACCCCAACACACACACTTGAATCACCACAACAGGCTCTACAGTAATAGTGCCAGAGGAGTAAGGGAGTCTATATATAGTACAACAGCCTCTGAGTGAGTGGCTCTTGGCCTACAATGTACAGCCAAAAGCCTTCAACAGATCACCTTCACAGACATTCCTCACCTCACATCATGTTGCTTTTATTCCATAAGTTCCCCTGAGCTCATCTGGAGCTGAAATTTGGTCCAGCAACTGAGTAAGAGCAGCCCTCTCTCTTCTGCTGAGGAAGGAGAGGCTCAGGGAGAAACGCTGGGTGCAGGAGAGGTGGCTCAAGATCCCAGCAATAGCAGCAGAGTCAGATTGGGAGTGGTCCTGGGGCACACGCAAACAGAAGGCACTTGTAAATGGCCATCTGGGGCAACATGCTAAGAGCCCACAAAGTAGAGGAAACACAGACAAACTGACCCACAACCAAACACTCTACCCCCCCCCCTGTGCTGGTCTAGCGTGCTAGACTACAGCTGCACATGCACACACAGAGTAATGATAAAACAAGCCAGAAAGTGCTTGTAGATGGTAATCTGGAGTAACAGTGGCGACACACCTCATTTAAAGCCACCAAGATGTCTCCGAGAAGCTGCACGCTGGATCCCACAGGGAACACCTGTTCCAACCCCTTAGCGCCGAGTCTCAACAGGAGATCATAGCGTTTAGTCCCATTGTCAGGACAACCTCGCCACGCCCGCAGGAACTCTTGCTGATTGGTGGGTGTGTCTGTCACTAGGGATCCGCCTGACTCCTCCCCCTCCCAGGACGGCTGTCCTCCATTGGTGGCCTTGCTCCATGGATGAGAGCCTGGGACACTTGCCCTTGAAGGTGTGCGATCCACAGGCTTCAGATGGGCAGCTTTCACAATCTCCCTGTGGTTAATGAATCCATTACTTGCTGCTTGCCTCACCACAGTCTAGCATGCTAGACCCTCGCTGCCACTGGACACTTACACGAGGGCAACCAGGAGGGAGGGTCTAGCACACTAGACTAGTGTCAGCACAGTCTAGCATGCTAGACCCTCACTGCTACTGGACACTTACACGAGGGCAACCAGGAGAGAGGGTCCAGCACACAAGACTAGTGTCAGCACATGTCCACACATTTTCCCACCACAAATCTTCCACTGCCACTTCCTAAGCTAAGTTAGACTGAGGATAAGGGCTATAATATCCAATCTTAATTCATTCATTGGTATCCTAGGTAACAAAGATTGCAGCATTGGAATAATGACAAGACCATGTATCAAAAGTTGGGAGACAGAAACACTGTAAGGGGAGTAAGAGGCTGTGGCACATCTACATTTTTGTGGCACGCGTCAACGGGTGCGGCATCACATGATATTCTGCAATTCTATGTCTATGGCAATGTGCAGTGTTCGTGGGTGGGACAATGGGAGATGCAGAGTAGTGGCTGTGTGGCTAGGAGAAAGTCATCCACAGGCATACACTGCAAAATCCGGCTGCCTGAGCAATGGATCACTGCTTCAGTGTGTGCATGGCAGTAAGACCTTTGGCAGTAAGACCTTTAGTGTAGTAAAGACCTTTGGCAGTAAGACCTTTAGTGTAGTAAAGACCTTTGGCAGTAAGACCTTTAGTGTAGTAAAGACCTTTGGCAGTAATCTAATCTTATCTTATGCTATGCAGCAGATGAAGACCTTCGTGGTAAAATCGTTCTACCACCAACTCTCCTTCATTAATTGCTGTGTGATTTGCTTAAGATAAATCCTGGATAATGGCATATAAAAGCATGATGTGCATGAATGCATGGCTGCAGCTAGATGAATAGATGCGCTACGGCATTACGTTCATTCACCACGCTAGTACCGAAAGCCGCTTGGCCAACCTGAAACGCGCCTCCATGCATGCGGGCACACCATAGGGTCTGGTATATCTACGGCACACGAAACACTCACCTGAATTCTTCGTAGGATGCAACTTTTTGGCGAATTGCACGAAATTTTGCATCATTCTCTCTTTGGTATGTTTCTTCCGCCCTTCTGGCTGCCCAGAGCTCCTTCTTTAATTTCTCCACGTTAACTGTAGTCGTGGGGTGTGTCTGCTCCGCAGCCGCCATTTTCAGAAAGTGCACGTGATGTGCATGTGATCATAATAAGCGTCGCGTCCACATCCGCCTACACGCACAACGCTCGGAAGCTAGGCGCCCAGCAGTGCACCATGGATGATCGCGGATCAGAGCGCGAGACGGCTGAAGCGACAATCGTCCTGCAAGACAGCGAGTCGCCCTCCGCATCGGTGCAGTACAAATCTAGCGCCGACAGTCCCGGGGATGAAGCAACGGGAGCTGGTGGATCATGTGAAGCGGAAGCCACTATCGTCGCGTACGTGGGTCCAAAACCACATAGCCAGATGCGGTCTGGTAACGCGAGCCTCTGTTAGCACCATGCCTCCTTTAGGGTGTCCATGCTAGCACGTACAACAACCCAACAACTGTACATGTGCGCGCGTCAGCATTGTCTTCTGTTCCCTTCTAACCCTCGCTACCTCTCCTTGATCCATGCTGGTATAGACCTGCAAAGCAAGTACAGATGGAGAGTGATGATAAGAATGCGAGAGCAGAGGAAGGAGATAAGAGACCTGGCATTAAAGCCATCCTGCATTTGGTGAGTGAACTAGTGTTGGAATCAATCAATGACGCAACACACTATCAGGCCGGAGGCAATGAGCCATGCAGCAACATGAAACAAAAAGTGCGGCTTGTAGCACACATACAAAGTGTCCAATGTCTGGGTGGCAAGGTATCTCTGACACGTCAAGTGCATATTTCACACACACACCAGCCAATTGGGAACTGTCTTTCCAATAATTGGGTAGCATGCAGCTGCTACCATCATCAGGGAGTAATGACTGCAGAGGACTCATGCACAAATAAGGATGGTGGTCAAAGTGAATGATGTGGTGGCAGAGGGATAAAATTAAAAATAAAATAGTATATAATAAAGCTATGAATAATTATGCACACAATATGCCTAATGAATGCACACCATGCAAGTTAAACTACGCACTGCTTAGTTGAGTAGAGCCGTGTACTCTCTAGGCAGCGTTCCTCTGTCCTGGTTCAGTGTGCTGGAGTGGCGCTGATTGTGCCAGCTCTCAAGGAGGCACCGTGGGGGGACGAAAGAGGGTGCCCTAACCCAAATACAATGTAATACAATAACCCTAGCCCTAACAGAACACTGTACACTACAGCACGTATGCAGTACTGTTACATGTGTTTCACTACATGTACTCAGTGTATTTGCCAGTGTATAAGGATCGAAAGGAAAACACTGTCTTGTTTCCCCATATCCAGTTCAGTTTTGCAAGAATTTTTGACTGGGTGCTAATGCTGGTTGGGTTCCTGGCTGCCGCTGCCAATGGCGCAGTCCTGCCGACATCCATGGTTGTGTTTGGAAGGATGATTGATCTCTTTGTGTACAAGAACTTCACTGCTGAGATCGCAGCCAACCTAGGGAATGCCACGCCCAACACAGTTGACGATGCTGACCTCAACTGCTCACTTGTGGAGTCTGGGCTTGTCGCCCTTTCCACAATGACTCAAACTTCATCCCTGGCGTTCAGTTTGGGAGACTTTCGGTGCCTCTCTAATGCCGACTTCCTAAGCAATTTGGACATCTTCATCATTGCATTTGTGTGTCTTGGGGCTGGCAGTGTCATCCTGGGCTTCATCCAGGTCTCCACCTTTTCCCTGGCTGCAACGAGGCAGACCCACCGCATCAGGAAGAGGTTCTACCGTTCCATCCTGCGACAGAACGTGGCCTGGTTTGACGAGAACAAAGCTGGAGAGCTCAACTCTCGGCTTGTGGAGTGAGTGCCCCGGACTGCCCCACCAGCGCCCTTGGTCTAGTCCGCTCAGGGAGAGTTCTGGTTGACCATGTACTGCCTGCTAACCCTCCCTCCCTCCCTCCCTCCCTCTCACAGCGACCTGGTCAAGGTGCAGGATGGAATTGGTGACAAGCTTAGCATCTTCCTCCAGCTGACGTCCACCTTCTTTGCTGGATTCGTTGTGGGCTTTGCCATTGAACCCTACCTGACGCTCTTCATGCTGGGCTGCACTCCACTGCTCGCAGGCGCATCCTTCATTTTTGCCAGGGCAGGTTGCTGCACACAATGACACAACATACATGTGTGTAGTGATTAAGTGTGTTCATCTTCCACCAGTGAGTGGTACTGCTCCTCCCCCCTGCTCCCTTCGTGTAGCTGCTGACGATGTTCTCCAGTCAGGAGCAGAAGCTGTACGCCCATGCAGGTGCTGTGGCAGAGGAGGTGCTTGGCTCCATCAGGACCGTTGTGGCCTTTGGGGGAGAGCAGAAGGAGTACAACAGATACAAGGGGAAGCTGTCAGATGCTAAGAGGCTTGGAGCCAAGAAGGGTGCCATTACTGGAGTAATGAATGGCCTGATCTATGTCATCATCTTCACAGTGTATGCTGCGGCACTGACGTGAGTGTTTGATGTGTGTTAAGCGATGTAGGCTGGCTCATGGCACACTGACGTGAGTGCCCACTGCCAGAGAGAAGTACTAGATGACAGTGCACAGCTGCTGTGGTAAAGGCAGCAGCTAATGCCAGTTTTGTGTGTTGTGTGTCTTTCTCATAGGTTTGGCGCTTTCCTCATTGGCGAAGGCTTGGCCCTCCCTGGAGAAACACTCACAGTAAGAACAGAGCTCTCCTGCCTCACCTGCCCTCTCTCTCTCTCAAGCACAGTTAACTGAGGCACTGCAGTGACATCTACCCCTGCCTTGCAGGTCTTCTTTGCCATCTTGCTTGGTGCCCTGTCGATTGGCCAGGCCACACCAAATCTGGAGGAGCTGGGTGTGGCAGCAGGTGCAATGGAGTTAATTTACGAGACAATCCACAGGGTGGGTGGAGCGAGCATGGGTCATCACGATGACCACACCCACACAGAATGCACACTTCCTGTGGGCTTTATTGTTGTGCAGGTCCCGCCCATTGATAGTTCATCTGATGAAGGGGCCATCCCCAATCACATTGAAGGGAAGGTGGAGTTCAGAGGTGTTACGTTTGCCTATCCATCAAGGCCCGACACAGTTGTCATGGATGACTTCTCAGCGGAGGCCACTGTGGGTAAAACCCTAGCATTAGTGGGTCCAAGTGGGAGTGGTAAGAGCACCACAGTCCAGCTTATCCAGCGGTTCTATGACCCTAATGTGGGTACTGTCCTCCTCGACGGCAAGGACCTCCGTGACCTGAACCTGCGGTGGCTGCGTAGGAACATTGGTGTCGTCAGTCAGGAGCCAGTCCTCTTTGGCACCACCATTGCAGAGAACATTCGCTACGGCAGAGTGGGCGTGTCCCAGGAGGAGGTTGAGGCAGCAGCCAAGGCTGCCAACGCCCACGACTTCATCATGACATTGCCGGACAAGTACGAGACTCTAGTTGGAGAGAGGGGAGCGCAGATGTCTGGAGGACAGAAGCAGCGCATTGCCATTGCCCGAGCTCTAGTGAGGGACCCCAAGATCCTGCTCCTGGATGAAGCCACTTCTGCTCTGGATGCAGAGAGTGAAGGAATTGTGCAAGAGGCACTGGACAAGGTGAGTCAGTCAGCTGTGTGTCTTATGGTATTCATGACCATTAACACATCAGCATTTGTCATCACATGTAGGCTCGTCAAGGTCGTACGACCATTGTGATTGCCCACCGCTTGTCCACCATCCGGAATGCAGACACCATTGCCGTCCTGAGTGGAGGCCATGTTGCAGAGATTGGCAATCACGAGACACTCATGGCACAGGAGGGTCTGTACTTTGACCTTGTGACTGCACAGGTCACTGAAGTGCATGCAGAAGTGCCTGTGTTGCGTCGTAAGACAACTAGGAGGTCTGGTTCGGTTAGAAGATCGGTTAGAAGATCGGGTTCGGGACTGACTCGCAAGCCTTCACTGGTTCGCCAGCTGTCCAAGATGGTGGGCGTGGACATGGTGGAGGTGGACACGGTGCAGCCAGGTGATGAGGTGGATGGCCTGGAAGAGGGACTGAGCAGGAAGGAGGTGAGTGAGAGGTGGTGTGCTCAACACGTCGGCCCTACGTCTTCCTCTTGGTGAAATCTGCATTGCACGTGAAAGGGAATCCACTTCTGCTGCTTGTCACAGATTAAGGACTATGAAGATAGCATTCCGCAAGTTGGTCTGATCCGGCTGCTGCAGGCAAACGCCCGTGAAGCCCCCCTGATTGTGCTGGGCATCCTCGGGAGCTTCTTCGAGGGCTCGGCCTTCCCCGTGTTTGCCATCTTTTTTGCCGAGATTCTTCGGGTGAGCCCAGAGAAGTGACTGTCTGCTCCTGTAGCTGTAGTGTGAAGTGCCATGCGCTGTTTGGCATGCACAGCTTACATGCCTGCCATGCCCGCCTTGTTAGGTGTTTGTTGACCCGAACCCTTTGGAGGATATTGGACTGTGGACTGGACTCCTGGTGGTGCTTGGCGTTGTTGTGGCAATAGGCATCTTCTTCAAGGTACACGGGCAGCCGGGCCCAGGGAGGCTGGACCTGGTTATCATCAACCACTTCACTCCCTCCCACTTGCAGACTTTCTGCTTTACGCTAGCGGGTGAGTACCTCACTGCTCGTCTGCGGGAGTGGACGTTCAAGGCCATGCTGCGTCAGGAGATGGGCTGGTTTGACGACAAGTTCAACTCCACTGGTGCCCTCACCACCCGACTGGCCAGCGATGCAGCCCAGGTCCAGGGGGCCACGGGGTCACGGCTGGGTGTGCTGTTTCAAGTTGCCTTCAGTCTTCTCCTCTCACTGGCTATTGCCTTTGCCTACTCGTGGAGCCTCACCTTTATCATCATCGGGTTTGTGCCACTTGTGATGGCTGCTGGCGCCTTGCAAGTTAGAGCTGTGACAGGTTTCTCCAAGCGAAACAAGAAGGACCTGGAGGAAGCAGGGAAGGTTGCCGTGGAGTCCATAGAGAACATCAGGACAGTGGCGGGACTCAACCGGGAGGACACCTTCTATGAGCTGTACTGCACTCAGGTGGACAGGATCCACCGACGGTCTCTGCCGCAGCCACCCCTGGCAGGGATCCTGTATGGGTTTTCCCAGGGAATTTACCTATTTGGCTATGCTATTGTGTTCCGCTATGGTGCCTTCCAGGTCCTGCAACCAACTGACAGCGTCCTTTTTGCACCATTCTTTGACATCTTCAGGTAGGCCACCATAGGCATACAGCACACTACACATACATGCATCATGCATGCATATATATATATACACTCTATTATTTGACAATCACTCTTCATGATACATCCGTCTGTTTGTCCGTCTGTGTAGGGTGTTCAATGCTTTAATCTTTGGAGCAGCAGCTGCAGGACAGGCCGGCTCCTTTGCCCCCAACTACGCCAAGGCCCGTCTTGCTGCCAACAGGATTTTTGCCCTGATTGATCGCATCCCTGAGATAGACAGCTATTCACCAGAGGGGGAGAAACCGGAAAAGGTGACACACCACACCACACCACTATGCCACTGGGATACACTCTAAACTCCCTTACTACGCCTTCTCTCTCCCTTTCTTTATTCTTCCTCCCTCACTGGACCACACTTCTCTCCCCTCTCTCCCCGTCACACCCTCCTACTCTTCCTCCCACAGACCCTCGGTGAGGTTGAGTTCTCCAATGTCCACTTCTCCTACCCAGCTAGACCAGAAGTGGAGGTGCTGAAGGGATTAAGCTTAAGCGTGCAGCAGGGGAAAACTCTGGCATTAGTGGGGCCCAGTGGGTGTGGCAAGAGCACAGTGGTGTCTCTGATTGAGCGGTTCTACGACCCTTCCCTTGAGGAGAGTGGCAAGGTGAAAGTTGACAAAAGGGACCTGCGCTCACTCAACATTCAGTGGCTGAGGTCCAAGATCGGCTTGGTTAGCCAAGAGCCAGTTCTCTTTGATGGAAGCATTGCAGACAACATCCGTTATGGGGACCTCTCTCGGGAGATCAGTGACAAGGAGGTGGAGGCGGCAGCCAGAGCCGCCAACATCCACGACTTCATAATGTCCCAGCCGAAGGTTAGCTCACCCTTGGCATAGCCTGAGGGTTCCTGAGGAGTATCCAATCTTGTCCTGTTTCCCTCCAGGGTTATGACACTAATGTTGGATCCCGAGGCACCCAGATGTCCGGAGGACAGAAGCAGCGCATTGCCATTGCCCGAGCTCTAGTGAGGGATCCCAAGATCCTGCTCCTGGATGAAGCCACTTCCGCTCTTGATGCAGAGAGCGAGAAGGTATGTCCCTCTGTGTGGTGTGGGTAGGGCAAGGGCAGCATACGCTGAGGGTGTGACTGTGTGACCTCCTATCCGTTACCACCATCAGATTGTCCAAGAGGCTCTGGACCGTGCCCAGGAGGGCCGCACCAGCATTGTGATTGCCCACCGCCTGTCCACCATCCAGAATGCAGACCAGATTGCCGTGGTCAAGGCTGGCAAGGTAGAAGAGGTTGGCACTCATAGCGTACTCCTCCAGAAGAAAGGCATCTACTACCGACTGAACAGGGCCCAGCTCTTCAGAAAGGAAGCAGTGTAGCACTTAGAGGCAGCAGCCTCCTGAACCCAGACCTATCTGATATCATACTACGTAAGTTTAGAGATGTACTGTTCAAATGAGATCACCTTCACCTTTCCAAATGTCATATATTATCTTGTACAATCAGTTCAGTCTCAGTCTTCACCTCAAACAATATCACAGAGTATTTCATCATTTATGTTTTACAGTATACATCTTCTGCATGCGGGGTACTAATGGCAGCGAACCAGTGCTGTAGATACACTATTAAGGCATTAACCCAGTGGCATTTAGATAATGGAATGTTAATTACTATGATAAAATCAAATCAATGGTGGAACATGCACACGTGTGTGTGAAGATGGGTGCATCAATGGCGAATTGACATGCATGTCACAAGCCTGTGGCTATCTTTGCTCAGCTTCTGAAACGTCAGACACTTTCTACAAGGAGATGGGCAAGTGACGGTCACTGCAGCACGCCAACAGCTAGGAGCAGCACTCCAAACAGCCACTGTAATTGAACTCACTTCCTCTACCTGTTTTACTTCTGCTTTCTGCTGCTTGCTCCTTTGTACAACTCTATACCCACCAGCCGCCATAACATATCCGCCATATATGGTTAATCCCAGCATGAGAGTTGCGAAAGTCTTCTGTCCAGCATTTAATACCTTTCCCCAGGCCTCCATTTTAATCACATGATCTGCACGTGACCGGACTCGGATGAATATGGCTACCGTTCGCTAGCCCCTTACAGTCATGAAGTTGAACGATAAGGAACTAGCGCATTTCGCTGAGACTGCAAACGGAAGAGCGGACAAGGAAGGAATTCTTTGGATCAAAGAAAATGATGGGAAGCTAAAAAAGAAAGGAGGTTAGTTGAACGACCGTTCCTGACCTGTGTGTGCAGATGTTAAAGCACGCACGTTTGGCCTTTATCTTCTTCCAGTCCACAACAGGCGCTGGTTCAAGTTGATTGGCAACCTCTTGTTCTACATGAAATCTGAAATTCCGGTAGGTGATTTAGGATTTTACGGTGGCCCTCCTGAAGTTTTAGAAGCGTAATAATTATCATTAGTGCGTATGCTATGTGCGCCACTGTGGTTTGGTGAAGTCATCCATTGTGGAATACAGTGGAACCTCTCTATTGAGATCACCATTGGGACCCAGCTGGCTGCCCTGTGTAGAGAGGTGTCCCTAATTCAGAGGTATATTTGTACACAGCTCTATGTGGTTGGGACAGCAGACAGTGTCCTCATTAGAGAGGTGTCCTTTATTAAGAGTGCCCTTTATGGAGAGGCTCCGGTGTAGAGGAAGTTGGTTGGCGGTTGGTGTGTCCATCGTCCTAAAGTGTGACACACAGCAGGGCGTGTGGCCAGTTTGAGTTGTTCTGCCATACCAGGGACTGAATGTGTGTGCACTGCAAGTTGCGTGACAACAGCACACTCCATGGGTTGTGGACATTACAGGTGACCAGTTTCAGTGTACTTCACTCCCTCACTAGTGCACGAGTGTGTGTTCGATGAGGCTGCTAACGAACAAATTGACAAGTATGTGTAGGACATTTTAAACAACCAACAGAAATTGAATGTTTCACATTGCTGTGTGGGCTTAAGTGAAAATACTTGGTAAATTGGTAGGGTAGTGCTCCTTGCAAGGCTTCTGGCAACAAATCCACCCCATTCACCTTGCTTCCCATCCTCTCCTTCCCTCTCCTCATCCCCTCTCCTTCCCTCTCCTCATTCCCTCTCCTTTCCTCCCCTCCTCTCTTCCTCCCTGCCCTCCACCCTTCCACTCACAGTCCTCCCCTGTGTATGGCCTGGTCGTCCTCCTCCACTCCTCCGTTGAGGTGGACCGCGAGGATCCGGAGCTCAGCCACTCCTTCCACATCTCCTTCGAGCACGACTCATCAGTGTACTTCCTGGCAGCGGAGAGCGCTCAGGACATGGCAGAGTGGATGCTGGCCATTAAATCAGTGGGGTGGGTGGGTTGGATCTGAGGGGATGGGTGGGTGGGGTCTGGGGCCTGTCCAGGTGACATACGTCAGCACTCTGTGTGTGAGACTGCTCACCTGTCGGTCTGCCTGTCTGTGTGTAGGTATGCGCAACTGTTGAATGCCGTGTCGGAGCTAAGGGCTAAGATCTATCATCTCTCATGCGTGGACCCCATCCCAGCCTCAAATCCGCTCAGCATACATCCCTTTAAGACGTTGAAGGACCTACAACCTGGTGTGTGTGTGTACTGTGTGTGTTGTGTGTGCTTGGTTCTTGACTTAAGTGTGCATGTTTGTGACTCAAGCACTGAAATGGTTCTGTTTGCAGCTGTTGGTCCCCCTTCAGATGATGATCCTCTTTTGAACCTCTCATTAGGTGCGTCTAGAGGCTCCTAATTTGTGTGGTTGAAACCTCCCCCATGCACCCTCCCTTGCCCCTCCCCCTGCCCCTCCCACTTCCTTCAGCCTGTAGCTCCCTTGTGTCTGCACGCAGCAGTGGCCTCCCCTCAGCACTCATCATCACCAACACCAAGACGCCTCCGCAGAGCTACTGGGTCAGATACGCCCAGACAGAGGTGGTTGAGGTACTCCTGCAGCACTGTGTGTGTGCACGTGTGTGTGTGTGTGCACGTGTGTGTGTGTGTGTGCACGTGTGTGTGTGTGTGCACGTGTGTGTGTGTGTGTGTGTGCACGTGTGTGTGTGTGTGTGTGTGTGTGTGTGTGTGTGTGTGTGTGTGTGTGTGTATGTGTGTGTGTGTGTGTGTGTGTGTGTGTGTGTGCACGTGTGTGTGCACATGTGTGTGTGTCTGTCTGTGTCCATGTGTCCGGGTGTCTAAATGCCCTCTCCTCTCCACTCCACCCCACCCCATCCTCTTCCTCCTCCCAGCAAACCTGTGACCCACGGTTCTTCACCACTGTGGTGCTGACCACTGGGACAACTCTCACTTCCACACTGCTCAAGTTTGAAGTGTTTGATGTCTACGACAGAAACGAGAAGAAGGTATGAATATCATTACTGTGGAGGATAAACGGCCGTGTACCAGGTCACTGTTCTGTTGTTCACAGATGATACCAATAGGGAATGCAGAATGCAGCGTGAGAGACCTACTTCAAAGTCCAAATTTTCACGTCAGAGTTGACATCAGGTAGGAAGTGAATGTTGTGCTCATTTGTGCTTCTCACACATGTGACAGTGTATGGTAGTGAAGGTGTGTGTGACAGTGTGTGGTAGTGAAGGTGTGTGTGACAGTGTGTGGTAGTGAAGGTGTGTGTGACAGTGTGTGGTAGTGAAGGTGTGTGTGACAGTGTGTGGTAGTGAAGGTGTGTGTGACTGTGTGTGGTAGTGAAGGTGTGTGTGACAGTGTGTGGTAGTGAAGGTGTGTGTGACAGTGTGTGGTAGTGAAGGTGTGTGTGACAGTGTGTGGTAGTGAAGGTGTGTGTGACAGTGTGTGGTAGTGAAGGTGTGTGTGACAGTGTGTGGTAGTGAAGGTGTGTGTGACAGTGTGTGGTAGTGAAGGTGTGTGTGACAGTGTGTGGTAGTGAAGGTGTGTGTGACTGTGTGTGGTAGTAAAGGTGTGTACCGCTGTACATCGGACTGCAGGCAAGGATCAGCAGCTAACGGCTTTTTGAGTGTCCTGGGCTGGAAGGTGAGTGGGATGGGCGGGATGCACTAGGGATGGGTGGGTGTGGCATGCACTAGGGGTGGGTGGGGCATGCACTACGGATGGGCGGGGCATGCACTAGGGGTGGGTGGGGCATGCACTAGGGGCGGGTGGGGCATGCACTAGGGGCGGGTGGGGCATGCACTAGGGATGGGTGGGGCATGCACTAGGGATGGGTGGGGCATGCACTAGGGGTGGGTGGGGCATGCACCAAGGATGGGTAGACTTCCATTCTTTTCAAACAACCACCTTCTTGTCTCCCTGAAGGACACCAGTGACTCTACCCTAAATCCCCCGGGTGCTGCAGCATGCAGGCCTGTGTCACCACTCCACTCCGGCTTTGAGGTAGGTTGAGAGAGGAGATAGTTTGTTACCATGGCAACAAATTATCCTGTTGCATCTGTTGTCAAGGGCTGGCGAGTTGAAGATGGCCAGGGGAACAAGAGTGCCTCCTTGCGGTGAGTGGCTCACACTGAGGTGGAGGGCTGTTGGCTGGGGCTCTGCCTTTGGGGGGGTCACTGGCTGTTGACCACCTGGTTGGTTGCCTCCACTGCACTTACAGGCTGCCCTTCAATCGGTTGATGATGACAAAATTCCAGTTCCCAGTTGCAAAGTGGGTCTAGAACCTTCACATTGCAGCTCACGCCTTACTGACACAACACACGCACACTTGCCATCACTCCCCCAGGGTGGGGGACCCACCGATCAAGGTGTCAGAAGTGATGGGGGAGGGACTGTACTCCTGGACAGTGCCGCGGCAAATGCTGTGAGTCACAACAGGTCACATGTGCGTCACATGACACTAGTGCACTCACATGACACACCCTGGCCTCCAGTCAACTGCTCATTGCTGACGACAACCGATGGCTCAGCTACTACCAAACTCTGGGCACAGTGAGTTTGACCTGCATGTGCCTGTCATGTGACCTGCATGTGACTGTCATGTGACCTGCATGTGACTATCATGTGACCCAGCTGCAAGAGGAGTGGGAGATGAACAGGCAAGATGTGATGCTGGACCACTCCACGATGGTCAGCTACTACCGAGATGTGCTCAAGGAGATGGACCAGCTGCAGGCAGGAGGGTTCACCTTTAAGAAGAGCACAGAAAAGGGGGCCATGGGCTACGAGTTTGTTCCCACCAACCTCCATGTGCAGTACATGAGGGTGGAGCTGGAGGAGCACCCCGCCCCCCTCATTGCTTACGAGGTGGTGACTGTTGGAGCTCCCACACCCTACGGACTCAAGTACAAGCATGGAGGCTTGATGCGTTGGCATCAGGTGCACCCGTACTCCATGGCCAAGTGAGTCGTGAGCGGGTGGAGCATCACATGGCATGTGTCATGTGACATGCATGTGACCTGCTCCGCAGTCACTATGACAACCACAGCAGCAGTGAGAACAGGACCTGCAGAGGGAAGGTGGTGCTAGGTGAATCTCAGCATAGCATGGCATCAGCTCCACTTTGCCCTCATGTGTGGCCTCTCCAAACTACACACGTATGTCCTTTCTCCCCTACAGGCCATATGGAACACAGCATTGCGCGCATCCATTCTTTGTGTGAAGAACTCTTGCAGTGAGTGTGCCTCTGGGGGCACTCTAGGCACTGTAGGTACCCCTAGGGGTCACCCATGGGGGATCTTAGTTACCCTAGGGGTCACCCGTGGGGGGTCTTAGTTACCCTAGGGGTCACCCGTGGGGGATGTAAGTTACCCTAGGGGTCACCCATGGAGGATCTTAGTTACCCTAGGGGTCACCCATGGAGGATCTTAGTTACCCTAGGGTAACACTGTCACTCCTTTCTTGTTTGCAGAGAATGTGACAATCATGTTGTTTCTTCCATCAACAAAGTTTTCTACCATCTGCAAACAGAGGTGACCCCGCTCCCTGCCACACCCCCGCTACACCCCTCCTTGACCCCACCCCTTTCCACGTGCTGCAGGTGTACCAATTGAGCAGCCACTGTTCCATCAACCTCGTAGACGAGGCCTTGGTGGAGATGCAGGGACAGACTGTGACCACAAAGGACCTGCCTTGGTCTTTGCTGCAGAAGAATTTATCTGTGGTGTGTGTGTGTGTGTGTGTGTGTGTGTGTGTGTGTGGTGTGTGTGTGTCTGTGTGTGTGTGTGGTGTGTGTGTGCGCGCGTGTGGTGTGTGGTGTGTGTGGTGTGTGTGGTGTGTGGTGTGTGTGTGTGTGTGTGTGTGATGGTGGTGTGTGTGTGGTGCATACGTGTGTGCGTGCGTGGTGATACTGACAGCGTGTACCATGTGCCAATGTGTGTCTCTGCAGAGCCTTCTATTTGACCACATTGAATCCAAGCTGACCAAGCTTAGTGCAAAGCTGACGAGCCTGGGCTGTGTGGAGCCAGCAGGTGAGCAGACCAGCTGCATGAGGAGAAGACAGCTGAGAATGTTGGTGCCACTTTCCCCCTCCATCTTCCTCCTCCTCTCTTTCCTCTTCCCTAGATGTCCTTGAGGCGATGCAGCCATGGAGGCCTCTTGTCCAGCCCGCTACAGATGAGTTCTTGAACCGTCTGTATGATGTGGCAGAAACACTCCACCGTGCAGTCTATTTCGTCTTCCTTAAGGTGTGCATGTGACCTGCATGTGATGCGCATATGATGTGCATGTGACCTGCATGTGATGCACATGTGACTGGCACACTACATCTGCACCTGCACTACTCATTGTCCACAGGATGCCCATGACCTCCAATACGACAAGGTACTTCAAGGGCTACGCGGCTACCGACACCGCAGGGACATCTGCTTCACACATGCTGTAAGATGTGGGTGGGGCAGTGCAGACAGCTGTGAGATGTGGGTGGGGCAGTGCAGACAGCTGTGAGATGTGGGTGGGGCAGTGCAGACAGCTGTGAGATGTGGGCGGGGCAGTGCAGACAGCTGTGAGATGTGGGCGGGGCAGTGCATGCAGCTGTGAGATGTGGGCGGGGCAGTGCATGCAGCTGTGAGATGTGGGCGGGGCAGTGCATGCAGCTGTGAGATGTGGGCGGGGCAGTGCATGCAGCTGTGAGATGTGGGCGGGGCAGTGCAGGCAGCTGTAAATCACATTGCCTTTCAGCATGTTGTGTGTTGTTGTTTGTGGCAACCATAAGCCGTTTTGTTGCCTGCGTGCAGGTAGCCACTCTAGCAACAAGTTTTGCGACCAAGATACGCCAGGCAGCAGTGGATGCCTCCTTCGGTAACCAGCTGAGCCACGTGGGGTTCTTGGTCTACTGGGAGAGCCTGCTCAGCACCCACGGTTTGTCTCCACCTCCCCACTCCTCCACCTCCCCACTCCTCCACCTCCCCACTCCTGCACCACCCCACTCCTCCACCTCCCCACTCCTCCAACTCCCACTCCTCCACCTCCCCACTCCTCCACCTCCCCACTCCTGCACCACCCCACTCCTCCACCTCCCCACTCCTCCAACTCCCACTCCTCCACCTCCCCACTCCTCCACCTCCCCACTCCTCCACCTCCCCACTCCTCCACCTCCCCACTCCTCCACCTCCCCACTCCTCCACCTCCCCACTCCTCCACCTCCCCACTACTGCAGGTGATGAGATGGGTATGTTGGAAGATTTCTATGTGGCAATTCAGGACCTCAACAACACCCGCCTGAAGATTGTGTGTGGAGACCCAATTGTAGGTCCCACCGTACAGGGGACAAGGTACACACACACGCACACACACACACACACACACAAACACACATGCACACATGCACACACATGCACACACACACACACAAACACACACACACACACACACACACACACACACACAAACACACATGCACACATGCACACACATGCACACACACGCACACAAACAACACACACAAACACACATGCACACATGCACACAAACACACACACACAAGCACACACACAAACACACACACACACACACACACACACAAACACACATGCACACATGCACACAAACACACACACACACAAGCACACACACAAACACACACACACACAAACACACACGCACACAAACACACACACACACAAACACACACAAACACACACACACACAAACACACACACACACACACACACACACAAACAACACACACAAAGACACACACATGCACACATGCACACAAACAACACACACAAGCACACACACAAACACACACGCACACAAACACACACACACACAAACACACACACACACAAACACACACACACGCACGCAAACACACCACATCTGTCCTTCCACTCTCTTTCCAGATACAAGGTGACCATCCAAATGCCCCTGGAGGATACACTCTTCCGCCTCTTCCCCATTGAAGTGCAGAAGGGGAAGGAGCTGGAGGTATGTGTGGTCCTTTTCACGCAGGGCATCAACGAGCAGCAGTCCCTGGCCGACCGCATTGGTGACAACACCCTACAGGACACCATTAACATGGAGAATTGCAGAGCCATCCGGCAGTACATAGCTCGCTTTGGAGAGGTGTTCGCCCTTGCAGGTGGGGTGTGGCGGGGAGGGGCAAGGGGTGTGGCGGGAGGAGCAAGGGGTGTGACGGGAGGGGCAAGGGGTGTGACGGGAGGGACAAGGGGTGTGACGGGAGGGACAAGGGGTGTGGTGGGAGGGACAAGGGGTGTGGCGGGGAGGGGCAAGGGGTGTGGTGGGAAGGGGCAAGGGGTGTGATGGGAAGGGGCAAGGGGTGTGGTGGGGAGGGGCAAGGGGTGTGGTGGGGAGGGGCAAGGGGTGTGGCGAGAGGAGCAAGATGGGTGTGGCGGGAGGAGCAAGATGGGTGTGGCATGCACACACGTAGGGAGGTCCTTGTTATTGTGCCGTTGTGTGTGCAGACACCAAGGTCCGAGAGAGAATTGCTCAAGCAGAGGCACTGTCTGAGCGACTGCAGGCTCACGTGACCAGCAGGAAGCATAAGAACACTGAGATATTCACAACCATGCAACAGGTGTGTAAATAAATATCTTGTGTTGTGCAATTTCACTGCATATTGGGCAATAGCATGGCCGACCGATAAGACCGGCACAGACTGGCACACATGGGTGATGGGAGATGAGGGGGCATGACCGAGATGGATAGCTTGCCTGGCTGAAACTCCATGTTGGAGCGTAGATCCCCAGTTCGAGTTCGGTCAGTGCTCCTTTTTCTCCTGTTGCCTCTCTCCACGAGCTGTGGTGTCCTGCAGCAGTTACAGGGCCAAACCAGCTCACAAACACTGCAGCATACTGGTATCGTGCAAGTCATATAGATATTGTGTAATAACTTGCTAGTATTACGTAACAACTTGCTACTGATTGCTGTTGTTCTGCATTTAAGTTGTACTCACGATTGGCCAGTTAGTTTGCACATACCAGTTTTTGGTGCCTCTCACTCTTCAAGTCACTGACATCCCACGTCTGTCTCGGTTTGTGCCCAGCTGTCGCGGCTGATGAATGCTGCAAGAGTGACAAGTTGCAAGAGTGCCAAGGACAGGACAGCCATGGCAGTCACTCTGGAGCAGGCCAACATTCTCCTCAACGACTACAACGTGGACCCAGCCACCTTCCAGCACGTATTGGACAGCCTGAGAAGGTAAAGTAATGTGGTAGTGGTGGTAGAGTGCTCCTTAGTGAGCCGTTGTGTCTGAGGCTAGGGTGGTGTGTGTGTGTGTGCTGTGTGTGTGCTGTGTGTGCGCTGTGTGTGTGGTGTGTGTGTGCGTGGTGTTTGTGTGTGTGCTGTGTGTGTGCATGGTGTGTGGTGTGTGTGTGCTGTGTGTGTGCATGGTGTGTGTGTGTGTGTGTGGATGTGGTGTGTGTGTGTGTGTGTGTTTGTGCAGATTTTGCAGTGACTGTGACTGTCCTCCCCTCCCCTCTCCTCCCCACGCTACTCCCCTCCCCACCTCTCCCCTCCCTCTCCCCACCTCTCCTCTCCTCTCCCCTCCCCTCCCTTCTCCCCTCCCCTCCTCTCCCCTCCCTTCTCCCCTCCCCACCTCTCCTCCCCTCTCTCCTCTCCTCTCCTCTCCTCTCCCCTCCCTTCTCCCCTCCCCACCTCTCCTCCCCTCTCTTCTCCTCTCCTCTCCCCTTCCAACACCCTCCCTGTGTAGCCGCGGCACACGGATCCATAACTCAATGAAGAATGTTGGTCAGCCACTGTATGCCTTCAATGTGCTGCAGCTCACCGCTCTCCCTCGCAACTATCGCCCTCCCGATGGCACATACAAGAAACTGCCTACGTAAAGAATGAACACTATTTAATCTGTATACCTGTCAGCTTGTCTCCTCTCTGTCTGTCTCTCCTTCTCTCTCTGTGTCTGTTGTGTGTGTGCATCTGTCACTTTGTGTGTGTGTGTGTGTGTGTGTGTGTTTGTGTGTGTGCATGTCTCCATCCCAGAACTACTATCACACGGTTTGGGTGTTTTACATAATTTAACGAATGGAATTGCTATTTATTCAACATTTTGTGTACAGTGTGTGTGTGTGTGTGTGTGTGTGTGTGTGTGTGTGTGTGTGTGTGTGTGTGTGTGTGTGTGTGTGTGTGTGTGTGTGTGTGTGTGTATGTGTGTGTATGTGTGTGTGTGTGTGTGTGTATGTGAATAATAGCATCTTCCTCCTGTGTTTGCATCTAGCATTTAGTCTTAATGATCTGTTCAAAACTGTGAGTAGAACGCACAGAAGTTCAAGTTGTTGGTGTGCACGTGGTGGAACCAATAGTCGCTGTATAAGCGTGCACCTAGCCAGCACTGACTGCACTTGGCAGCCCACCCCCAGCAGTAGCTGTTCCTGTTGAATGTGGGTCTCTCTTGCATGGGCTACTTTGCCCCCTAGATGATGCATGGGCACACAAAACATTTCCTTCAGACGTGAATCTGCTACGACAGCTCGTGGGTGGGAGAGGAAGGCAAGTTTGCTCATGGGGTGCCGAGTGCTGCATGCTTGTGTCTGTAGCCACCAGCAGGCCTGCCCATGTGTATGCAGTGCGCAGCACTGGTGGTGTGCTTTTGTGTCTAGCTTGTCAAGCATTAGAATGTGGCTCAGAGTGGAACATAACCTCTAATGAGAGTCACATGATGTGTATATTAGAGAGTCTAAGATTATTTATTGCAGGGCTGGCGTTTAGTACTTGTCATAAGCTAGTGCTGCATAGTTATAAGCCATCTGATTTTTGCGTTAATTCCCAATACATATTATATACTTCGACTTAGTAGTTTTCGCTGAGGCTCTACGCGTACTTGTATGTATGCTCCGTGAAGTTTAGCGCGGTAAATGAAACCTCCCGCCTTCTGTGTAATTAACGGATTTTACCCAATCTTACTTTATGAAGTGTAAAGCACCGGTCAGTTAGCCTTGAGCGAGAGTGCCAGGGAAACAGCCGGATAGCACTCAGGGACGATGTCGTCTGATGAGAGAATAGTAGAAGTGTGGGCTGGGAACCTGGAGGAAGAATTTGACTGCATTCGACGAGTAGTCAGGGATTACCCCTTTGTTTCAATGGTAAGCTAAGGAGGGAAGACGCGCTTGTGCTAGTGTGCATGTCCTTCAAGGCAGCTCGTGCCTCATACTAGGACACAGAGTTTCCTGGTGTAGTGGCAAAACCGTATGGCGAATTCAAAAGCCAATCAGACTACCAGTATCAAGTAACAAAGACCAATGTTAACATGTTGCGGATTATCCAGCTTGGGTTGACCTTCTACGACAGACAAGGGGAGAGGAGACCAAAGACATCCACGTGGCAGTTTAACTTTCAGTTCAGTGTGAGGTGAGCTGCTCTGAATGCCCCAGTCCTATGTCAAGACCGACAGCCATACATGTACATATTCATGACATGTCCATCACTGCATCCGATGCCCAATGAAGAAACAGCCCCATGGCCAACTTTGTTGGTCATTCTCTGCTCCCCCATGAGCTCTTGATTGGCTGTTCCATGACCATTCACCCCGCCCACCCAACCACACACACACCTCCCCTTCACACTCAGACATCCCTCACATGCACCCTCCCTCTCCATCCCCACCTCCCCTGCTCTGTTAGTGAAGACACACACACCTCCTCTTTACACTCAGACATCCCTCACATGCACCCTCCCTCTCCATCCCCACCTCCCCTGCTCTGTTAGTGAAGACATGTACGCCCAAGACTCCATTGACATGTTAGTGCAGGCTGGCATCCAGTTTACCCGACACGAGCAGGATGGGATCAACCCACAGGACTTTGCCGAGCTGCTCATGATGTCTGGGCTGGTCCTCACACCAAAGGTCTCCTGGATCGCTTTCCACAGGTGGGCGTGGATTGCTTAATGTATGTATGTATGTACGTATATGTCAGTTGTTTCAATTGTAAAGGGGGTTGGCAGAGTCCACGGCGTTGGTATAACCTGGTCCACCAGTGTCATTGTCATCTGTTGGTTGTCACTGCTATTGTCATCTGTTAGATGTCACTGTTCCATGTAGGTCTCTGATGTAACTGTAATCTATTCGTTGTCACTGTCATCTGTACTTATCACTGTCAATTGTCATCTTATGTCATCTACATATTGGTTGTCACTATCACCTCTTGGTTGTCAACTTGTCACTGTCATCTGTTAGTTGTCTTTGTCATCTGTTGGTTGTCACTGTGCAGTGGCTATGACTTTGCGTACCTGGTGCGGCTCCTCACCAACCAAGACCTACCCGACACAGAGCATGACTTCTTTGACTTGACCTCGCTGTACTTCCCTCGGATATTTGATGTGAAGTATTTAATGAAGAGCTGCAAGAACTTGAAGGGTGGGCTGCAAGACGTGGCAGACGCATTAGAGGTGTGTGCTTATGTGTATGTCCTACATTGTAGGTGTGTGTAAGTATGGTGTGCGTGGGTGGGTGTGGTTAGTGTTGGCGGTCACTGTATTTGCCCGTGTTGCTGAGTGCGTCCCAAGCTGCCCGGTCGTGTGATGTGTGACTTCCCTTCCTGTGCAGCTGGAGCGCGTGGGGATGCAGCACCAGGCTGGATCAGACAGCTTGATGACAGGGGACGCCTTCTTCAAGATGAAACAGGTTTGCACTGACATTGGCTATAGGATGGGAGGGCAGGTCTCACCTTATCTGTTTCTCCTTGCGGTGTAGGTCTTCTTTGATGATGACATTGATGACTCCAAGTATTGTGGACACGTGTATGGCCTCGGGAGCACTACTTACCCTCCGTCTAGTAATGGCTACACAGTATTGGATAGTGCATCTTAGCCCACAAAGGTGTGTGTGTGTGTGTGTGTGTGTGTGTGTGTGTGTGTGTGTGTGTGTGTATGTGTGTGTGTGTGTGTGTGTACATACTAGTGTGTGCGTGTGTGCATGTGTATTAGTACGCGTGGCTGTGGGTGTTAGTACGTGTTGCTGTGGGTGTTAGTATGTACGTGTGGCTGTGGGTGTTAGTACGTGTGGCTGTGGGTGTTAGTACGTGTGGCTGTGGGTGTTAGTACGTGTGTGTTACGTAAAGCTCTAGTGTGGTCTGTGAGGTGTGTTGCTTGTCACTCTCCCTCTCCTCTACAGACTGACCTATGAAAATATTTCCTTTTGTACTGTAACTTTCTAATTATTTACACCAGTCTCCACCCGCCCTACTGTGACCCCAAGTGTGTGTGGAGGGGGTGTAGAATTATTTTATGCTCATACCATACAGTATGCAACGTGTACTATTGTGTGTATACAGTGGTGTACGGTTCCATTTCCCTTCAACTACGTACCATATATGGCTGCTCAAATTGTGACTGGAAGTCGGGATTTACCCACATCGATCATAAATCATGCAACATAATATAAAAATTACATGCCCTATGTATTAATATTAAATGCATTGAATAATGAGAGGATGGTGTTAGTGCTGAAGGTGCATTGCAGTAGTTGCCATGGTGACTGTAAATGAGGCCAGCCGTCTACGCTTCATGTCTCCAAGAAGAAGTAGGTCCCAGCCTTCTTCTGCTCAACATCCTGTGGAGGAGGGATGCTGGCTGTAGCTACGTGTGTGTGGAGGTCAGCTCGGGCGACCAAAACTGACAGTCAAGGCTTGAGGCAGCACAGCTAAAGTTTACGTATGAAAGTTCTTAAAGTTAAGACATACAGCCAGACAGACCTTCACCGATAGAGAGCAACTGCAAGTGTGCCATTCATTAAAAACAAAGTGGAAATTGCCCCTTCGCGTTCTACTGTTGTTTGGTGTCTAATCCTACGCTAAGGTTAGTAACAGTTCCTTACTTTTGTATCATTTACTTTTAAGCTTCTACAGTTGCTTCTACAGTTGCTTCAGTATGGTTCAGTTTCTGCTGATGACCTGTAGTTAGTAAAACCTACGGTTATATTTAGCTTTGGTTTCATGACGAACTGGAGACTGTTGACAATGTATGTATATAGTTGAGTTGCACGTGATAGCAATCCATTCTTTATGCTGTGTGGGCTGTATTGCATATTCATGTCATGAGATCAGGGTTCAATATTCATAGCTGACTATATGTGGAACACACCTCATGGTTATGCTTGTTGCAGGTATATGTAAATATGTACAATTTTGGTTAGGTTTACTTTTGAGGTACTAACATTTGGTTGGTTGTGGTTGAGTTAAATAAACCACCTCACCAAAAGTGGTAGTAATTGTTATGGTTATGGTAGTCAAAACAACATTGCCACTGCATTCTCAGCTGACAAATGCCATTTGTGGCCAAAATGTCCTAACTGAGGCAACACTATTGTCCCAAAACGCTGTAAGCAAGGCTATATTTGGACTGAGGCATTAGCAGGTCTGCAGCTGCTGACACACAACACCTGCACTTGCAGCCACTGTTGCACAATAAGGCAATGCTATTGTGCAACCACAGGACCTTCTTACTGTACCTACCTTCACAGAGTCCTTTTTGTTGATGCGAGGGCGGTAGTTCTCACTGTCACGTCTGAACGATATGTCCAACATTTGCAAGAACTTGTTCATGCCGGAGAGAAGGGAGGAGGGTGTGTTGGCAACCGTCTTGATTGAGGGCGTGCCCTCAAAAACCACAACCCTGTCAGCCAGATAGGTGGCCATGATGAAGTCATGCTCAACCACAAAGGCCGTCTTCTTGGCATGAAGGATAAAGCGTTTGATGACACGTGCTGCAACAATTCGCTGCTCAGAGTCAAGATAGGCTGACGGCTCGTCAACGAGATAGATGTCCGCAGGTTGACCGAGGGCTAGCGTAATGGCGACCCGCTGTAACTCCCCTCCCGATAGGTTTTGGACCTATGTGGGGTGAGGTAGCCACGACTGTCAACAGGGGGTGAGGGAACATGGGGTGGAGGGAGGAATGTGAGGGAAAGTGGAGGGTGGCGAGGGGCCGTGTGTGGTGAGCGTCAATTGATGGTGAGTGAGGGAGCAGTGATGGAGGGTGTAGGTGGATGGTGAGGAGTGACAAGTGAGAATGGAGGTGAGGAGTGATGAGTGAGGGTGGAGGTGAGGAGTGAGGAGCACTAGTGACAGCTATGGATAGTTCATCTGCCCTCGTGACTCACCTCCTGGTCCATAATGTTATCCATTTGTAACGGCTTCATGACGTCTGCAACAAACTGCGGGTGGATGTACGAGTCTCTAATCTTTGTGTGCAGTAGCTGGCGAACAGTGCCCTGGAACTTTGGACTGATCTTCTGAGGCTTGTAGCTCACGTGCAGCTGGGGGATTTCCCCTCCACCGTCTGGCTTCAGAAGGCCAGCCATCATACGGATGAACGTAGTCTTACCTGTACCTGGGGGGGTGGGGGGGGGGGGGGGGCATGGTCAACGCATCATGTCAACACTGCAACGTCAGCAATGACTCCATGTAAGGACCAGTCGGCTCACCGTTCTCTCCTAACATGACAATGATCTCTGAATCGGTGAATTCCCCACCGCACACATCCAGATGGAACCCACCTGCCGTTAGCAATTAGGACACACAGACTAATAGGCAGTTGCGCACGCACACACTATTTCCCGCACAAGGCACTGTAACCCAAGGTCACCCCGGGTTCTTCACACAGGTGTCATGTCTACACAAGTGAGGTCTGAACCCAATCGTTATCCCTGTGGTGTACCCACCCAAGTCCTTGGCCATTTCTGGGTACTGGTAGCTCCTCATCCGCTTCACCTCCTCCCGCTCTGCTGTCTCAGACACCTTGAAGGTGAGGGCCACATCCCTGAAGCGCAGGTTCTCCGTCGGCACAAACCCATCCAGGAAAATGTTGATACCTGTGCAAGAGTAAGAGTGCCGTGGATGCTCCACTGACGACAGACATGCATACTGCAACGCATGCACAGACGCACGCATGCACACACACACACACACCTTCCCTAACACTGAAGGGCATGGTGACCACCCCGTAGGCCCCTGGGACTCCGTAGAGGCAGCAGATGTAGTCAGACAAGTAGTCCAGGACACTCAAGTCGTGCTCCACTACTATCACATACCTGGGGGAGGGGCAAGGGGTGGGTGGGGTCAGCAGGCAGGTGTGTGGGTGGGGTCAGCAGGCAGGTGTGTGGGTGGGGTCAGCAGGCAGGTGTGTGGGTGGGGTCAGCATGCAGGTGTGTGGGTGGGGTCAGCATGCAGGTGTGTGGGTGGGGTCAGCAGGCAGGTGTGTGGGTGGGGTCAGCAGGCAGGTGTGTGGGTGGGGTCAGCATGCAGGTGTGTGGGTGGGGTCAGCAGGCAGGTGTGTGGGTGGGGTCAGCAGGCAGGTGTGTGTGTGGGGTCAGCAGGCAGGTGTGTGGGTGGGGTCAGCAGGCAGGTGTGTGTGCTGTCCGCTCTGCTGCAGCGGCAAGGTGTTGAGTGGCTCACTTGTTGTGCGCCAAGAGGTCCCTAATGCAACGCGCCACCCTGAGTCGCTGCTTCACATCCAAGTAGCTTGAAGGCTCGTCAAACATGTAACTACCAAAGGGCAGGACGAAAGTCAGCCCACCCCTCCTCTCTCCTTCCACATCCCCTCCCTCCCCCCCCTTACCCTGATCCCTCATCTCTGGCCCCGCCCTCTACCTGCACTCACTGCTCCTCAACTCACATGTCAGCATGCTGGACGCACACAACAGCACAAGCAAATCTCTGCAGCTCTCCCCCACTCAAGTGCTCGATGCTGGTCTCCTTCACCTTCACAAGGTCTGCAAACAGCACAACTCCATAAATACCCCAGTCAGCTGCCCTCCCACCACACCCACCACCCACATTGCCACACCCACCACCCACATTGCCACACCCACCAAACTCCTTGCATATCTTATCCTTCACATCAAGTTCATCCTTCCTGTCCAGCATGGCCTGTACGCTCCCCTTCACAGCGCGAGGGATTTGGTCCACGTACTGGGGTTTGATGCATGCCTTCAGATCATCCTCGAGCAGTTTGGTGAAGTAGTTCTGAAGCTCCGAGCCTCTGAAGTACACCAGGATCTCCTGCCAGTCTGGGGGGGTCTGGGGAGGGGCATGGTGTGGGGGTGGGTGTTGGGGAGCAGAGTGAGGTTGTTGTGAAGCAGGGTGGGGGTGTTGGGGAGCAGGTTGGGGGTGTTGGGGAGCAGAGTGGGGGTGTTGGGGAGCAGGGTGGGGGTGTTGGGGAGCAGGGTGGGGGTGTTGGGGAGCAGGTTGGGGGTGTTGGGGAGCAGAGTGGGGGTGTTGGGGAGCAGGGTGGGGATGTTGGGAAGTAGGGTGGGGTTTGTTCTCATGTTACATGTGTGTGGGTAGTTGTGTGGGAGGGTGCACACTATATATATAGTGCTGGACAATATTTGGTAGATCCAGACATGAATATCGTTTATCCAAAGATGAATACAATTAGCAATGCTGCAAGCAGAGACCAGTGGAGATGCATTGAGATGGGTGGGGTGAGAGGTGCACTAGTGGGGTGGGGTGGGGCAAGAGGTGCACTAGTGTGGTGGGGTGTGGTAAGAGGTGCAGTAGTGTGGTGGGGTGGGGTAAGAGGTGAGGTGCACTAGTGTGGTGGGGGTGGGGTAAGAGGTGCACTAGTGCACACCTCATAACGTCCAAGATTTGGCTTCTGTTTTCCTGCCAATATCTTGAGAGCAGTTGATTTCCCAATCCCATTTGTCCCAACCAGCCCCAGAACCTCTCCTGGTCTGGGGATGGGCAGCCTGGAAGGGAAAAGGAGGGAGAGGGGGGAAGGAGGAGGGGAAGGGGAAGAGGGAGGGGAGGGAGGGGAGGGGAAGGGAGGCAGAGGATTATCACCCTACTTGGCACTGATACAACACCAACAACACACAGACTCAATTTAAGTACAGATTGATCCCTGACCTGTGAAGTTTGAAGGAGTTCTGGCTGTATCTGTGTGTTGTAGCCTTTTCCAGGTTGCTGGGCAGGTTGATGATGGAGATGGCCTCAAACGGACATTTCTAACAGACAAAAACACCAAGGATAGTTGAACAAGAGACACGCCAGTCTCCCCCCCCCCCCCTCCACACCTTGGGGCATATACCACACCCAATGCAGAGATCCTCAGAAATGCTTGCTATCTTGTCTGCTGGGGTCACCTCAATGCACAGCTTGCCTGCAGGAGATGAGAGAGGGGGAGGGGGATAGGGTAAACCTGGGTAAAATGGAACACACTTCATGATTGCAAATCTGACCTTGCACCATAAACAAGCCATGATACCCTAGGGTTCTGGCTTCTGTACATTTACAGTATTACTCTATACACTTATAGTGAAAACAGCCTTGTCCGTTCGCTGCTACAAGCAACAGGCAGCATTTTGCCTACATGATATTATTTCTGGTCAAAATGACGAGTGAGGTAAAACTAAATGCCAGCGAATAGTTCATTTTACCATTCGTTATTGAGTTATACGCTCATTAACTTTTAGTTTATGTATTTCTCAGTTTGCTGGTGGCAATCAGGAAGCAATGAGTGCATTTCAGCATGAATGAATTAAGAGTCTTCACATAGCCACTGATCCTGGGCTCCTGACAAGGCTTCCAAGTTGGTACATCCAAAGTGGTACCAAGCATCACAACCATCACGGGCAACCCAGTTCGCTATGGCAAAATTTTAGCATGCGCTGCAAATTACTCAGTAATGGTTACTGTGCTGTGTTTCTGTGATGGTGGGCAGTTAACCCAAACGCTTTGCATGTTTGTATTTGCTGAAGGTTGTACCTCAGTGTCCTACGATATAAAGTTGTTCGATTTATTCCTTGCTTCGTAATCGTCGGTTGAATGCAAGTGTTCCGTTTTACCCGCTCTTCCCTAAGGGGAGACAGGTAACTCGCCATCCCATCCCCATACTCCCCACCAGACGGAGCAAACTGCTCGTAGGGTGTGTACGGCAAGGCGGAGGCCTAATACGTATTCACTGTACAGTGATGCATACAGTGTGATCCAGGTCCGACGAATAAGCGCTGTCCTGCGCTGCTCAGGACACGCTCCAATACGTCGCGTTGAAACGACTGCCTCACTCACCCATTCTATTCACGGGGCACCACTTCTTGCATTCCTGTCGACACTTCTTCGGCTTACACCGATCAGAGCTGACGATAGCTATTCGTGTGAGTTGTTGCTGAACCTGGTCCTGAGATTGGGACTTTTTCGCCATTTTTCCGGACCACGTGGGCGAGTCACGTGGTTGCGCGGCAAATAAGCAAAGATGGATCCCAACAGTATACAGTTCCTGTCGGATTTGCTGAAAGGACCGTCTGAAGACCTGGGCGAAGAGGCAAGCGGAATATGAATGGACCTTGAGATGAAATTATCTATAAGCTTGTCTTTGTAGTCTACCTGCAACTTTCCATTTTCTGCACAGCTTTATGTCAGCAGTTTAATGTTGTCACATTATGTATAATTATGCAGTTTGATGCGCTTTTGTTGTTCTGAGTGTAGTGACAAGCTGTGCACGTTCAATGCTCTGGTTTAGTGAGTAACTGCTTTTTGCAAATAGCTTGATGGGCCGAAGACATCGCCGTACACCCCTGGGACCATAGGACCTCCTGTGAGTCAAGGTGAGCAGAAAGTTCACGAGATGTGTGTTTGAAATGATGTCATAGTAGATGACCTTCAACTGTAGCTGCATCTGATGGACAGGGTGGTGCCACAACGTCTGACCCCAAGGACATCTGGTCCGAAGGGGAGGTCCCCTCTCAGGCGGGAGGGGGTTGCGATGACCCAAGACCAACACCTGAGTGAGTACCACCAGCCAACCCGCATGGAGGGTGCATCGTAGCAGCTTCCTTAGCTGAATTCCATTGCAACGTTTCCAGATTTAAACCCGCAGTGTATCTATATATGCCTCAGATTCCCTCCCCCCCCCCCCCCTCCTCCACTGCTGTACTGCTATGCGCACGGTGACAGATATGACATGGTGTTCCGGCAGTGTGTCTCGCCTGAAGATGTCTATCTTGGCATGGGGGCTAAGACGCCTGCTACAGCGTCGTGCGAAGCTCTAGTGGTATGCTCACCTGCTCTGATATCTAGTATGCTTGTCATGTGAGAACACATGGCAAGCATACCTGGCAGTAATCATCTTATCATATGTGTAGGTTAGAGTCAAACTCCCCGACACTGCTTTTAAGGACATTGATTTAGACGTCACGGAGCAATTTCTGGACTGTCACACCCGAAAATAGTAAGTGTTTGCTTTGTTTGGCTGTCCAACTGCTGGCATCCAGCTGTGTACTTGGTAGGTGCTGACATTTGCTGGATGCCTGTCTCTCCTGCAGCCGGCTTGCCCTGAACCTCCCACACAAGGTGGACCACAAGAACAGTAAAGCAAGATGGCTGTCAGAGAACAGTGAACTCGAGGTGACACTGCTGCTGGACAGAGAGTACGAGTTCCTCAACCGTTGAACAGGGCATACCCCGTTAGCGTGGGTGTATGAATGCGGTGTGTAACCCAAAGCTGCACACGCCCCTGTCGGCTGAGTGCCATGCATCCCACATCTCTATATAGTGTACTGCGTCCGTTGCATGTGTTGGATGAAGCATGTACGTTTGGCCTTTGAATTGTGTTGGTGTGCTAAGGTCTAATTATTTGTCGGTTGCCCCCATGGAATATACAGTAGTTGAAAATGCGAATGTGTGAAGAAGGTATGGAAACTTCATTAGCTGGCAATAATGTATAACAATCATTTGCAATGCTAACTAATTCGTGATATACTATGAATATCGTTTGTGTAGTCATGACAATTTGTGACGTCAGATTTGTCAATCAGCCAATCAGATCTTTATTCGTCATCGCCCACCTTACCCACGCTGCCACCGCACCTGTTCATCTGTCCCTCACGCCAGCCGGAGGCACACTCTCCTCCATTGTGCACTTGGGAAAGCGTAGGATCGCGAAAGGTGAGCACTCTGCAGAAACTGGACTGGTTTTACAGTGCGTGATGTCCTGTGTTGCATTTGCGGCGCGTCCCAGCAGACTATCGAAGCCATGGCTGACAAGACTCAAGTGTTTGACGAACTTGGAAAGTTTGACGCTAGCAAGCTGAAGAAGACCGAGACGAAGGAGAGCAATACCCTTCCAACGAAAGAAAGTAAGTGCACCCTGTCCAGTGGTTCCCATTTGCTTGTGTGTGTGCATGCGCTAGTTCTGCTTGGTTCCCTCACTCACCCCCTCCCCGTTCTCCTCTTGCAGCCATTGATCAGGAGAAGGCAGCAAAGTGAAGAATGTGCCATTGTCGTGCGAAAGTAGTGTGATTGTGTATGACACAGCGTTGGTTATTCATTCAATAGATGTTTGCTCTCCAAATTTCACAAATTGTAAATTTATTGTATTCAGGACAATTAGTAATTCTAGTACTCCACGCAACTGCTGTGAATTGAATCGGCGGTGGTTCTGGGTTGCATGTGAGGTCGAATTACGTCCAGGGACTCGGGGTCGTGTCCACCATATTAGCAAGTAGGGGAGATGTTGCGGTGGTCGCGTGTTTGCCTGTTTCTGCTGGTTCTCTGGGTGGTACCTACCCAGGCCCGCTTGAAGTGGTCTCTGCATGTGCGCCAAGACACAGCAAACGGAGGGTACAGCTATGAAACGAAGCACTTCACCCAGAAGGTATACAACCAGCCAGCTGTGTGTACTAGCGCCCTCCACACACTCGAAGCAACGTTATAAACCATTCGCGTGCGTTCCCAATAGCTGGACCACTTCAACTTTGCTGATGATAGGACCTTCCCCCAGAGGTACCTCGTCAACAGCTCTCACTGGGTGCCAGGTGGGCCTATTTTCTTTTACTGTGGCAACGAGGGAGACATCACATGGTTCTGCAATAACACGGTAAGCGCCTATCGCCACACTATCTCACTGGGCCCCCATTGATAAGCTGCACCTGCGTGTGTGTACACTATAGGGATTGATGTGGGACATTGCACCCAAGTTTAAGGCCATGCTAGTGTTTGCTGAGCATCGCTATTACGGAGAAACACTTCCCTTTGGCAAGGACTCTTACAAGGTGCGTATGTCGTATTATGCAATTGACCCGGCGGCCATGTGTTGGAGACCCCTCCTGGTCAGTCGTCATGTTGCAAGCGCTCCATTGCTCTGACCGTGATGTAGGATGGCGCTCATCTCGGGTATCTGTCAAGTAGTCAAGCACTTGCTGACTTTGCCTCACTCATTGACCACCTGCACGCAAATGTCACAGGTGCTTCTAGCAGCCCTGTAATTGCATTTGGAGGCAGCTATGGCGGTGAGGAGGGCACAAGGGCTGCATATCATGACCCACATGACAGCTGTTGTGGTTCAGATGCATTCCTCTCCTTCACCCTTCATTAGGCATGTTGGCATCTTGGTTACGCATGAAGTACCCCTCCTCGGTCCAGGGGTGAGAGAGCACTGGACACTTGCATGTGGTGTGCCCTCTGCAGCCTCCCTGCACACTCCACACGCCCTGTGGGTTGAACCACATGTAACTGCAATCTGACACTCTGTCCCTTCAGAGCTCTGGCTGCCTCGGCTCCTATCTGGCAATTTGTGAACCTAACAAGCTGCAGTGTAGGTGATGTTGAAAGTTTGGACCTCAGCACAGAACCACACACTTATTACCACACATCTGTGGAAGTTCAAACAGTTTGGTGTCACTGTCATGTCTCTGTATAGGTGGCCTATGAAATTATCACAAAAGACTTTACACGTCTTACACCCGACTGTGCCCTCAATGTGCGAGCCTCTTGGGATGCCATGTCACGAGTGGCCAAGTCCGCTGGTGGCTTGCTGTGGCTGACAGAGACATTCAAACTGTGTGAGCCTCTGTCGAATGTCGAGGCCCTTGCTGACTGGCTCGAGTCTGTCTACTTCAACCTTGCTATGGGTGAGTCCAATTGGAGCAAGAGAAAATGCCATGTGCACTCATGCCATTTGTGTTGTAGGCAAATGTGTTGTGTTATGACTTTGGTGAAACTTGACATGGTCACAAACACATTACTGCTCTATTAGTGCACGGAATACATGGACATGCGTAATAGCCTTCATTTGTATTTGTAGCATGTAGCTTTCTCACCTCCACCACCTCTGCTCCCACATGTAGCTTTCTCATATCCACCACCTCTGCTCCCACATCACCTCACTGTCACTCCACCCAATCACATTGCCAATAACCAGCCCTTGCTTCCCACCCCTGTCACCTCCCACCCAACCACCCCTAATGCATTCACTCCCCCTCCCGTAGTGAATTACCCCTACCCCAGTGACTTCCTCGAGCCTCTCCCCGCCTGGCCCGTAAATGTCTTCTGCAGTCACCTCAAGGAGATGTTTAAGGTTGACAGACAGGTACAAAAGGGTGCATGAGTTGCTTCCCAGATGGTCCAACTCGGGCCTCGAACAGATGTGACTAGAACCCGTTATATTATCTGCACCTGCTGCTTGCCCTTTTGGCTCTGTTATCACAGTGTTGCTGACAGTGTTGCGTTGTTTGGTACAACGCACATGGCACTGTCAAACCTTTCGCCTTTTTGGACAGCCAGTGATTTGTGTACTGTTGTCATTCAGAGTGGTCTGTCGTGTTGGCATGTCACACCTCTGTCACTCCTGCTATTGACACCCTATGTCACATCATCTGATGACGCCCTCTGTCACTCCAGCTCTTGCAGGCCCTGCAGTTGGCTGTGAATGTGTACTTCAACTACACCGGCTCAGCCAAGTGCCTGAATCTCTCCCAAGACGCGGTGTCCTACCTCGGGGAGCTGGGATGGGATTACCAAGCATGTACAGAGATGGTCATGCCACTCTGCACAGATGGGATACACGACATGTTTAGGCCCCATCCAGTGAGCCCGTGTGTGTGTGTGCGTGTGCGTGTGCGTGTGTGTGGTGTGTGGTGTGTGGTGTGTGTGTGTGTGTGTGTGTGTGTGTGTGTGTGTGTGTGTGTGTGTGTGTGTGTGTGTGTGTGTGTGTGTGTGTGTGTGTGTGTGTGTGTGTGTGTGTGTGTGTGTGTGTGTGTGTGTGTGTGTGTGTGTGTGTGTGTGTGTGTGTGTGTGTGTGTGTGTGTGTGTGTGTGTGTGTGTGGTGTGGTGTCTCCCCACCGACTGTAAGGCTGACTTGTTTCCTTCTCACTCAAGGGAGTCAGTTGAAGTTGAAGGTGTGCACTTCATTTGTCAGTTTCAATATGGGCACTCCCTTTGTACCCTCTCTGCATTGATAGGACTATTGCTTTATCCATTGGTGATGAGGGGCAGTGGGGGTGGGGCAATGGGGGAGTGTCTAATGGACGGAGAGGCCAATGAAGGAAGGGACAATGAAGGAAGGGGCAATGAAGGAAGGGGCAAAGAAGGAAGGGGCAATGAAGGAAGGGGGCAGTGGTGGGAGAAGCAGTGGAGGAGGTAGCTAAATGAATGCCCACCATGGCACTCCACCATCTGGTATGTCTGCCCACAATGACCCCACCTAGTGGGATGACGAGATTCATCCAGGGAGGGGGGGGGCAATGGGGGAATGTTTGTGCAATGACAAGACCAGCTGCAACCTGAATGGGAGTGTTGTGTAGGCTATTCGTAGCAAGTGTTCATGGACAGACTTTGCAGTGCTTTTTTTAGCACAGCGCCAAGTCACCTCCTGCCAGCTCTGTGATCTGGCCCAGGGACCATGCTGTGGTCTCTCTGTGGTCAGGGGTCCTGCCCACAGGCGTAGTACAATAGTACTTTACATCAGGTTTGACTTATTAGGTCATGAGCCATTTAGGGGAAGCTATACTTGGTCCTTGGGTGATGGATGTGAACCCAGCTCTGTATGTGTAGCACCCTAGTGCCTTGTATGTGTAGCACCCTAGTGCCTTGTATGTGTAGCACCCTAGTGCCTTGTATGTGTAGCACCCTAGTGCCTTGTATGTGTAGCACCCTAGTGCCTTGTATGTGTTGCACCCTAGTGCCTTGTATGTGTAGCACCCTAGTGCCTTGTATGTGTAGCACCCTAGTGCCTTGTATGTGTAGCACCCTAGTGCCTTGTATGTGTAGCACCCTAGTGCCTTGTATGTGTAGCACCCTAGTGCCTTGTATGTGTAGCACCCTAGTGCCTTGTATGTGTAGCACCCTAGTGCCTTGTATGTGTAGCACCCTAGTGCCTTGTATGTGTAGCACCCTAGTGCCTTGTATGTGTAGCACCCTAGTGCCTTGTATGTGTAGCACCCTAGTGCCTTGTATGTGTAGCACCCTAGTGCCTTGTATGTGTAGCACCCTAGTGCCTTGTATGTGTAGCACCCTAGTGCCTTGTATGTGTAGCACCCTAGTGCCTTGTATGTGTTGTGTTATAATATATGTAGATTACAGTTGGATGGCAAGATTGTTGTGCTTTGGCCTTTGTCTCGTCGTGGTCAGGGGTCACCAAGGAGCAGCACTAATCACATTCATTGCCCTAGCCTCTGTCAACATGGAAGTCTACACTGGAGCCTCTCTATAAAGGACACTCTGAATAAGGGACATCTCTCAAATGAGGACACTGTCTGCTGTCCCAACCACATAGAGCTGTGTATAAATTTACCTCTGAATTAGGGACACCTCTCTATACAGGACAGCCAGCTGGGTCCCAATGGTGTCCTCTATAGAGAGGTTCCACTGTATACAGGACAGCCAGCTGGGTTCCAATGGTGTCCACTATAGAGAGGTTTCACTGTGTACAGGACAGCCAGCTGGGTCCCAATGGTGTCCACTATAGAGAGGTTCCACTGTGTACAGGACAGCCAGCTGGGTCCCAATGGTGTCCTCTATAGAGAGGTTTCACTGTGTACAGGTCTTGCCTTTCGAGTGTGTTGGCCACCTCAGTAGGGGGAGCAGGTGGTGGTCTGTGTAGAGCCTAGGAGCCAGGAGTGTGGCACAATGGAGAGGCTGACCCACACTTTAGGTAGGACGCAGTCTAGCGTGGTGTCTGTAGGAAATGGCAAGGCTGAGTGCCTCTCTCCGGTGGAAGGAGAGGGTGTCGCCATGCTGACTAGTTCTGCTACTTTGCTGTGATGTAATGATGTGCCTCAGTAATGTCCACATGTCTGTGTGTCTGTGTGTCACGACCTCATGCCAAGCAAGGTGGGCCTCAGGCCACAGTGAGGGCCGGGGACACAAGAAGAGCTGCCATGACTGAATGAAATGAACATCTGTGTCTGTGTGTGTGTGTGTGTGTGTGTGTGTGTGTGTGTGTGTGTGTGTGTCTGTGTGTCTGTGTGTCTGTGTGTGTGTGTGTGTGTGTCTGTGTGTGTGTGTGTGTGTGTGTGTGTGTGTGTGTGTCTGTGTGTGTGGTGTGTGTCTGTGTGGTGTGTGTGTGGTGTGTGTCTGTGTGGTGTGTGTGGTGTGTGTGCGTGTGTGGTGTGTATGTGTGCATGTGTGTGTGTGTGTGTGTGTGTGTGCGTGTGTGGTGTGTGTGTGTGTATGTGTGTGTGTGTGTGTGTGTGTGTGTGCGCGTGTGGTGTGTGTGTACATATGTGTGTGTGCATGCGTGTGTGTATTTCTGTGCATGTGCAATGTGGTGCTGTGAGGCATCTCTTTCCTACGTAACAAGAGCTCCACTTGTTCCAGGTGGAAAGAGCTGAATATGAGCAAAAGTTAAATTAGGATTATGGTTATTGATAAATTAGCCCAACCTGTAAGTTAATCAAAGATGTAATTGCATTAGACTCTAATTCAATTGCCCCCCCAGAGCTGAGCTAAAGATGTAGGCATTGGGGGGATACTGCGAATGAGGGTGTGGAGGACCTCGTGAGGGTGTGGGGACCTCGTGAGGGTGTGGGGACCTCGTGAGGGTGTGGGCAGTCTCATGAGAGTGTATGGCTGTGACCTGGTGTGGTTGTAGGGTCTCATGTGGGCACAGAGTTTTCTGTGGGAGTAGAGGCAGCATGCTATCCCACACCCACACACCTAATGGAATTAATTAAGAACCCCTATGCAAGATGGTGAGTGTTTCTGCAGAGATTGTCACTTGCCATCCTATTTCCACACCCATTTCTGATGTGTGCAGTGGGACTTGAAAGCTCTCACTGAATCTTGTCAGAAGCAGTTTGGGGTGACCCCACAGCCCGATGCTATTCTCACACAGTATGGAGGGAAAGACATTGCAGCACACAGCAACATTGTGTTCAGGTATGTGGATATGGTGTGCGCATGCAAGTGGTGTGGACATATGTATGTGTACACATGCGTGAACGTTTGTAGATGTGTGTGCATCCGTGTGTGCGTGCGTGTCTGTGTGTGTGTGAGTGAGTGCACATTTCACTCCTTCCTAGTAATGCATCGTACCTTCATTTTTCACTACTGGCTCTGAATTCACATACACCCTGTACCCACTTTCACCACTTTCATGTTTCCTATCTGTCACAGTTCATGCTTCTGGAATACATAATTATGTATAGTAACCAACCAGCTCAGAGCTAGCCAAGTGTATGCAGCAATTGCATGGCAGTAGTCGGCCAGCTAGATGCAACTTCTTGTCACAACTGTAGTAGGGTCTAGCGGGCCAGACTAGCAGGCGGCAGCAGCATTACCCCTTGCTGGGCATTATATGGGATTGTAGCCATTAATCGTCTGTTTCCACATGCATGTCTGCATAATCATCTTCAGCAATGGTGACCTTGACCCTTGGTCAGGGGGTGGAGTCCTCCAGTCCGTGTCAGACACTCTGGTTGCCATAGTGATTCCAGACGGAGCGCACCACCTGGACCTGCGTGCTGCCACGCCAGACGACCCTCCTGATGTCATCAAGGCACGCGCGCTGGAGGAGAGCTACATCCAAAAGTGGTCCTCACAGCCAAGAGGGAAGGAGGAGGCCCCTGGTCCCAATTAACTTGCACTCTACTGAGCTTGCACTTGCTGCACTACATTACACACGGTCTGGACGTGTAGTTGGTATCGTTAATCATTGCAGCTAAGTATATGTTATACTGAAGAAAAATACAGTCCACAAAACTAGAATGTACACTGTTTTCTCTTGGCGATGGGTCTCAATAGTGAAGAGGCTGTTCTGAGAGGCATGGGGTGTAGATGTGTAATGTACAGGTGTCGCACAACTACTGTCAATGCACACATGCATCAGCTAACTACGACGTATGGGAGACGCCAGCCAGTACCTGGGTTAGCACTCCGTGGCCATCAAACCTGAAGGGGCGGTGAAGGGGACATATTATACACAGTATTGGACAACTCAGTGGTGTGAAGCTAGCTAGATGGGTCAATCATTCCCAGCACTGCCCCATTTCTCAGTTCTCTGTCGTTGAGCAACACAGCGTCTAGCCGGTCCCCACACCTCACCTCCCTCCCCCACCTAGCCACAATACTGCTTCACTAGTGTCTTTACAGCCTCCACCCTTCCACTCCACTCGCACCCTGCACACCTCCTCTCCCCTCCCCTCACCTGCACTACTGCTGAAGCAGTTCCTGCAGTGAGGCCTGTTGCCCCTCAGAAGGATGCTCACGGAGAGCTGCCCAGAGGCAAGTGGGCGGTGGCACACGTCACACCGGAAGCACCGTATGTGGAAGGTGAGACCGCTGTTGGAGACGGACATGGAGGGCTCCTTCCCCAGTGGGCAGGAGCACCCTGAGCAGACAGCAGCAGGGTGCTGGGGGTGCTGGAAGGACTTGCTGTGCTTGACGGCTGGGCTACGCTGGGGCGAGTGCCGTACATCACGCCAGGAAGCAGTGCGTTGTGCAGGTAAGGTGTGGTGCACATCCGCCACGGCTGCGCTCTTGCCTGCATCGCGAGTGGTGCTGCCTGAGCGCTGGTAGCTCTGTGACGTGACTGCACTGTAGGATTGGTTGACGTGTGGGGAGGATGATGAAGCACGGACCCCAGACGGGGAGGAGGGCAAGGGCTGGCTGAAGTGGTTGTAGCCGCCTAAGGTGGAGGTACCTGAGGCACCTTGCTTCTGCAGCTTGGCATCCTCCAATGCAATCATTTCATCAAACTGGCGGATTACTTCGGCTTTGCGTTGCTGTTCTTCTGTCATTGGGGGTGGGCTGTAGCTTGGGGGAGTCCTGCTTAGCATTCCGGTTGGTTGTGCCACAAACTCGCTCTCTTCAGCAGGCAGTTGGTGATCAGCCATCTTTCTTGCTTCCAATTCTCTGATCCAGGCTGTTTCTTTCTCAGCACGCTTTTTCTCCTCCACAGCACGACGAGCAAGCTCCTCCTTTGCCCGCTGCTGCTTCTCCTGCTCTTTCCGCGCTTCAAGTTCAAGGATCCAAGCAGCCTCCTTCTCCATCCTGCGCTTGGCTGCCTCCTGCCTCTTGTGCTCCTCCTCCCACTGCAGCTGCACTCTCTTCCGCTCCTCCTCAACCCTCTGTCTTTCCTCCTCAGCCCTGCGACGTTGCTCCTCTTCAAACCTTGCAATCTCCTCCTGCTGCTGTCTCTCTTCCTCTTGAATCTGTTCCTGCAGAGCCAGCCAAGAAGAATCATCATCGATGCCACCCACTGTTGTCGCATCTCTTCCCTGCTCCACTTCCTTTGTGCCATGCTGCTTCTGCACCTCCTCGACTCCTGACTGCTGCTGGCTCACAGCATCCTGCCACGACCATTTTCTCAATGAATGCACCTTCTTTGTAGTCTCCACGGGGGACTGGTCTTCGTGCCTCATCCTCTCCAACAACTGCCTCTCTTCCTCCAGACGCTGCCATTCCATGTTCAGCGTCTTGCGCTGCTCCTGCATCTGTTCCTTCAGGAAGGCCTCGCGGTCAGCTAGTGCTTGGTTGGTGGCAGGAGAGTAGTGGAGGTTGCCCACCGCATTTGAGCTCGTTGCAAGGTCCTCCTTCGCGACTGCAGTCACCTCTTTGGCTGGGGCAGGAAGGAGCTTGGTAGACTCAGCAATCGTGGCAAACAGATTCCACTTCTCTTCCTCCTTGTTCTTCTTCCGCTCCTCGCTCTCTTGTTGTGCGGACCTTGCAGAAGCAGCATGAGGAGAGCTGTGTGCCTGCTCTGGAGGAGAGCTGTATGCCTGCTCTGCAGCCCTTGCTGGTGGCGGCGTCTCCTCCCCACTCTCCTCCAACTCCCAGTTGGGCTCAGCATCGGTTTTGAAAAGATCCTCGTCGCCCATCATCCCAGCTTGCTTCCTTAGTTCTTCCAGCTCAGCCTCAAGGATGTGAATGCGAGCATCTGTGTCCAGTTCCTCCTCATCTGCGCCTGTCCCCTGGCTTAGCCGTCTTGGCCCTCCTCCCACTGGTTCTGCGCTAAGGACAGGAGGCGGGGAACATTGAGTTACCCACTCTGCCGCCATCACTTGATGTGAGTTGTGTGGTGGAGAGGACTTGCCAGGCTTGGAGATGGTCACCTGCACCTGGCCCTTCTCTTTGGCAGTAATGGTCGTCTCCATCCGCTGCTTCTCTGAGCGAGCTGCGGTCGACAGGCCTGGTGGGCTAGCCAAGTCCGCCATCAGCATCTTCATCTCTGCCTCCACTTGCTCAAGATTGTTGATGTCGTCCTCCAGCGGGCTGGTGTGACCTTGCTTGGGAGGGCTTGCATCAGAGGCGGCGGGCTCCAGCACTGTCTGGTGAATGACCACGCGTGTGGGACGCGAGGGCTTCCTCCCTCCTTCTCTTGAGTTTTCTGCTTGGACCTTAATCTGGAGCGGTGTGATCGTTTTCACCGCAGGGTCTTCCTGTGGCTTCATTTCCACTTCCTGTTTCTCCACTCTCTTAGCATTTGTTTCCTGTGATGAGGCTAAGCTAGGGGGGTTCCCCATATCTTCAGGAATAGCCACTTCATTCTCCTCTTGCAGACCAGAGTGCAAGGAACCTCCTCCCTGAGAGCTGAAAGCTTTATCAACTATCACTACATGAGGGAGATGAAGAGAGAGAGAACACAGGTAGAGAGAGAACACAAGCGGAGAGAGGTGGAACACAAGCGGAGAGAGGTGGAACACAAGTAGAGAGAGGTGGAACACAAGTGGAGAGAGGTGGAACACAAGTGGAGAGAGGTGGAACACAAGTAGAGAGAGGTGGAACACAAGTGGAGAGAGGTGGAACACAAGTAGAGAGAGGTGGAACACAAGTGGAGAGAGGTGGAACACAAGTAGAGAGAGGTGGAACACAAGTGGAGAGAGGTGGAACACAAGTGGAGAGAGGTGGAACACAAGTAGAGAGAGGTGGAACACAAGTGGAGAGAGGTGGAACACAAGTGGAGAGAGGTGGAACACAAGTGGAGAGAGGTGGAACACTAGTAGAGAGAGGTGGAACACAAGTAGAGAGAGGTGGAACACAAGTGGAGAGAGGTGGAACACAAGTGGAGAGAGGTGGAACACAAGTGGAAAGAGGTGGAACACAAGTGGAGAGAGGTGGAACACAAGTAGAGAGAGGTGGAACACAAGTAGAGAGAGGTGGAACACAAGTGGAGAGAGGTGGAACACAAGTGGAGAGAGGTGGAACACAAGTAGAGAGAGGTGGAACACAAGTGGAGAGAGGTGGAACACAAGTGGAGAGAGGTGGAACACAAGTAGAGAGAGGTGGAACACAAGTGGAGAGAGGTGGAACACAAACGAAGAGAGGTGGAAGACAAGTGGAGAGACATTGCTGCCAACATGTCCTCGTCCAGTAAACAAATGTCCTACCCATACACTGAAGAAACACTACACATACCAACCAGTGGCCTCTCTAACAAGATCCTTGACTCCCCGTCCCAAGCCCACTGACCCTCCACTACAGAAGTGAAGTGATTCCTGTCAGTGCTCTGCAACTGCTCACCTCTCTGCACGCCAACCACCATGCTGCCTTTCTGACCCGCCTCCTTGATCAGCCCTACCAGTTCCCCATGAGGCAGTGGTTGAACCAGCTCTCCATTCACCGACTTGAGGGTGTCACCTCGCTGCAGCCCCACTTGGTCAGCAGGGCTACCTGCGTAGGGCAAGAGCAAGGAGTGTTTCAGCTTGGTGTGTGTGCATGTGTGTGTGCATGTGCATGTGTGTGTGTGTGTGTGTGTCTGTGCGTGTGTGTGTGCGTGTGTGCATGGAGTGTGGTATCCATTCTTGCATTCTCAAACCATCACACACCTCCCAGTAATACAAGTGCATCACTGCACTGTTGTGCATGCAGTGCTGCCGCCTACCTGGTACAATGAACTCAATGGTGGCTGGCATGTCCGTCTCACACCCTCCCATGATCTGGAATCCAAAGCTCCCAGTACCAGTGCTCTGGATGGGCACCGTCAGCTCCTGTACGCTGGTCACAACACTCTAAGGGAGGCGAGCGGGGTAGGGGGGATGGGAGGTGGTAGGCAGCTGGCGAACCAATAGACCTCCTCCTCCTAGCAGCATAGTCACTACGTCCCAGAGGTGCATGAGGTGCATGCATTCTGAATTTCTGATCCTGCTAGTATTACAAACGGTGACTTCCCTGCAGGCAAATACGGAGTCTATATTAACTTGGCTGGGTGATGGGAGCCACCTTAAGAGTGACATGATGTCATCTCTACAGACGGCGGTGGCTTCAGCAGTCTATAGAGGATATGTAAAGCCATCCCTAGCAAGGGCAGACTAGAAAAGATCTAAGAACTGATTACAAAATGATCATCTGTTCACCGCTTGTGTGCTGCACCTACGGAGACAACAACCTACATACAGACATACCTAGCACTGGCTTCCTTGAAAAGAAGCTTCCTCTGGCTAAAGATAGTCTCCAGTTTCATAAATAACATTCTAGTACTAATTTCCTCTCTCAGCTATGAGCAGGCCACATCCTTCAAGACTAACACAGATACACAGACCATACAGGTTAGTTAGTTCCAGTGAGGGTGATGTCAGTGAGCCCTAGAGCACCTGATGAAGCCAACACAGACAGGATATTCGCGCCTTACCATCTGGCCTGGAGGTGCAGCTGCTGATGGTGGTGTTGGCGTCGGTGGTGTTGGCGTCGGTGGTGTTGGTGGTGTTGGCATCCTCCGTGACGGAGCAGCACCAGTGCCATTGTTCTGTAACATAGAGCAGCATACGTGGAGACACGTTTATTTATGCACACACACACACACACACACACACACACACACACACACACACACACACACACACACACACACACACACACACACACACACACACACACACACACACACACACACACACACACACACACACACACACACACACACACACACACACACACACACACACACACACACACACACACACACACGCACTACAGTAGTGTGTGCACGTGCTTGTGTGTGGAATGCTTGAGCTGATATGTGTAGTATATAGTGCTAATGATTGCTTGTGGATACCAAGCATACCAGTAAGTCAGTCAATTTTTGCTTCAATGCAACGTCACCCGTCACAAGCTTTGCCGGCCATACAATGTACGTACGTAATGTTGCAGCAAGAAACAACCTGTTGGTGAGCTTGATCATCCAGAAGCAATCAATCGACTTGTGCATGTCTGTGATTGTACACACACACACACACACATTGTGTTACCCACCTTGACAGTTGAGGGTGCCGCAGGTGATGGGGCAGCACTGTCTGCTTTTGGAGGAGGCTTCTTGGTGCGCAGGAGGTCAGTGACCTACATACACAAGACACAGTTGGGAACCAATGGTGCCGCACAGTTAATTTCAGGTTACTTGTCCCATTGGAACAGAAGAACGAAAACCAAAGTGACCATTCAAATGCATGCTATACCCAAACGTTACTGAGTACGGCAAATTTGATTGGTCAGTTTGGTTTACGTTTTTCCCATTCATGGAACAAGCAATCTGGAAGCGACTGTATTACATGCGATGGTTGGTCACATGGTAATCACATGACTGCTTGGCTACCCACCTTTGTGGGTTGAGGTCTGGGGGGCGGGACCACTACCGAACTAATCTTGACCTGCTTTGAGACAATGGACTGGAACACATCTCGGCCCTGCAGGGGACAAGCAGCACGCGGCCACATCAATCCCCTCCAATCACACACACACACACGCACACACACACACCACTAGCCTCGTACCCACATCCATATGGCACTGCAAAGATGCGGTGAGTCATTCAGCTTTGCGCCATGCAGCTGACAGCGACGTACATACATACATACATACATACATACATACATACATACATACATACATACATACATACATATGCACGTATCCCTCTGGAGCACCTTACCCCCATGAGGTCCTTGAACGCAGTGACGTCCAACTTGGGACCAGTATAGTCTTGCTGCTGTGCAGACAAACGACCCAACCAGTACAGGGTGACTGCCACCTAAGATTGAAGAGGGAAGGGGCATGTGAGGTGGGAAGAGGTGTGAAGGGGTGTGTTTGGTGGGAAGGGGTGTGAAGGGGTGTGTGAGGTGGGAAGGGACGTGAGGTGGGAAGGGGTGTGAAGGGGCATGTGAGGTGGGAAGAGGTGTGAAGGGGTGTGTTTGGTGGGAAGGGGTGTGAGATGGGAAGGGGTGTGAAGGGGTGTGTGAGGTGGGAAGGGGTGTGAGATGGGAAGGGGTGTGAAGGGGTGTGTGAGGTGGGAAGGGACGTGAGGTGCGAAGAGGTGTGAAGGGGTGTGTTTGGTGGGAAGGTGTGTGTGACATGGGAAGGTGTGTGTGAAGTGAGAAGGGATGTGTGAAGTAGAAAGGTGTGTGTGTGGTGGGAAGGGGCTGTGACGTGGGAAGGTGTGTGAGGATGGATGGGTGTTTGAGGAGGGGAGGGATGTGTGAGGAGGGACGGGGTTTGTGAGGTGAGCAGTACAAACGCACACACACACACACACACACACACACACACACACACACACACACACACACACACACACACACACACACACACACACACACACACACACACACACACACACACACACACACACACACACACACACACACACACACACACACACACACACACACACACACACACACACGAGATAGCTTGGAGACAAATTACATGCAACAAGCCTACATGTGGAACACTTCCACTACCTCGGTGTTACCAGGGGCGACCACAACAAACTGAACTACATCAGACAGTGTGTGGTACCTGTAACCTAGGCAACACCAGACACACCTTTAGATTGCAGGAAGTGCTATGCATGCAGATATAAGGATTCCTTCTCCAAGTTGTGACCGCCCCACATGGAATAGTACGTACTTCATAATATATTCCACCTTGCACAAACCAATATCCTAACCCATAGCCATATATGGGCACACTTAGGTACGGAGATGATGTTATCAATGTTTAAAGCCAACCAAGACATGTCTGTAGGGTTACCATCCCAGAAGGCACAGTTACCAGCACAGAACCCTGCCCTTGCGCTTCTCTACTGCAGCCCAAAGTGTTGACTGCCTAAAAGGAGTGCCATATTAGGCCACACCACCAACTGTTTTGACTCGTGCACCATGCATGCAGATTACCGACAGATATGTGCGCACATCTATAAAGCCCATATGGGTCAGGGTCACTTGAAATTACAGCTGTCGGTAGGTAGGTACACCATTTAGGTGTGTGTGTGCAACTGTGACAAGGGGGTCTAAGAACTACATACTTCTATGCTTAGCCTGTTCAGCACACGTCTGTTAACACAACCAGAACAGTTCCTATTACGTATGCCCCCCCCCCCCTTCCCCTTCCCCAATATAAATTACGACCCTGCAGGTGACACAGCATCGGTCTCTGAGGTCTAGCCTCCTTGCACAAGACAGACGACAGCTTCACTCACATTGCGAATCTTCCTGTTGTCGTCCTGGTGGTGCTGTGTGTCACCTTGAGACATGCGCCGGTGAGTAGGGTCCTCCAGATCAGTGGCCTCAAAGATCTGCCCACCTTTCATCCCGAAGCCATTCTTACAGGCAGCAATAAACTGGTTGATATTGTCCTGTAGGGAGGAGACCACCATGACTGCATTCAGCTCATTGCTACCACCATCAGAGACTGAGCACAGCCCTTGCATATCTTGCACCAAGTGAACACCCCACATGCCAGACAAGTAATAAGTCCACATTCCTGAGCTACTACCATCCATTGGTTCCCAGTAATAGAGAATGCCCATAGCCATGCTCCAAGTGCATTGTCGTTAACTTGTTTTTAACTTTTGACAAGTTGGTTTAATGTGATGTCAGCAGCATTAAAAATGGAAGCAGGACCAGCGGTCAGTACAACGAGAGTGTCGTAAAGCATGGTAGCTAGCATGTCCTCGGAGTGCCACGGTTTGCATTAGGTGCGATGATTTAGTGTACAGTGATTTGTAACACAGCCTGCATGTAAAGCGTATTGAGTAGTACGTGTGTCAATGTTTGACACCTATAGCTCTGGGCAGCCATTATCAAGGCTTATGAACAGATTTCTTGTGATCTTCCAAAGCTGGAAGCACCACGAAAAGAGCAGAAATGCCCATTTTTGACTGTCACAATAAACTTACACATGCGTTCATTTGGTCAACACAGAACAAGTGCATGTGTATTGTGTGGAAATGGCTGAAGGCCAAATGCAAAGTGTTGCAATATGAGACAGAGGTGTTGCAATATGGGGCAAAAAGTGATGTGAAACAATCATACACAGCTACTCTGCAAGAGGTTTCTACTACAGTTGGGAAATGCTTTGGTACGTATTTGCAACAAGTGCATGTGAGCATTCCAGTTACTCATGTACAGTCCATCCCCATACCCCACTCGATCCACAAACAGCAGACTACCCCACTCGATCCACAAACAGCAGACTACCCCACTCGATCCACAAACAGCAGACTACCCCACTCGATCCACAAACAGCAGACTACCCCACTCGATCCACAAACAGCAGACTACCCCAACCGTACATCCTACAGAGCTGGCTGACTGGGTAAGCACACACATCACAGTCACAAACAAACACATCTCATCCTTATCTTCTCCCTCCTTCCAACCACCTTTAACAACAGTTCGGGAGAGCCGATGTACTGCTGACACAGACCACCCATCAACCCACCCTGATACATACACACATATGCAGTAGCTCATTCTACTGCAGTTCCACCCTAGAGACCAAACTGCAGGCAAGGCAGTTCAGTTTTGAATGGGACTGGATGCCTGGTTAACACCAAGCCATTCCTCTCATTCCAACTACAAATTTCTCACATCTCAATGAAAGAATGTTATGTTTCACCCATCATTGGCACCCTCAAAGCGTGTGCTTCCCATGTCTACACTCACACACACACTCAGCGCAACCAGACAGGCCATCGCCCATCCCACACACACAGTGTACACAGAAACATGTACTTGTGGATTCTTACCAAGTGAGCATGATGTGTTGGTAATCTGGTGATGTGGGGAACACTGCCTGGCTTGACTTTGTTCACCAACCTGCAAAGAGTGTGGAGAGGAGAGAGAGAGGAGAGAGAGAGGCTGAGGAGACGATTACACAATAGAGTTTGGCGCTGTTCAATACTGGTATAGCAAAATAAATCTCAGTACACTGATACACAGTTTCAAGTTACATGCCATTGTAGCACAGATGAGTACCAGTTTACACTGTGAATCGACCGGCAAACGGAAGTATGTAGTTAGAGATGGATTAAAATGGCTGCCACAAGTAGTGTGTGGAAATGTAAGGTATATAAAAGCTGTAAGAACATAAGTATGGGCGTTTAATCGACAGGCAAAGACTTCTCCCACAGTTTTCTGTAATCCCCAAAATAGTTGATGTTTTTTATCCTTAACAAGCAATCAGACTGACTCCAATGTCAGTGCATGTTAACATAATCTCTACTGGAGTGTTTCGATAATCACATCATAACGTGGTATGGAGTTTGAGCAGGTGCGACATGCTGATTCAAACTAATAACGTGACTACTAAGAATAAATAGTAAGGCATCCAATACCAGTTCACAAGAGTACGCGCACATGTTTATGCTCTCCCAGCGGGAGAATGGGGTCTCCAGTGTACAGAGGATAACAAAACCATAATTGTCAACCTGAATGTAGACTTGTTGGCCACAACCCTGTCACCTCTCTCGCCTACTCACTGAGCTTCTGCAAACACGTGCACACACACACACACACACACACACACACACACACACACACACACACACACACACACACACACACACACACACACGTGCACACACACACACACACACACACACACACACACACACACACATCATAGCTACTCACACTCCCACCACAGACAGGACTGAAGCAGGGTCTACACCACACACACACACACACACACACACACACACACACACACACACACACACACATCATAGCTACTCACACTCCCACCACAGACAGGACTGAAGCAGGTCTATACCACACATGACCTCAGTGTGCCCACAGTAGGAAAAGCCTGTTGTGCAGCCTCAGGGTGTGAACCTCATCTGAGCTTAACCACACCCCAAACAATTGCACAGTAGACACACAGCCAACTCCCCTCTTCTCCTTCCAACCACTTGCTTACATGTGGAGCAATTAGACGCTCAAAGACAAGTGCACATTACGCGCGTAATCGAATGAAGGGACACACAGCACGAGGCGCCACCAGCGAAGGTATCCCGCCCTCCTCCTCTGGGGGGGTGGGTCACGCTAATCAGGCGAGTGAGTGCACTTCCATGGGTTCTGCCCATGCAGTGAGCGCGCGCATGCATTGCTGCATCGTACAACTCACTCGCACAGAAGAACGCCGTCCTCTAGAGACTTCCTGAAGTCGCCCGGATATCGAAACCTCTTTCCAGTGACTGCCTGTGAATGAAATTTTTAGAGACAATGTTACTGCGACAGCAATCGCGGGTCTCTCCCTGCGGTGGCTGCTAACCTCTATCCACTTCTGGCACGCCAGGAAAACCTTATCCGAGTCTGCTGTTCTGTGCGAAGGAGAACGCGTCTTGTCCAGATCCTCCATCCTTGTGGCGTCAAAACGTCAAACCACCCCTGGCCGCTAACAGGAAATCAATTACCATTGCTATGGTGATGCTCCTCCCACGGGTGGTCTTGTTGGCGCCGCGAATGCAGTAAATGATGCTATCCTGCGCACAAAGCCCGTAACTAGTACCTATTTGTGCATCTTGCGCATTGTATTTTGTGTGCATATTGAAATAACAAGAAGACGTAACTGCAAAGAACTTTGCAAAGAAACGACGGTATTTTACCCGACCCTGGCCATGACATCATTCGTCTCACGTGATCGTACTTCCGTGTAATAAGTCACAAAACGAGAACACCTGCTGTCTCGGTAGTGAAGTTTCGCTGACGACGAGTCTCTTCTTTGGGACTCCAACGACGACCTAACGGTCGAAAAGAAGTTTCAAGCCTCAGCTAGAGAGCTTTTGCGCAACACAAGTTTCCCATTTGGAATCAAAATGACGACGATTCACAACGAGGATCTCTTGACATTTATCCACCTTCAGAGCAGTAGCGTTCGGGCGGCAATGGAGAAGAGTGGCTCCACCAAGAGGAAAGTCAACCCTAGGAAGTATATACAAAAACGCCTCCAGTCCACCAAAAAGGCCAAACCAGTCAAAGCCTCCTCCACGACGACCCCAGCCAAATTGGCTTACCGCTACAGCACTTCGGACTTGCCCTCCATCGCTCGGAGAGTGCAACCTTTCTCTCGCCAGAACTACAGTAGCATGCCATCTTGGGACCTCCTGGGACAGACGATCCTACCTCCTTCGGTGGAGCCGTACTACGCATGCGACCCTGACGTAGACGAGGCCCTTCAGGCATTTGGCAGCCCCAAAGCCGCTTCCGAGGGCAGCCCTGCCAGCTACAGGTCGGACCCCTTCTCGCCACCTTCTTCCACCACCTCCGAACCCGGAGAAGACATCATGGACCCTTACTATGACAACTCCTGCTCCCCAGCGTACCCCGCTGCCACGGTGCCCTCAGACGCTGAGTATTACAGCGACGTCTCCCAGTTTAGCCCCCTCGGCCACTACTGGCATTGGTAGTAGAACACAATAGCTTTAGGCTGAAGTTCCCTTGACCCATCCTGCTCATCTCTCCACTCCACTGTAGTAGAACTCTTACGAACATTGTACCTCACAATGTGATCACTACTGCTTTTTGTACTCCTGGGAGAGATTTTAGTCTGCTGGCAGAGACATGCAGTGTGTAGCGGGAAGGATGTGCAGCTTGTGGGTGTGTAGTTGGTCCAGGGTTGACTGGTATAAGGCATGCACTACTCTGGGGCCATACAGTGCGTTGTGGTCCAGATGTGGTCTTGCGAGACAGTGCATGCACTTGTGCTCCGGAATAGGTATGAGTGACTATAATTATATCTCACTACATTGCTTTAGTATAGGCATGTCATCAGTTGCATACATACTAATAAACTGTACTTCTACGGAGGAACAGGGATACGCACTGGACCACAGGTATATCTTACATAGAAGTCTATTTGCTCAAATCCCCAATGGGCAAGGAAATGTGCGGGCATTACTGGTTACCATGACACCCATCACACTTATCATAGTCACTGCAAACTTGACTTCAGCCAAATCTCACTTGTGCATGGTATCAGAGATACTAAACGCACGGACAGTTTCACCACTGTTAGTTGGTTGCTGCTAGGAGAAGTACGGCTGCAAAGCAGCTTTAATCCCCTCTCTGAATGACGTCTGATTCCCAAATCCGAGGCTCTGTAACTCGGTACAGTCAAGGTGGGCATCATGTGGGCGTGTCGCACCACTGGAGGGCGTGTCATCTGCACAGAGGTGCTCATGAGGCAGGGAGAACAGCTCGGCGATAGCAGTGGCCATTGCAAACTTGGTCATGCAGTCAGCTCCACTCCAGTGCCACACCCCCGTGAAGGTGGGGTCAGATAGGTGTCGCTCTGAGATTTGACGAATCACCATGGCAACATCAGGACAATATGTAGGATACCTGAGTTCATAATTGGACATCCTCACTGGCTCCGGATGTCTTCGCACGCCCTCCACTAGCGCAGTCACACTACTTTCAGCTAGTTGCTCCACCTGTCCGTAGAGGATGGGGACTCGCAGTACTCCACTGTTAGGATACTTGAGAACCACTTTCTCTCCCTCCCTCTTAAGCCGTCCGTAGGCGTTAAGTGGATTGGGCTGACAGGTGGGCTTGTATGGGGGAGCTTTGCCGTCAAATACATAATCAGTGCTAATGTAAAGCACAAATACATTCTGCTTGGCACAGGCGTCTACAAGGTACTGCGTGGCGGTGACGTTCATCACCTCCGCTTCACGTGGGCGCTTATCGACAACATCGGGGCGTCTTTCAGCTGCAGAATGAACCACGATCGATGGATTATGCTTGCTGATCAGCGCTTCCACCTGGTCTCGTTCGGTTAGGTCGACCTTCTCTAGGCCGTCCTGTGCCCTGGAGAAGGCCGTGCCAACACAGGTCCACCCTGCCTTGTCGAACTCAGCCTTCACCGCTCTCCCCAGAAGGCCCGATGCTCCAGTTACCACCACCACCCTCTTCACGGACATCTTGCCAAACGAAACGCCAGTTAACGCGCTGTGAACGCGAATGTCAGTGAACAATTTGAAGTTGATAGCATCTATCCACTTCACACAGGAAGACTGGTCATGCGTGGATTCGGCCTGTTCCGCCAGGTTATGGGTCCTGCATGACATACAGAGTTCCAAATGAGAAATCAAGCAACAGATGTGCTCAGCAGAGTCACTGAGTGTCATATCATGTCAACCACCAGTAGATAGAAAGCTGAAGACTGCATTTAATAATTGTTAGCCAGGCTGCATTAAAATAGCGTTGAAAGTCTATAGGGGCAAACTTTCCTCTCGTCTTCCAACCTGCCTGTGTTACTGGTCTCAACCACTTCCTAGTGTGTTCGGTCCCAGCACCTGGCTGGACTGCCTCCACCTCTTCATCAAGGGTCCACTCCAGGGTTGCTATGCAGCACATGTTCAGCACATCCGTCAAATACATTGTACATGAACTAGTGAGCACAACCTGTTAATTGTCTGGACAATTGCATGCAGTGATGTAAAAGAAAAGGAATGGAGTCTGTTCTTATCATTGATGAGCTAACTCACTTGCAATCACTAAACGGAACCACCAACCGTAGTAGCACTGGGATCATTAACGTAGTTCAGCTCATGGTCACATTCACATCACTGTATGTGTATGAAACCTCACAAGTGAATGTGCACGTACGTACATGGCGACACCTATCCTGGACAGCTAGTGCACTAAACCTCGCCTTCTGTGGCGGAAGCACCCGCCAGCAGAGAGGGTGCAGCGTGTTAGACTAGCCAGTAGTGTGGGGCGTTCTGCACTTTGGTGTTTGTCCTAACCATTACATGAATTCAATTTACATTAAAGGAATGCTTCTATGCATGAGTAGGCCCAGATAAACAATGCTGGTGTTTTGAGCATTATAGGTATCTCAAAGCACGGAGCAATTTCTGATAATTATGGTCCACCTTTCAGCAAGCTAGCCATAATCTTCATACAATCCGCCTACAGTTCATGTAGTTTCTAGTGGCACAAGCGACGAAAACGTGATCAAAACGCAAATAATAGTTCCTCAAAATGTTTCGTGTAAACGCACCTGGATATAAGTGCGTTTAATCTAATCGTACTTAGGAGTGCGCTTAAATGGTCGTGTAAACGCGGCTATTGAAAGCAATTATTTATCTGGGCTTATCTATGAGTGACTACAGCCACACACAGGAAAAGTGTGTTTAATTACATTTGGGCACACATAACTGTGGCATGTCATGGCTGGTGTCACTCAGACTGCAGACTCAATCCAGGTAATCAGTGTAGCAAGTACAGCTGCACTGCCCCATGACATTGTAGTGGCACATTGCTACGTTGTGATAACTAGCAAATTGATCTTGATGAGCATGTATGTAGCAGAATCAATCAATAACAACTGACTACAGGATGTTTCAGCCATATAGGCACTCGCCAACTGCATTAAAAACAGTTGCTTTGTACATGTTCATCAAGATCAATTCGTTGGTTACAGCTGCAACAGTTGCTCCGCTGATCCGCAGACACACATTTCAGGTCAGTGTATGGTCAGTCAATAAGATGGGTACACACAGGAGTGCACAGTTGAGGACCGAGGCCAGATTGGTGTCTAATAGCCTTTCTTCCCTCTGAAGCGCTGTCTGTTGTCCAACTGCAAAGACAACAGAGAGAGAAGTACACCAGCAGGCTGCTTCAGCAGCAACAAGATTACACATGGAGCTGCCAGCCACACGTGGAGCTGCCAACCACAAGTGGAGCTGCCAGCCACACGTGGAGCTGCCAGCCACACGTGGAGCTGCCAACCACAAGTGGAGCTGCCAGCCAAACGTGGAGCTGCCAGCCACACGTGGAGCTGCCAACCACACGTGGAGCTGCCAACCACACGTGGAGCTGCCAGCCACACGTGGAGCTGCCGGCCAAGCGTGGAGCTGCCAGCCAAGCGTGGAGCTGCCAGCCACATGCTACAGGGTACTCACTAGAGATCTCTTGCACTCGAAGTACGCATATCGAAACGCATTGCAATCGGGAGCAAGGTTTTCCTGTAAACATTGTCGTGGGGTTTTCCCTTCCTGAAACGTTTGCAAATTGTCATTGTAAAGTACATAAGAAAGTGGTTACATTAGAAGCATTAAAAACTTGAGAGATAGACCGACCTTAACCACACATGTACTCTCCTTCAGACACTTTAGTAGTTCATCTTTGAGTCCACTGCACGGCTTCCAATCATGCTGACCCTTCTCTTCGTCTTCCATTTTTACATCTATTGCGCAATCTACCCCCTATCACCACTCGCATGGGTAAGTACGTACGAGTTTGTCGACTCGGACTAGCTTGGCACAGTCAGAGGGCAACGTTGGGACAACGAGGACGCTTTAGAGTTTGAAACTGTGATATAATTAAAGCTCACTGACTCTGACTCTGTTACTAGCTTGTCCAAGTTCTATGTTGTGATACGTCCCCGTGAGGTCCTGATCAAGCCTGTTCCCCGCTCTAGTTCGTGCGTGTGTACAGCCTAGCTCTCTCCTCTAGCGCGGGATCACCTGTGCAACATCCCACTGCACGCATGCCCCGCCCCCTGCAGCTGATTGGTTGCGCACCTCGTCTAGCAGAATGGTGTACTTTAAACGACTCTTGAAGTTCCGTCACATGGATTTTGAGTTTGCATTATGGCAGATGTCATTTCTGCTGGTGGCACCACAGAAGCTGTGAGTGAGCATGTTTGAGTGTGTGTGTTTATGTGTGTATATGTTTGTACGTATGTGTGTGCAATGTGTATGTGTGTTGTGTATGCATGCATGTTCGTGTCTGTGTGTGTGTTGGAGAGTGTTTCGTTACATGAGTGCATGGTTCTCTCCTACATAGCTACATGAACTTCCGCTACCAGAAACAGACGAAGCGGCGCTGGGCTAGGGACGACCCCGCCTTCCTTGTATTACTGAGTGGCTTTCTGCTGCGTAAGTCAGTCATTCTTACCAACTGCCAAGAGGCTTCTATAGTGCTAGCTAAGAGCCCATAGGCTGTTGAGTCAGACTATATGGACCCCCATATTTGAAGGGCTTGCTCCTAGTTTGTTTGTGCTAGCCAAGAACCCTCACAACAGATGCAGCTTTCATCTACATACCATCATCAGTGCACTTGTAAACCTCTCTATGAAGGACAGTCTGAATAAAGGACACCTCTCTAATGAGGACACTGTCTGCAGTCTCAACCACATATATACAGCTGTGTACAAATCTACCTCTGAATTAGGGACACATCTCTATACAGGACAGCCAGCTGGGTCCCAATGGTGTCCTCTATAGAGAGGTTACACTGTACAGGCTTGGTTTCTTCCTAGTTATATTGTGCACCATTTGACAGTCCCTCCTTCCCTGCTGATGTGCAGTTTCCTCCATTGGGTTTGCCCTCGTGCTGCGACTTGGCCTGCTGGGGTTTCTAAAGTTCCTACTGTGGGTTGTGTTTGTGGACTGCATTGGTGTGGGACTGTTGCTGGCAACAGCCATGTGGTAAGTCACATGACCTGCACATGACTATCACATGACTGTCACATGACCAGCACACAAATGTTACATGACACCTTGATATTCTGCATAGGGTTGTCGCTAACAAGTTCTTCAGAGTGCCGAGTGTGGAAGGGGGCGGGGACCAATGGGTTGAGTGGGCGTATGCCTTCGATGTGCACTTGAATGGATTCTTCTCTCTCATGGTGATGTTACACGGTGTACAGCTAGTGCTTGTGTGGGGTGAGTGTGCTGGGGTGGGGTGGGAGTGAGTGTGCTGGGGTGGGGTGGGGGTGAGTGTGCTGGGGTGGGATGGGGGTGAGTGTGCTGGGGTGGGGTGGGGGTGAGTGTGCTGGGGTGGGATGGGGGTGAGTGTGCTGGGATGGGATGGGAGTGAGTGTGCTGGGGTGGGGTGGGGGTGAGTGTGCTGGGGTGGGGTGGGGGTGAGTGTGCTGGGGTGGGATGGGGGTGAGTGTGCTGGGATGGGATGGGAGTGAGTGTGCTGGGGTGGGATGGGGGTGAGTGTGCTGGGGTGGGATGGGGGTGAGTGTGCTGGGGTGGGGTGGGGGTGAGTGTGCTGGGGTGGGGTGGGGGTGAGTGTGCTGGGGTGGGATGGGGGTGAGTGTGCTGGGGTGGGATGGGGGTGAGTGTGCTGGGGTGGGATGGGGGTGAGTGTGCTGGGGTGGGGCGGGGGTGAGTGTGCTGGGGTGGGGTGGGGGTGAGTGTGCTGGGGTGGGATGGGGGTGAGTGTGCTGGGGTGGGATGGGGGTGAGTGTGCTGGGGTGGGGCGGGGGTGAGTGTGCTGGGGTGGGGTGGGGGTGAGTGTGCTGGGATGGGATGGGGGTGAGTGTGCTGGGGTGGGATGGGGGTGAGTGTGCTGGGATGGGGTGGGGGTGAGTGTGCTGGGGTGGGGTGGGGGTGAGTGTGCTGGTGGGGGTGGGGGTGTGTGCCAATGGGTGTACTGTGGGAGGAGTGTGCACCTTGCAAGGTGCCTACCTACCTGGAGAGTGGGCCAGGTGAATTACTGGCAGTTGCTCTATTCCCTCTCCCTCTCCCTCTCCCTCTCCCTCTCCCTCTCACTCTCACTCTCCCTCTCCCTCTCCCTCTCCCTCTCCCTCTCCCTCTCCCTCTCCCTCTCCCTCTCCCTCTCCCTCTCCCTCCCTCCCTCTCCCTCTCCCTCTCCCTCTCCCTCCCTCTCCCTCTCCCTCTCCCTCTCCCTCTCCCTCTCCCTCTCCCTCTCCCTCTCCCTCTCCCTCTCCCTCTCCCTCTCCCTCTCCCTCTCCCTCCCTCTCCCTCTCCCTCTCCCTCTCCCTCTCCCTCTCCCTCTCCCTCTCCCTCTCCCTCTCCCTCTCCCTCTCCCTCCCTCCCTCTCCCTCTCCCTCTCCCTCTCCCTCTCCCTCTCCCTCCCTCCCTCTCCCTCTCCCTCTCCCTCTCCCTCTCCCTCTCCCTCTCCCTCTCCCTCTCCCTCTCTCCTCTCCCTCCCTCTCCCTCTCCCTCTCCCTCTCCCTCTCCCTCTCCCTCTCCCTCTCCCTCTCCCTCTCCCTCTCCCTCCCTCTCCCTCTCCCTCTCCCTCTCCCTCTCCCTCTCCCTCTCCCTCTCCCTCTCCCTCTCCCTCTCCCTCTCCCTCTCCCTCCCTCTCCCTCTCCCTCTCCCTCTCCCTCTCCCTCTCCCTCCCTCCCTCTCCCTCTCCCTCTCCCTCTCCCTCCCTCCCTCTCCCTCTCCCTCTCCCTCTCCCTCTCCCTCTCCCTCTCCCTCTCCCTCTCCCTCTCCCTCTCTCCTCTCCCTCCCTCTCCCTCTCCCTCTCCCTCTCCCTCTCCCTCTCCCTCTCCCTCTCCCTCTCCCTCTCCCTCTCCCTCTCCCTCTCCCTCTCCCTCTCCCTCCCCCTCTCCCTCTCCCTCTCCCCCAGTCTTCATGACATTGTTGAGCTATGATGGACTGCCTTTTGTGATACTGGCCGACTTGCTGTGGCTGGTGGGCATTAGCTACTATTTGTACATCACCTTCCTGGGATACAGCAGTCAGTGCCTGCACACACACACACACACACACACACACACACACACACACACACACACACACACGACAGTGACTGTGGAAATTTAACTGTCACCTCTCTTCTCTTCTGTGTATATACACACACGCACGCACGCACACGAACATCACTGCAGCTCTCCCATTTCTGCGAAACACTGTCTACTTACTCTACGCCTTCCTCCCACTCACCGTCCTCGTTTTGATCTCCATTCCTCTCCAGCTCAACTGGACTGTCCTTTGGACCTCATTTTTTATGTCATTGTAATCTCACACAGTAGCACATGCTCACAACCCCGCCCACTTGCGCAGTCTGTGTCTATAGTGCTGTGTTCTCAGTGTCAATTGGTGCATCAGTATGTCTGTCTGTCTCTGTGTCCGTCCACCCTATGATGGCTCAACAGTCAGGTCAGCCCAAGACAACACAACGTCTGTGCTATTATTGGGTTGTGTGCCAACCGGTTGAACAAAGTTGACATCATGCACGCCATCCAGACTGGAGATTCAGGTTGCAATCCTCATGGATCACTTAGCCTGCCTGTGTGAACAGACTGAACTCCACGCATGTATGTTCATTGTACATAACAGAGCATGCCTTATCACCACTTGTAGCCTGGCTGCCCATGCATATTGTATACAACCAAGAAAGTCAACGTTGTGTTCACAGCTTGCATTTCCACACACAGACACACACGCAGACAGACATGGACACACAGACACACACAGAGACAGACATGCATACACACACAGAGACAGACATGCACACACACACAGACACACATGCACGCACACAGACAAGCACATGCACAGACGTGGCACCGGGTGATCAACCACCAAGGGTGTCCAAGATGCTGGACAATTATTATACCATTTTCAGCAGCAGCTGGTGCACGAAGTACAGGTGGGTACAGGTGGGTACAGGCCGTGTGTGATGAGGTACCATGCATTACTACAGTCCGTCGCTCTTGTCCATGTCTTATGAAACTCTCTCTGGGCCACGCTGAAGGGGAATCCCCTCTGCAAGCTGAGCTGGCAGTGGTGGTCTTCCACAATGGTCATCCTGTGACTGCTCGCCCGAGTTCTGTCTGTCTTGTGAAGTTGAGGAGGATGAAGGGGAGGGCTCTGACTGGCTGCCCCTGACAGAACTGTCACTTGGCTGTCGGCAGGAGATTTTGTCCAATCTGGTCAGCTCATTTGTCAACTGCTCCAGTTGTGAGTCAAGGTCGGCAAATCTCTCCTCCTGAGTGGACGTCCAGTGCTGTGTGGATGCCGGTAGCGATGGAAGCGCCTTTTCAGATGTACTCCACTGTGAGATGTGTACGTCCAATCCTGCCAGCCTCGACTGCAGCTCTCGAAAACCCATTGAAATGTCCATCACATCCGGTTTGTCCTTAGAGCTGTTCTTGCTGTCTCTCTTCACCGAAGGCACAGACTGTCTGTCGGAGGTTGGCCTTGGGGACTCCAATGGGCGGGAGCCATCTTGGGAGTGGGTGGGGCTAGCAACGCTAGAAGTGCCACCTGCCAGTTCATGGGCAGAGGTGAGCCCCTCCCACGAGGAGCGTGAGCCAGTGTTGAGTGAGGAGCTGGTCAGGGAGAAGGCGGAGTCACTGCCTTCGGTCTTGCAGGCTCCAGGAAAGGGGAGGTTGGATCCACTGCTCGACTCACTGCTTATTCGGTCATGTTGCATCATGCTAATGGGGGATTCCCCACCCTGCTCGGCAAGACATTCAGTGCTGGGCCCATCAACATTTGACTGAGCACTGGGGACTTCACGGGGATCCCCCTCCTTTTGCAGTGATGCTTGGTTTGTAGCTGTCTGGATCATATTCAATTGCTTCTCGTTCTCCTGCCTGAGGGAGATGTGTGGGACTTGGAGCACCACCTCCGGAGGCTCTAAACTTGTGTGCTTGCTTGTGTTTCTCAGGCTGTTACTGCTAGCTGGAGTTGGTGACGCAGAGCTTACCACCTCACTGCTCCTCCTCGCCTCTGTCAGAGAGGCATGAGTGTCAACTGCTGTCAGTCGAAGCACTTCAGAGCTCTTAGACCGGTACATCCCCACACCCCTCGGCATTAGCTGGTTCTGGCTGGTCCCAATTCCACTCAACTCTCCGCAGCTGGCTCCAACGTCAGCAACAGTGAAGAGGGAGAGGCCGTCCTCCTCGTAGTCCTCCAACCTGTGAGAAGGGAAGAGAGAGAAGGCTTGTTATCATTGTGCAATCACCAAGGTAGAGGCTGCCTCTGAACACTATCTATAATAGCAGGGTTATTTCCTGTGCCAGCTGTGCTCACTCACCCCGGAACTTCACACCTCTTTCTGAAGAGGCAGTCCGCAGAATGTGGGTCAGTTAGCATCATGCGCTCCATCGCTTCGTCAAGCAGCTCCGCTGGGACCTGGAGGGAAGGCAGAAAAACATTCCGTCCCATGAGCCGCATGCACACATATGTACATATCAGTTAGGTTGTCCTCACACATGTCAAGTATCCTAGCAACCCAATGCACAACAACGAAGTTCAATCCTGACACACCCACACTCACCTCATCACTCAAACACCCTTACCCCATAACTCTTACCACACCCTCACCCACACCATTACTCCTCACACCTCACCCCATCACTCTTTACGCCCTCACCCCATCACTCCTCACACCCTCATCCACACATCACTCTACACACTTCTCGCACACCTTACCCTCCATCACGCCTCACCCCATCACTACACACACACACACACACACACACACACACACACACACACACACACACACCACTCCTCACACATACACTCTTCACACACCCTCAGCCCCATCACTCCTCATACCCTCACCCCACCACTCCTTACACACCCTCACCCACACATCACTCCTCACCCACCCTCACCCACACATCACTCCTTACACACCCTCACCCACACATCACTCCTTACACACCCTCACCCACACATCACTCCTTACACACCCTCACCCACACATCACTCCTTACCCTCACCCACACATCACTACTTACACACCCTCACCCACACATCACTCCTCACCCACCCTCACCCACACATCACTCCTTACACACCCTCACACACACATCACTCCTTACACACCCTCACTCACACATCACTCCTTACACACCCTCACACACACATCACTCCTCACCCACCCTCACACACACACATCACTCCTCACCCACCCTCACCCACACATCACTCCTTCCATCACTCATCCCATCAGTCCTCACACCCACACCTACATCCCATCATTCCTCACACACCCTCACCCCATCACTCCTCACATACTCTCATGCCATCACTCACACTAACCCACACTCCTCACACCCTCACCTTTACTCCACACTCCTCACCTTGAAGATGCTGCCCTCCATCCTGATGAGATCCTCCATGACTTGGCCCACCAGTGCCACGTCCTCAGACTCGCCTTTGCTCAGTGAAGAGTACTCTGCCTGTACTTTCCTCTACCACAGGAAGGGGAAGGCAGAATGAAGAGCAAAGTTAGGAGTGCGCCCACTAGGTCAGCTTAGAGCTGTGTGTTTGCCCACCAGGTCAGCTTAGAGCTGTGTGCTTGCCCACCAGGTCGGCTTAGAGCTGTGCTTGCCCACTAGGTCAGCTTAGAGCTGTGTGTTTGCCCACCAGGTCAGCTTAGAGCTGTGTGCTTGCCCACCAGGTCAGCTTAGAGCTGTGTGCTTGCCCACCAGGTCGGCTTAGAGCTGTGCTTGCCCACTAGGTCAGCTTAGAGCTGTGTGTTTGCCCACCAGGTCAGCTTAGAGCTGTGTGCTTGCCCACCAGGTCAGCTTAGAGCTGTGTGTTTGCCCACCAGGTCAGCTTAGAGCTGTGTGCTTGCCCACCAGGTCGGCTTAGATCTGTGTTTGCCCACTAGGTCAGCTTAGAGCTGTGTTTGCCCACCAGGTCGGCTTAGAGCTGTGCTTGCCCACCAGGTCGGCTTAGAGCTGTGTGTTTGTCTGTGTGTCTCTGTGTGTGTCTCTGCCATGATTGTTCTACCTTCATGCCCAAATGTTCCACCCTAGCATTCCTCTACCCTACCCCTTCCCTCCCCTCCCTTCCTCCTCCCCTCCCTCCCCCTTCCTTCCTTCCTTGCCCGTTTCCCTCCCCAGCCCCTCCCACCTTGTGCAATATGTTGGGTCCCATTATCTTCCCGAGGTTCTCCTCCGACATCCTGTTACCCTGTTCCTCTGTGCCGTCCATGAGGATGATGTCGTTGGAGTACAGGGCCACCTGGTTGAGGAAGTAGAGGAGACACTTGAGTGTGTCGCGGTTGGGCCGCGGGAGGAGAAGGCAGAGCAGACGAAGCGTGTCTCGACGCTGGCTACGAGACTGGATACCTGGGGGGGGGGGAAGGGGAGTGGTCACTGCTGCTGAACTCACTAAACACCACGCACACCTACGTAGTGACTGCCAAAGGCTGAAATGTCCTGCACAATACATTCACTTGTGCACGTGTACTGAAATCTTCAATTGTTTGTACGTACACTACGTGACATGGAACTTCTAACAACTGGTTTTGTCAAGTAGTGTACAACAAAAAAGAAATCTTTTTAGTTACTCAGGAATCTACAGTGTGTGTGTGTGTGTGTGTGTGTGTGTTTGCGTGCGTGTGTGCGTGCTCACGTCTGGTCATGATGAAGTAGCTGTAGAGCTCTCGAATAATGAGAGGTTCAGGCAGACTCCTGAGGTACTCCTTGAGCAAGCAGGCCACATCGTGAGGGTTGACATCTCCCTTCAGTTCCACACTCTCGCCACTTTCAAAGCGTTCACGGAGCTACATAAAAGAGAGGAGGAAATGGGGGAGGGAACGGGGGGAGGGGCTGGGGGAGGGGCTGGCTGGTAAAGCGACTAAATTGTTCAGTAGTGATGTCAACAACTCACTGGTTGATAACACTGTTACTACATGCCAAACAAAGTGGACAATGTACGCACTGAGACACACCCACTACCAAATATAGGAGTGCCACACCCATTGCAATTCATGGGGAGGAGGTCAGTAGTCGAGCTGTTGAACAGTGAGGGAGCTGTACTGTCGACCACTAGCAGGAGGGAGGGGCTGGACGGACGCCCACTAGCAGGAGGGAGGGGCTGGACGGACGCCCACTAGCAGGAGGGAGGGGCTGGACAGACGCCCACTAGCAGGAGGGTGGGGCTGGACTGACCCCCACTAGCAGGAGGGAGGGGCTGTACTGACGCCCACTAGCAGGAGGAGGGGCTGGACCGACGCCCACTAGCAAGAGGGAGGGCTGGACTGACACCCACTTACACGCAGAGGAGAGGACATGGTTTACCTGAGAGATACGAGCTTTGGACCCGGAAATCCGGAATATCCCCTCCATAGTTATACCTGCAGAAACAAGCAGTAGTGACAAGGGTCTACTCTGTCTGGCCCCACCTTAAGCTAATAGCAGGAATATCCCCTGCCCCTTAACAGCACAACCCCCATGCACTAATAGCATGCACCTTATGCACCTCGCATACTGTAACCCCTCCCCCAGGGTGACCCACTGCACCTCGTATACCGTACCCCCTCCCCCAGGGTGACCCAATGCACCTCGCATACTGTAACCCCTTCCTCTGGGTGACCCACCCCTACCCACCCTTGGAGTGAAGGTAGTCAATTGAGTTCTGCACAACAGCAGGAACCATGGGAGGGGAGGTGGAGAGAAGGGCCTTGCGCTCGGAATGAGGAGACAGTAGAGCCGGTTCCTCGAGGTGCATTGCGGACACATCCAGAGAGTGCAAGCTGCTTCTTTCTCCAAGGAACTGCAGTGGGGTCTCTACGGTGTCCATGTTAAGGGAGGAGTGTTTGCTTGCGGTGACAAGAAGTGGGGATTCGGAGGCCACTGCCGAGCCATCCAAACGGGAGCTACCGAAGGACTTGAACTCAAAGGAAGAGGTGCTGTTGTCATGGAGATTGGCGGGGGAGGAGACACTGGGTATTGGCGTGTCTGAGGGTGTGTCACTCAGTCCAGATGCACTGGAGACAGAGTGCACACTGCCCTTATTTTGGCGCTTGGCAGTGACGGGGGTGGAGTTAATGCGGGGGATGGTGTTTAATGTCTGCGGGGACAGTTGCCATGGCAACTGGTTTGCATCCAGGAACACCGCTCGTTCCAGAGGCTGCCCAAACACACAGTTTTGATCTGGCAAAGGAGGGAGAAGAGAAGGTGGGTGAGGACAGCAAGTGCTCCGGGTACATGCGAGTGGAAAACAACATTAAGTTTTGTGAAAGGTGTGGATGGATGTAGGTTGCAAGGCACTACACAGACCTATGGTATACGTATAGGGCCAGAGATGTGCCAGTACTGGCAATACATCCTCTGCACTCCAAATCTCCACTCTTATACATGCTATATGCGCCTTTAATGACTAATGAATCTTAGAACTTCACAATCACGAGAGTGCTGCTGCCCCAGCCTGCCAAGTGTGCTATATACTATGTTCAATTAATGTGCGCATTGGGTGAGGGGGGGCTAGGTGATATATTGTTGGGCGAGGTACTGACCCTGTGGCTAGCCTAATTAGTTCAAACACTGTTGCTGTGGAAACCATGTGTTAAAGGTTTTTTGAAAACAGAGGTCTCTCCAGCAGTAGGGGGTAGAGGGGGTGTAAGGTCGTAGTGACTTGGAAGGCTTCACACGCCCTGCAATCCACCTGTTGCTGGGCAAAACAGCACCAATGGCATCCTCCTACACAACCAGCTGTGCGTGTGTGAGGTGGCCTTCACCTCCTTCGCTCAAAGGTGGCCAACACACTTGAACGACGAGAGGTGAGGTTGCGGGTACCAGCTCACTCGTCACTCCCAAAGCAGTGTTTGAAGTCGCCGACAGTGGCATGTGATGTAAGGTGGCACCAGGTACGTATGTGGGCAATGGTGTGTCCATGTGTGTACCGACGTACGACTGTCACACGCACACACACATGTGTGTGCATTCGTATGTGTGTGCATTCGTATGTGTGTGCATTCGTATGTGTGTGCATTCGTATGTGTGTGCATTCGTATGTGTGTGCATACGTATGTGTGTGCATTCGTATGTGTGTGCATTCGTATGTGTGTGCATACGTATGTGTGTGCATTCGTATGTGTGTGCATACGTATGTGTGTGCATTGTTACCTCTCTCTGCTGCCACTTTCTTTCTTCGCTGAACTTTGTTCCGAGTGGTTGAAAGCTGAGAGAGGACTATAGTGGTGGTGAAGGGGGGGAGGGGGGCAAATGAAGAACACACTCCCCACACAACCCACCATAAAGACAGCACACCACAGACACACACACACACACACACACACACACACACACACACACACATACGTACACGTGTACGGCAATGATACGGTACAGGTTTCAGAAGCAGAAAGTGAAGTACACCTTGCTGGCACCACTTCACTGAACAGGGATGCACTTCACTGAGCGGTAACAATAGGGCTATTGAATATTTTTGAAGGGTACAGGGCCCTTGTTCCAAGAGCCCTCCTTGAAGCTGTAAACCTGGCACTGTACCCTCCTTGAAAGGTACCGCTATAATCATTTGTTGCAGCTTGGGTTGTTAGATCAAAGGCAGCAACTGTGCGTTATTTTTGGATAACGCACAGTTGCCTTATTTAGAAGCGTATAACGCATTGTTTTGCTTTATAACGCACTGCTTCAAATGGGGCTCTTATTTATGTGTCCAATCATTGTCCAACCTAATGCAAACGTTTATTCTTACACTTCAAGAAAACATCTTTGATGTTCATCACCTTGTGGACTTTCCCATGACAGTAGACAATATGACTGTTGCAAATGTATCCCATAGTGCAAGCATTACACATTCATGCATGCATCATTCTACTATTATTGATCCACACCATGCTGCATGCCATGCTTTATAGGTAAGAAGTTTCCAGCAACTGTAGCTACTGTAAAATGCTCAAGTGATCATAACAATTGTGGCAATTCATACAATTGCTTAACTTTTAATGGACGAATCTCACTTTATAACGTTGCACTAAAACTGAAGAAGTTGTTCAGTGCTAGAAAAGCAATTTTCAAAACCCTTTCCTCTTGTGCTGCCGTTTCTTTCTGCCTCCTAGACAAGATATTACTAGTCTCACGTATCCAGACGGCTTTCGCCAGGCGCAAGTGGCCTGGCTACGCGAGAATAGGCAAGATAGACGTTCACAGCCCAGTCCGTGCTTCGAAGAGTAGTTTTGGGCTGGTAGCCTGCTTGTAGCGATTCGAAGTCGTCGTCATTGACGAAAGAACATCGCGGTGCCTTTGCAGAACAAGAAACCGGCGTTGAAGCCACACGCTTTGACATTTCGTTCATTCTATCTCACGAAAAAGGCGTTCGCTGATTTCTATAGTAACGTCGGTCTCGTTCATTCGGTGAATTGATTCGACGGCGAAGGAGGTTTGAGCGTAGAGCGTTCCCTGGCGATTTGCAACAAGCCAGTTATCACATGGCCCCTCGGGCGCTTAGCTAATTTATCGCCCTCGGGCGCTTCGCGCCCTCGGGTGATAAATTAGCCAGCGCCCTCGTGGCCATGTGATAACTAGTACGTGGTGTGGGCAATACCACAGCAGCCAGGAGTCAACAACATGACAGAAAGTGCACAACCACACACCAGTAGTGATTGGAGGTCTCTATTCTTCTACATCCACTAGACTGACCCAGTGCTTTGACCCTTATGTAATCTACGTTTTACTGAGAACACTACCAAGAGAGAACACTGATTACGGCTTGTCCCACGCAATCAGGAAATAGAACACAAGATGCACACACACACACGGAGAGAGGGAGGGAGGGAGAGTGGGAGAGAGAGCGAGGATGGGAGGGATGAGAAAAAGAGAGTGAATGAAATGTATTATTCACGTTTTATAGATGAATTCCCGGACAATGACCTATTGCCGGCATCAGGGGACCCCCGAAGCCATGGGAGCCCTTCTCTTCCTTTTACAAGTACGCAGAACACACTGAAGCCAATCACATCCTACATTATTTAACTACAACAGCCCGTGAGGTCAGGTCAGTATCGGTTCAGTTCAGTGAACACACACACACACACACACACACACACACACACACACACACACACACACACACACACACACACACACACACACACACACACACACACACACACACACACACACACACACACACACACACTACGCTTAACACCCTCCACAATGTCAGATATGCACCCACCTGGTATGCACTAGCAGATAACTTGATATGCAGATGCAGATGGCACACCACTGAGATCACGCTCTGCATGCCCCACTCACTTACAGAACACCACTACAGGCAGCACTGGCTAGGTGACCTTTCTTAGGTACTATATAGGAGGGCTTGTTGGGTATTGCTGGGCAATGGCAACATTGCAAGGCCATATTTTTAATACTGAAAATTTGTTCTAAGTTAGTCCTTGCCTTGACTGGCAGCCTAGCTGCCCACTCTGCCCACACATTCACACGTCATGCCACCAGGTGACAGAGAGAGTGGTCGCAGCAATGGACATGCAGAGAAGATGGGAGCAGTAGGGTCTGTCTTGTTACTTTTGAAAGTGTTTAATTGTCAGCAACCTAGCACTAGTAGGGCGTGCAACTACACAGTGCCGGGCTCACAAGACACAGTGCTGTGATGAGGTGTGAGCTGAACGCATCTACCGCACGCTCTGTCTGACCTCCCACAGTTAGCAAGCACATGCGCTCACCTTTCACTAAACTGGAGGGAATGTTAAAGTCCATTTTGTTCAATTTGGCCAGAGCCACATCTTGCAATGCCCTCCGCTCTGCCTCGCAGAGCTCATCCAATGATATATCTTCTAGAGTGACACGGTGTCCTGTGTTTGACTCCCACTCTAGCCTTCCCTACAAAATGGAAACGTGAAAGAGACCACACCTCATTTTCTCTCTTCAATATCATAATTGCTATCTTAGCATGCCTTGATAGCACACCACCAATGTGTCATCACAACTGTGGCATTTCACACCCATCCTTGCCCACAGGATGGAGATGCGGCCCCTGGGGGCCAATCAGATACGGTCTTAGGGGACCAATCAGACGTGGCCTAAAGGGGACCAATCAGATATGGTCTTAGGGAACCAATCAGACGTGGCCTAAAGAGGACCAATCAGATGTGGCCTAAAGGGGACCAATCACATAACGTGAAACCCATGGACTGTAGAACAAGACCCGTAGAATTATTAAGGGAGAACACTACCTGACAGGAAGGGCAGTTCAGGGCAAGGTGGAGGAAACCTCATTGGCAAGAATGTGCAGTGGTCAAAGTAAAGATGATGAGGTCACATTCGAACAGGATTCTTTTCTCACACAGAGAGGGTTACAGCTCGTGTGTGCGTGTGTGTGTGCCTTGTGTGTGTTTGTGTGTCATGCCCTAGGCTGCCACCTGCCAAGGTACAAGAAGGAGAGGTGCAAGCTCACACAACTCCCCCACATGCAGCGAGCACATTCCATCCTTTGCTGTCCCCGCTGCCCGGACCGCTAGCCCAAACCATTACTGCTGCAGACACTCTCTCCCCACCCCAGACTCCCAAAAGCCATACAAATACAAAGTCTATTTGAGACAACATGGTCTTCCCTCACCCTCCCTTCACACACCATGCCCATGGCAGCCCAACCACATGACTTGATTGGCCGCAAGTGAACACACACTGGCTGACACAGTATTGAGGGGCTGAGTATCCAGGAGGGACGGGCTTACAGGAGTACAGGGGGAATTTACAGGAGTACCAAGGGGGCTTACTGGAGTACAGGGGGGGGGGGGGGGGCTAACAGGAGTACCAATGGGGCTTACAAGTGTACAGGGAGGGCTTATATGAGTACATACAGGGGGCTTACTGGAGTACAGGGGGGCTTACTGGAGTACAGGGGGGCTTACCGATGTCAAGGGGGCTTACTGGAGTACAGGGGGGCTTACTGGAGTACAGGGGGGCTTACTGGAGTACAGGGGGGCTTACTGGAGTACAGGGGGGCTTACCGATGTCAAGGGGGCTTACTGGAGTACAGGGGGGCTTACCGATGTCAAGGGGGCTTACTGGAGTACAGGGGGGCTTACTGATGTCAAGGGGGCTTACTGGAGTACAGGGGGGCTTACCGATGTCAAGGGGGCTTACTGGAGTACAGGGGGGCTTACCGATGTCAAGGGGGCTTACTGGAGTACAGGGGGGCTTACCGATGTCAAGGGGGCTTACTGGAGTACAGGGGGGCTTACCGATGTCAAGGGGGCTTACTGGAGTACAGGGGGGCTTACCGATGTCAAGGGGGCTTACTGGAGTACAGGGGGGCTTACCGATGTCAAGGGGGCTTACTGGAGTACAGGGGGGCTTACCGATGTCAAGGGGGCTTACTGGAGTACAGGGGGGCTTACTGGAGTACAGGAGGGCTTTACCGATGTACAGAGGGGCTTACTGGAGTACAGGGGGGCTTACCGGAGTACAGGGGGGGCTTACTGGAGTACAGGGGGGCTTACTGGAGTACAGGGGGGCTTACTGGAGTGCAGGGAAGCTTAGTGAAGTACAGGGGGCTTACCGGAGTACAGGGGGGCTTACTGGAGTACAGGGGGGCTTACCGGAGTACAGGGGGGCTTACTGGAGTACAGGGGGGCTTACTGGAGTACAGGGGGGCTTACTGGAGTACAGGGGGGGGGGGGGGTTATTGAGTACAGGGGGGGGCTTATTAGGTACAGGGGGGGGGCTTATTGAGTACAGGGGGGGGGGCTTATTGAGTACCTACAGGGGACTTACTGGAGCACAAGGTGGTAGGTGCCAGTACAAATTGCAATGTGGATGGCAACAAAAACAATGCTGAACAGCTCACCAGTGTAACAACATTAGTGTGTGTGCGTGTGTGTGGGTCTACAGCAGATAACCAGTGTATGCAGATTACGGCCATTCCAACTGGCCATTCTCTAATTGCATTTGGAAGTGGCCATTCGGTAATTGATCTGGAATGAACAAGACCAAGTGCACTCTCAAGACAGCAGCACATGCTCGAGTGGTGATGCTCACTCAGCACATCACACATCTCAACAAAGTGTGTGTGACTGTGCGAGAAGCCTGACCCGACACAGTTAGATGCCTTCAGACCACCAAGGACACCAGCTGGTGCCAGCACACTGGAGTATTTAATCAACCCATGAGGTGGCTAGGCGTGGCAGCCCCTAGGGCCTGATTGGCACTTTCCTAATAATATTCTAGTGGAAGCCCAGCAAGTGGTTTAACCTCTGAATAAGAATGTGCTGTGATGTGTCCTCCACCCCACTGCAGTTTATTAGAGGGCAGCCCTAGAAGTGGCAGGGCTGCCCACTGACTGGCCACTAACCACAAGATTGACAAACAGCAATAATTGAAGACCTCATAAACACATGCGTACGCACGCACATACACCACACATACCATACACACATTACACACACAAACATACACTCAATACACACATGTGCACGCATGCGTCCACCTGCACACACATGTGCATATATACAGACACGTGCCTCAAACAAACAAAGGAAAGGTCATCTCAGTACATCACACACACACACACACACACACATCATACTGAAGAGAGCCACAATGGAGCCTGTTGAATCATCCTCTATTCGCTACAATGCTCACAAACAGCTATTGAGAGAGTTAAAAGGCGGCAACATGAAAGCTGACATCATAGAGGCTCATTGCTACAATGTTGATAACTCTGCAAATTCATCTCGAGCATATTTGTAGCACATTCAATCCATACCAACTGACTGCAGGATTCGGCCATGTTGGCCTTTGTCAACTGCGTACAAAACGTGTGGTGGAGGGTACTGTGGACCAGTGGTGGGGGTAAATGTGTGGGTGACTCCTGCTGCTCTTGTGTTAATACATACATATACGTGTATATATCTACGTATGTAGTGACACACAACCAGTAATAGTACTCACAAGGTAGGACAGTAATTAATTGTATTCATTGCACGCAGTTGACTTTAATGCATGCACCCAATGTAACTACCTAAGAACTGGGTGGGTGGAGCACTGGGGATGGGGAATGGCAGTGTAGCTGCTAGAACCCTGCTTGCTCCCTATGCATGATGCAAGAGTATCGCTGACGAGTATCACTAACGCTCAACGACCATCACATGCAAATAAGCCATGTGTACAGGGGTGAAAGTAGTCATTCAAATGTAATGTGAACAAACACAAGTGTCTCGTGTGGGCATTCTTGGAGACCCTATTTCACAGAGAGAAGCCACAGGTGGTAATAGGCTGCTCCTTGTATACCTAGCTATCACCACACAGGGTCACATGAGGAAAGAGCTACAGGAAGGGGTGCAGTCGTTCTGATGGCAAACAAGTGAAACACCTCAGGACCTCATGTGGGAAGATAAGGAGGCACTCAAACACTGACAACACTCACGACGCCCCCAGGGACAACACTCACGACACCCCCAGGAGCAGTTGGCTAAGCGCTAACGTGTAGAGTGTCCATGCTGCACTAGAGCACTCACAGAAGCACTGCGCACTTACTCTGGTATCTGCAGCATATGTGAAGGTGTATGTGGGGGTCCTACTGTAGGGTAGGTACTACAGGGCCTACCTATCCAGACCAGATACAACACAACAGAAGCGGACTACAGTACACCCCATAAAGCGAGCCAGCACACTCCAAACACACCCAGCACATATCACGCCACCTCGACTACAGCCCCCGCGCACCTCCTAACCTTCCCCTCTCTCCCTTTCCCTTTCCCCGTGTGTACTTCTTCCCACCCGGCTGCTCTAGTCCTCTCCACTCACTCACTCACTCACTCACCCTTCTCCGCCACTGCCGAGGGCGCTTCGCTCTCTTCCCGTTGCGATCTCTGTCCTTGCTTCCGAGCGAGTAGGAGCGCCTCACAGCGGAGGGGGAGCTGACGGGGGAGTCTTCCAGCCGCTCGTCGTTGAAGCAGGCTGGAGGAGGCACTCGCCCCAGCTGCCGCGCACGAATGCTTTTGTACATGGGTAGCCCCAGCACGGAGGTGACGTTCATCATGAAGCGATGGAAAGCGGACGATTTCTTCTCCTGTGACATGTCGCCTCCTCTGGCTACTTCGGACTGGGAAGAGCGGACTAGCGGTTCAACCGTGCGCGTACTGTATTGCCCACTTATTCAGGCATATCCGCTATTCAGTGTACGGTGAATGCTTTTAAGAGGGCGTCTGCGTTACGTATCTTGTGGAAGCCATGTAATTATTTCCACTCGTGCACATGGTGTGAATGACCGCAATGCGTGTGTACACCAGACAAGGCAACATCCGTCGACCCACACGAGGCGCCTCGTGACCAGAAGTCGCCATACCTGTTCTTAGGGATCTCTTGCTTTTCGCTTGCTCCACCTCTATACATTGAAGGACATCACTGAGTTTACACAATCACATGCTACCCACCATCTCATATGACACATGCACTGCACCAGACAACCACACGCAGGTGCTGACTGCAGTGTAGCTATAAGGAGCTCAAAGATATAGTTATTTTCACACAAAACAAGTCTATGGTTCCTAATACCAGAGGCTTGATAAAGTTAAGGGGCAAATGTGTATGCATAAATTTGTCCATTGTCATAATCCGGCACAAAGAACTCTGTCCAACCGTCGTTGCCAATGACATCCCCATATCCTATTGACCCAACCACGCCATCGAGTGAAATGATGACAGACAACTTGTACTGAAAGTCAGTGCTCGTTGGGTACATCAAGTATGCCTTTTGGGATCCATCACCAGCAACTAAAATGTAAGGCTTTCCAGTGTAGTTTGCGTGGGGGAAGACGGCATAGGGAAAACCTGGGGCAGCCTGGTTCAGACCTCGCTCGGTGACAGTGAAGTTCTCTGCTAGTGTATGCTTCTTGAAGTCTCCCTTTATGACGTCATCTGGGATTTCGTAAGCATAGACCCCACCCCCAGCTTTGCCTACATGATTGGACACCAGTAGTTCCTGCCTCCCATCTGCATTGAGGTCCACCACTGACACAGTGAATGCCGGGCCAATGCTAGGGTCAATGACTCGTGACGTTAAGACTTGAGCGTTCTTATTACTGATTAGGATTACAGAGAGTTCTTCAGCAAAGAATTCAGTGACAAACACTTCAAAATGACTATCACTGGTGTTCAGATCCAAGCTGGCGAACCAAATGTCCGGCCCATCCATCAGAACATGTTCCTTCCAGGGCACAGCCTTAAGCGGGTCTGCCGCCGGCTGCTCCAACCACAGCAACTGGCCTTGGGCACTACCAAACAAAGGTTTCTTTGCGTGTGCAGTCAAAATGTCAAGTTTCCCATCACCATTCATGTCCCTCCATTCCACCTTATGGTAGAAGTAGGACTCTTTCTGCGTGAGTTGTATCTGCTGTCCTGCATTCTTTGCAGACCCTCCCTCCCTGGTGCAAGTAGCCGGGATGAGGTAAACACCCCCGGAATCTTTGAACGGCACCAGAAAACCATCTGGTACCACTACGAAGTCGCCTATCTCCTCGGGTGCGACAGATATGAAATTGGGCCACTTGAAGTCGGAAGCCACAGTGGTGAATTTGGCGGCGGAGAAATTAGGATAATATTGCGTGATGTTGTCTATGACAGTCACTTGTCCGGCTTTTAGGGCGGAAAACTGGGTCACCCACAGCGAGTTGGACTTGGTTGCGCTTCCGCAGGGCAGCACGCGCACAAAGGAAGGATGCGGGATGGAAATATTACCAAGGGGGCGGTAACCCATCTGTCCAGTGCTTGGTATGTGAGCGCACAACGCGCCAATGCTGGAGATCGCTACTGCAAGAAAAACTGTCGTGGCCGTTGGCATGGTCGATGATGCTTTGTGTTCCACCCTCTCGTACCCCTCTGCAAGGTTGACCTCTTGTAAAAATAGCGCAGCAGCACGGGGCTGCTATATAATTACACACACGATTGCACATCTTGCCATCATGGTCTTGTGATCGCCGGCCGGAGTCACGTGTGAAGAGGTTATTAAATTGCGGCCAAAGCTGTGTGTTAAAGAGCTAATTAGAAGAGGATGTGTATACAGGAGTGAGAAAGAAAATTAGAATAATAATGATGAAACCAAGGGGGGTACAGCAGAGCTGCAGGTGGAGGTGGGGAGATGGAGAGGTTTGAAGAGGGAGGAGAGGAAGTGTACAGAATGTGATAGTGGAGAGGTGGAGGGATGGAAGCACTTTCTGATGAGATGTAAGCCATTGAACGGAGAGAGGGAGGAGTTGATGGAGAAAATGAAGAAGGTAGTGACAGGATTTGATGAGATGGAGGAAGAGAGGAATGCGGCATGGATGCTTGACTTGGCATGCAGAAATGAGTCCATTGTGTGGAGAAAGGTGTGGAGAAATTGTGGACAGCGAGGGGTTTATGATGCAGAAGTCTAAGGGCCGATCTGGCATGTGTATTTTTCCAAGTCACATCCATCACCTCACACTCACCTCAGACCCACGTGTTTGTAATCTCTAACGCCACCATCCCACTACTACCTGCTGCAATGCCCACTTTAGGTAGCCTAGCTACAGCCAGTAACAATGAGGAAATTAACTTTCATCCTAATTAATAGCCAACAATGTCACTTAGCAACAACAAACTTTCAACTCAATACAAAGGGTCAGGCAGGGAATGGTGTACAAATTGGTGGTGGAGTGTTGTTCACAGTGTGTGCATGACACTTAACAGCCGGCCACTGACAGCGCCAAGTGCTTCAAGCCTCTTGCTGGGCCTGCAGGGAAGGATGACATTCACACATACATGTGTGTACTGTTCCGTGTGTGATGTGTTGTGTACATTGGCTGCTCACAAAAGGCAAGTGTAGGACAGTCTGTCCTGCTAGACTAAACGTCTCATAAGTGGCAGCGAGAAGTTGGTCTAGCGGGCCAGACCAGCTTATGACTTTAAGGTAGCTTCACAACTTACTGATCTGCCCATGCAAATGGAAGCCAAGGACTAGTGAAGGAATAATTTCTTGAGGAGAAAGAGAGAACTCAAAACAAAATGATGCTGTGTTGAGTCGGGTGGTGATAGAATGGTGCGTTGAGCTGAGTGGTGATAGAGGGATGAGTGGGAAGAAAGTAAAACAGACAGTGAGCAGGCTGATGAAGAGGAACCACCGGGCCATGACTGGCAATGCTGACAGCAGGAAGTGGAGTCATTCGTGAATGAGTAGTACAGCTTTGAAGAGACCTGAGTGGCTAGGTAGGTCATTCATGCTCACTGTTTAGGATCACACCAGCTAATTAACACACTGACTAAAGTCTTAAAAGCCTCTTACTCCAACTGACACTGCTTGACTTGATTGCCTGAGAGGCTGAGGTGTGCCACTGCGTCACTTTAATACTGCCTATTGAGGAGCTTATTGGGTTTCATACAAGTACTCATACGTATGTAGCTATACACGCGAGGATACGCAGTTGCATACTCTTATCTCTTCAGTACTCTTGGTTTCATGTAAGTAATTACGGCTTGCTACATTTCCTCAGGCAAACAGCCTTCAGTCCTAGGACAGTACAGCAAAACCTGAGGCATCTCTAGGCCCTGGTGGGCGAGTGAAACACATTAGCACTGGCATGCATACTCAGCAGTCTTCTGGCATGCCACACGTGCAGCAATGCACACTTGTGGGTTGATGTCCCCAAGTGCCAAAGGTGTTGTACTCCATTTCTATCAGTGGCGGGTTATGCTGGATCACCCAACCTCCTCGCACCTCACTCGTAGACTTATGCTGTTCAGTTAGGAGGGTTAGTCCAGTGAACTACACATCACCAACACCCACACCCACACCCACCCACCCACTCATCTCACTTGGACAAGAAAGCTATAACTGTGTTTCTCTGCATCCGACCAAAATACGGCTGCTTTGCAATGTGCCCGAGCATCATCAGTGGCCCTTCCTTCTCTTCCACTGGAGTGAACTTTTTGTCTTCACTCTACCACAGTACAGGTGCGGGATGGCAAGTAACCACGCCAACAAGCCCCTCCCCACCACGCACATCAAACTGACTACACCCACCCACCCACACACATCCCACCCACCCACACCCACACACATCCCACCTTTATCAGACCAACCAACACAAGGAGCTCATTAATGAAAGCAGACATGGCAAACTCATCCTGGTCCACCATCTTCCTCAAAACGGCATCTACAGAAGAGCAACACACCACCAGCACGTCAACGGTTGAGTGCAGCACTGCCCATTGTGCACATGCGCTTCCTCACTCAACACTTGGGGACTCACCCACTCTCTGCTCCAGCTTACACTTCTCGTCTGCCGACAGTCCAGTGGCATAGCATGCAGCCATCTTAACGTACACCCTTGCCACATCCACTGCTGCATAGCACTGCAGGAGACCATGCACAGCAGGGGTTCATCCACCCAAGTCTTCTCACGTAATGTACTCCAAGTGCCTGATTCTACCCACAACATTGCACCCAACCCAGCATCCATATTGTACCAAATCTCAGCCATTTCTCACAGCAGGCAAGTGTTCATATACTCAACACACATAAGCTGATCCAGGATGGGTACCATGCACATGCTTTACAAAAAGAAAAAGAGTGACAAATGATACAAGAAAATGTGAAACAGTAAAAAGCAGTCCACGTGTTCAGGCTGTTCTGCTGGCAGAACTCACATCTTCAAGCTCCTCCTCCACCAGCCTCACTGTGCGACTAGTGTCAAGCTTCTGCCCTTTCACTTGGAGTTGCTCATCCTTGACCAATTCCCCTTCCTCGTTGTCGCCAACCTGAGCATCCTCTTTCACCTCACCCTCTTGCTCCTCCTCCTCCTCCTCGTCCTCCTCCTCACTACCCTCATCCTCATCAAGTGACTCAAGGACCTCTGACAGACCATTACTGTTAACAAAATCTTGGATCTGCTGGCAACCGTCCTCGCCAAAGCAGTTACCTGGAAGGGATGGAGTGGACACAGAGCTGGTGGACACGGCAGCACACACAGATGCTCAACATTACTACTGACACGCACACACACAACACACTCTCTCTCCAGCTCACCGTCCAGATCCAACTTTCTCAAGCCTGGTTTCCGTACCACTGCATTGAGCACTGCCAAGGCACCTTCCACTCGAATCTCATTGTGGCTCAGTGCCAGCTCCTCCAAGGACTCATGGCCTGCATCCAGAGCCGCAGCAAGGGCCTTTGCCCCCTCAGTTCGCACTAGACAATCCCCAAACTGTACCACTTTCAGCCTCTTCAACTGACCAACAGCCTCAGCCATAGCAGAGGAACCAACTTCAGTGAAGATATTGTCACTAAGATCCAAGTACTGGAGGGAGACAAAACGTGGTCATGCTACGGGATACAGCAAGGTGAGTCAGCTAGAGTTAATGTGCACACTCTAGCATGACAGGAGCACTTCTTACCTCCAGCTCTGGGTTAGCTAGCACAGCCTGTGCCAATGTTGCCACACCTTTGTGAAAGATACTGTTCTGGGGCATCTGTATCCTCTTGAACGACCCAACGGTGCTGAGCACCTCTGCCAGAGCACTGGCACCCTCATTCTCCAAGCGGTTGCGTCCAGCTACAAAGACCTCTGGGGCAAACCGGAGCCCAGCCAACTCCGCCTCTCTGTGTGTCTCAAGCAGAGCCTTGGAGAGTATCTGAGCAAAACAGCAGACAGGACGACCCACATTTAGATGGCTAAAGCCACAGCACACAATCGTGTGCAACCACTACAGGTAAACACACGCACACACGCATGCATGCACACACACACACAGCATAGCTAGAATTTAGCTAGGTCCCTGCAACTCTGGCACGTCTGATGGCAAATCAGCTCTGGCTGCTGAGTGCACCTCACCTTTCCTCCCCCGATGCCTAGCCCATTGTTGTTAAACTTTATAATCTTCAACCCAAAGCACGCCGAGCTCTGGAGGAGCTTCACAACTCCCACCAAGCCATTGGGACCAAAGGCATTGTCACTCAGGTCCAGCTCAACCAGTTGAGCTCCAGACTGCATGACCCCTCCTCCCAGGGCCTCCTGCAGACAGAGCACACGGTCAGGTCATCACCACCACAACCACTGCACATGCTCATGTACATGTACACACAGACGTGCACACACACACACACCATACAGCATGAATGGGGGGCTCACTAGGGATTGGGGGATCTCTGTCTTGAGCTTGCTCACAAACATGTCGCTCCATTGAGCGTGTTTCAGCGTAGGCTTATTCCGGAGCGCCTCTCCTACGGCTTCTGAAGCCTCGACGCCAAATGACTTGCCACTCAGGTTAAGTGTCTCCAGTCCTTCGCACTCTTCTATGGCCTTCACCAACTCGGAAGCTGCAAGTACAATAGTGCGCTACTTGCTAGCATGCTCGCGATGCAAGCTAAATGTTTATGCAACCATTCAGCCTCAAGTCTCACCGTCTTCCTTCGTGTCTATTTTTAATTTCTTTTCGTCATACACGTCGCAAACCCTGAGTTCCTTTGAGGACATCGCTGGTCTTGCTGTTTCCACTGCAGCTCAAGTATGTAGTCTCTAAAGCAACTGACACGTTTTATACACTTCCCCCCAACAGTCTAAACGGCGGTTTCCCGGCAACGTGCTACTGCGCGTGCGCAGTTCGGACAAAATGGCTGCGCATGCAGTGGTATGAACGCCGAGTTAACGCAAAACGCGTTCTAGAAAACGTAAGTGGACGATTTCGCGGAATTTCCCGCTGTTCCAAGAAGTGGGTGTCTCGGTGCGATCTGGAAGCGGTTGTTAAAGGACAAGGCGACGAGGAGAAACCCCCACAAGGTAATAGTGACTGCAAGTACGATCGGATGTCCAGTATTTAATCTACTTTTGCTGGTTTTGCATCTACATATCGTTTATCGCTGCGACTCTGCCTAGCGCGCCAATGGGGAGGAATAAGAAAATGAGAAATCCGGGACCCAGTCTAACAGGGATAGACGCAGCTTTGGGAAGGAAGGCTCTGGAAAGAGTACAGGTTGTCAAAGATGGATCGTGTCTCTTTCGAGCAGTGGCTCACCAGGTACGCAGGCAACGTTGGAGATGTGGGAGGACTGAATTCACCTTCACCCACTTCCGATCCGTTACATCTTTGCATGTGTGTGGCGTGTAGGGCAACCCAAGGTGCTTCCCTGACGGGCAACGAGCTGTGTGTGGCTTGTCTGCAGCCCAAAACCTTCCCATTGTGCTGTGTGTGAATCCTGTCCTCCTTCACTGCACCCTCCTCCCTCCTCCCTCCCCCAGTACCATGGGACCCAGGAGCAGCACGTGGCCTTAAGGAAGACTTGTGTTGACTACATTCGACGCAACAAAGACCACTTCCAGGAGGTACGCACTCACACTGAACTTTCCACAGCCAGTGTGAGTATGAAGTAGACGGCACTGCGGCTTATGGTACAAGACAGACGCAAGGTGGCAGAGCAGCCTGGGTTGCTAGTTGGGGGCAGGGATGTAAGGAATAACAAGCTAAACTAGGCATAGAAGGCAGCATTGCCAGCTGCTGACGCTGAATGGTTTACAACACCCTTGTGATTTAGTCAGCAGTTTCCGTCTGTTGGGTTGCTTTAACCATGTCTGCGAGGCCACCTTAGGTAGCAGTTCACATCTCTGATGTGTTGCTGTTACAACAGTAGCAGTCCTCAGCCGACTCTGTTTGAGTGGGTAATAGGAAAGTTATGACACTTAACCTGGCATGTGTTGGCACTGCAGCATAAGCAATTCTGTCCTTCCGTCTGTCTGTGTTGACTTTTGTCAGTGACCATGTGTTACTACTTCAGCATGGTCATTTGATGTCTGTCTGTCTGTCTTGTTGACTTTTGTCAGTGACCATGTGTTACTACTTCAGCATGGTCATTTGATGTCTGTCTGTCTGTCTGTCTGTCTGTCTGTCACCTCTCTATCCTGCAGTTCCTGGACCGCCCTGTAGATGAGTATGCTAAGATGCTTTCCAGTTTGGAGTATTGGGGAGGGGAACCAGAGATTGTGGCTCTGCACAGAATCTTGAGGTGAACAAGAGTGGGAAAAGTAGGAATTAGGTATCATTGGAATGCAAACAATGTATCCAGTGAATTCTTGTGTAATGGACACCACACTGGTACATGAGAGCTGCAGAGCTGACTACAACTTTGTGTGTCTGTTCCACCCCTGGACCAGGAGAGACATTATCCTTTACAGGGAGGAGGAGGGAGGGAAGGTCACTGAGAAAGTGTACAATGCGGTCTCAATCCGAGGACTCCCCCCAATTCGCCTGGTTTTCATGGGCAGCGAACACTATGACTGTGTCTACCAACGCGGCTGGTGCAAGAGAGCTGGATTCTGCCAAGGTACCCACAGACACACGTACATACATACGTATGTATGTACAAATGTATTAGGGTTGAGTGGAGTGCATTGTAGTGAGGGGTAGTGAGGTCAGGCACAAAGCAAAGTTCATTGGATAACCGTGCACTTGGTCTTGTCCTGCGGGATGGGGCTGGGTGTGAGGGTCGTGTTGCAATCAGGAGTTCATGTTGTGCAACTTTCTGTAGTGTCATTTGAAATCAGCAGCAGCTGTCGTGGTACTCACTTCACCAATACGTGCAGTACGTGAATCAGGTTGCTTGTTCCATGAACATACGTAAAATTGAAAATCAAACCGACCAATCAAACACTGCTCTATACCGAAGTACGTATCACCAGGTGTGGCCAATGATTGGTCAGTTTGGCTTTCTGTTTTAGGTTCGTGAGACAAGCAACCTGAAATCACCAGTACTGATAAACAGCTACGTCACTAACGGGTACTCACCTGCTGCACCTGAAATACTTCCTCTTCCCCCCCTCCCTTCCCCTCCCTCCCCCTCCCTCCCCCTCCCCTCCCCTCCTCCGCCCTCTCCCCTCCCTCCCCCTCCCCTCCCCTCCTCCGCCCTCTCCCCTCCCTCCCCCTCCCCTCCCCTCCTCCGCCCTCTCCCCTCCCTCCCCCTCCCCTCCCCTCCTCCGCCCTCTCCCCTCCCTTCCCCCTCCCCGCCCCCTCCCTTCCCCTCCCCTCCCCCTCCCTCCCCTCCCCCTCACCCAGCCCTGTTGTATGAGGTCCTGTACAACAAAGTGTTCCATGAAGACACACCATCCAGTGCCAGCATAAGCAAGTTAGTGGAGCGACCGCTCCCCTCCCCCTCTTCCCCCAGCCCGTCGGTGCAGGGTGGTACAGCAGAGGTTGCCGCAGACATGGACCGACAACCCACTCAGTTCTCTCGGTGCCTGCTGGAGTCATTGGCGGAGAACCATTACCGAAACATAGCCGTGGAGGTGTACCAGAACAGCAAGCAAGGTGTGAGGGGGCTGGTGTGGTGAGGGTGCATCTTCAGTAGGAGAGTGCAGCTACATACAGCATGAAGATGGTACATACAACATCAACTGATCTATGTGTGTGCCCCTTCTCGCTACCCTCTCCCCTTCTCTCCTCTCCCTGCCCTTCCCCCTTCTTCCCCATCCCTCCCTCTCCCATTCTCTTTCGCCCTCTTCCCTTCTCCCTCTTCTCTCCCCTCACCTTCCCCCTCCCCCTTCTCCTGCTTCTCCCCTGCTCCCTCCTCCCTCTCCCTCCTTTTCCCCTCCTCCCTTCCCCTCCCTCTTCCCTTCCCCTTCCCCCTCCCTCTTCCCCTCCCTCTTCCCTTCCCTTCCCCCTCCCTCTTCCCTTCCCTTCCCCCTCCCTCTTCCCTTCCCTTCCCCTCCCTCTTCCCTTCCCCTCCCCCTCCCTCCCTATTTCCCACAGCCCAAGTGGAGGCTGATCTCTCACTGGCCCTTGCCATGCAAACATCCTCTCCGAACCACAAGTTCTCTCCTGGCGATGACTGTAAGGTGGTGTTCTCCAGGGGCCTGCTGGTCAACGGGCAGGTGAGGAAGGTCTTGGACGATGGTCGCTATGAAGTACACATACCAACGAGAAAGAAGACGTGAGTAGAGGTGCACATGCGTGTTGTGTGTGTGTGTGTGTGTGTGTGTGTGTGTGTGTGTGTGTGTGTGTGTGTGTGTGTGTGTGTGTGTGTGTGTGTGTGTGTGTGTGTGTGTGTGTGTGTGTGTGTGTGTGTGTGTGTGTGTTAGTGTGTGTGTGTGTGTGTGTGTGTGTGTGTGTTAGTGTGTGTGTGTGTGTGTGTGTGTTAGTGTGTGTGTGTGTGTGTTAGTGTGTGTGTGTGTGTTAGTGTGTTAGTGTGTGTGTGTGTGTGTGTGTGTGTGTGTGTGTGTGTGTGTGTGTGTGTGTGTGTGTGTGTGTTAGTCTGTGTGTGTGTTAGTCTGTGTGTGTGTGTGTGTGTGTGTGTGTGTGTGTGTGTGTGTGTGTGTGTGTGTGTGTGTGCGAGCACTTGTTGTCAGTGTGTGTGTGTGTGTGCTGATATGTCTGTACGTCTGTCTGTGTGTCTGTCCAGTGCTGTCTGTAGTGGTGTTCTGTGAGTGAGTGGGGCATGCAGGGCGTGATCTCAGTGGTGTGCCATCTGCATCTGCATGTCAAGTTATCTGCTAGTGCATACCAGGTGGGTGCATACCTGACATTGTGGAGGGTGTTGAGGGTAGTGTGTATGTGTGTGTGTGTGTGTGTGTGTGTGTGTGTGTGTGTGTGTGTGTGTGTGTGTGTGTGTGTGTGTGTGTGTGTGTGTGTGTGTGTGTGTGTGTGTGTGTGTCTGTGTGTGTGTGTGTGTGTGTGTGTGTGTGTGTGTGTGTGTGTGTGTGTGCGAGCACTTGTTGTCAGTGTGTGTGTGTGTGTGCTGATATGTCTGTACGTCTGTCTGTGTGTCTGTACGTGCACGCATTGTGTGTGGCAGTAAAAATGGTAGATGTGAAGTTTTTTGTATTGTTTCGGCAGACAAATCGTCTCTGGTGACAAGCTTAAGCGTATTGATGTCTTGGAGGTCGCAAGTGATGGTGAGAGCACCGCAGACAAGGCAGTGAAACATCCCAGTTCCAAACCTCACACCAAAGCAACTGGAAGTGGGAGTCAGTCTCGCTTCACCCGAGATGGCGAGTCCTCTCAACCTCCGCGAGTTCGAGAGAGACCGCAGTATGAAGGGAGGTCCAGTCACAGTGGACAGAGTGTGACCAGGCGGCAGCCATCAAGGGGGCAGGGTGACCTGTCGGGAGGGAGTGATGGAATGAAGAGAGAGAGGTGGCAAGGCAGAGAACAACGGGCTCCAGTTGGCCAGACAGGTGCAGTGGAAGGGAGGGAGGGAGGGACAGAGGGAAGGAGGGAGGGACAGAGGGAAGGAGGGAGGGACAGAGGGAAGGAGGGAGGGAGGGAGGGAGGGACAAAGGGAGAGGAGTAGGGAGGGACAGGAGGGGGAGGGGGTACGTTTGCTGATGCATGTTGCCAATTTCTCATTGTGTAGTTCTTCAGTATGGTAACCTGAACTCTGTACCTTGCACCCTGACCTCTTTAGTCTCCGCCCAGAATGCTGGTATCAGAACACAGGGGAGGGGACGGTATGACAGTAGGCCAGCAAAGGTGGTGGGTCAAAATGGCTACCAGACGTCAGTCAACAGCAGAGCACCAGGCGCTACAGCAGAGCAGAGAGCTACAGTGCCTGCCCCGTCTCCTGACAAGGTACGGAGGGAGTGCCTCACTGCAGAGTGGAATGGTGATGTTGACTATGTACATATGTACATTATGTGTGTACAATATAGTAACATGGTGATGGGTGAGTTATGTAATATTATTCTGATGTAATTTTTCAGCTGACAACTAAAGAGGGCTCCCCTCAAGCCAAAGATGGGCAGAGTCCAGCAAATGTCAGTAAGGACACTGTCCCCAACACCACTGCTCCTCCGCAGCCGGCAGTGACAAGTTCTGCAGTGCAACAGAACAGAGGAGGGCAAGCCGCAGCTGCAGCCCCAGCCCCGCCCACCCCTCCTGTAGACCCGCCTTCTTCTAATCACGCCAGCCTCACTATGGAACTGCCACCGGCCGAGGTCCCCGCCCCTCCTCCTGCCCTCCCCTCCCCAATGCAGTCCCCACCGAAGGGAGAAGTGGACACCCTCTCCAGCACTTCATCCTCCTCCAGCTGTAACTCTGACAAGATAACGGCAGTTGGTAGCCAGCCATCCACCTTCACCTCATTCAGCACCAGTTTGGTCAGCATCAGTGGCTTGCCCATCAAGAGCGGCGGCGAAGGGGACGAGGAGGGTCACTTCACCGCAGTGACAGCACAGCTCCCACCTCCTCCGCTGTCAGACTTCTACGACAGAAAGTTCTCTTCCCTGGACGCCTTCTTTTCCGAGTATGGGAGGAAGGTTAGTTGCGGAGTAGGCCACACATAGTATGAACAACCACGTCTCTCAAGCGAGCCAGTAGCCTTTGCACCGGAGCTTTCATGGTTCATAGTTTTGCATAGCCAGACCGCTTCCTCACGGCCCTCCAATTAGAAGGGTCTGGCTACGCAAGGCTACATCGTCTGTTACGCACATTTGTAGTGTGTGTGTGTGCTTGTGAGGGCTGCTTGTCTGTGTCAGCGTCTGTCCTCGCATACCCACTCTTCCCTCCTATGCCCCCTCTTCCCTCCCACAGTGCTTTGACGTCTACTGCCAGCTGCGGCCAACTGCGAAAGAAATGTTTGAGTCCATTTCTCCTCCAAGTGAGTGGCCCGACCTGACACCACCAGAGGAGGACGCGGGGGGTGACCTGAATGATGAACCGGTTGCTGAGGACGATGAGGCAGAGGATGATGACGAGGAAGAGATAAAAGTAGACGAGGAAACAGTCAGTTGTCCCTGACGACACGACGGCAGCTGATCCTGTCATTGCTAGCAGTGAGGCCATTTCACCGAGTACCTCGGTTGCCATGGCAACTTCAACTGTGGATGAGGGTGCTATAGAAATAAGAGCAGTTGAGCAGCCCATCGAAGAGCCCGAGCTATCTCAGGAAGACGAGGAGGAGGGGGAGGAGTCAGCAGGTCCGCCAAAGCCAGTGGAACCAGCCCTTTATCAACACATGGGGATTCCCCGTCCAGCCATCCGCCATATGATGCCTACACACTACTACTCCGTGCCTCCCGGGTACATGCCCCAGTACCAGCCCCCTCCAGCTGGTTGGGTCCCGCCCCCCTACCCAGCCCCGCCCTACATGCAGCATCCGTACCATCCGTCCTACCAGTACTACCACCCGATGATGATGATGCGCCCTCCAGTCCAGCCCCCACTTCAGCCCAACCAATCCCAGGATGGTGGGAAGGAGCCAAGCGGCCTTCCCGTACCTGGTTCCAATACGAATTCGGACCCGACTGGCCAGCAGAGCTTGAAGCAGTCTCCGCAGCCACCCTCGTCTGAGCAGCAAGAGTTGAAGCACTCTCCACTTCCCTACTCCGAGCAGCCGAGTTCGAAGCAGTCTTCATTTACTTCCTCTTTGCAGCAGGGCTCAAAGCACTCGCCCTTCCCCTCCTCGCCAACGAGCAGCACCAGTGGGATATCTAGTGATGTTGCCCATGGCAACGGCAATGGCAACCCTCCGCCCCCTCAAGGGGACCACTTACAGCAGGTGTGGCCGATGACCTCTGCTTTGCGCTCAGATTCACCTGTCCTGGAAGAGATGGAGGCAGATGGGGAGGAGGAGGAGGAGGCAGCATCAAAGGATGTCTTCAGTAGCGAGGTTACCACCACAGAGAGTGAGTCGGACTTCCCAGCTACCGAAAAGTGGGCGAGACCAATGAAGCGGCAACACGAACTTACCCCACGACACAAAGGGAAGAAGAGCTACTCGATGAACCGTGCAATTACCCAGCAAATTCAACCGCGCTCTGAACAAAAACAACAGCAGCAGCATTTACAGCAGCCACGTCAACAACAACAACAACAGCAGCAGCAGCATTTACAGCAGCCACGTCAACAACAACAACAACAACAACAGCAGCAGCATTTACAGCAGCCACGTCAACAACAACAACAACAACAGCAGCAGCAGCAGCCGAGTGGAGGGAGAGGCCAGGTGCAGCAGGTGCAGGTCCAGAAACAAGTCAGAAAAGCGGACACTGCCAAGCCAAGACCCCAACCCCTGCAGTTCCAAGAGGTGCTCGATAAGTCGGTGCTGAGGGCTGCCAGTCCTGCGACACAATCACGATCGGGCAGGAGTAACCATGGCAACCTAAGGAAGGGGATCGGTGCTCCTGGCCATGTTGACTACGACGTTGCCATGGACGACATGAGTCCCACGGCTCAGCAGAAGCGCCATGCACTGGATGTTGCTCTGAGTCAGTACTCCTTCACTCGGTCAGAAGACACCATTCACAGCATCACATATGGTGCTAGTGTCGCTAGTGGAAAATACCACTAGCCTGGTCTTGTCACCAGTTGTTTTGTCTGCATGTTATCGGCACCAATGGGTTTCGCTATCACATCTGTGTAAATTAATCTGTTCCTGTAGACTAGTGTTGTGCACAGCCTGTTTTGCGTGCACACTTTGATCTGTAATATTATTATTGATTGATGGGGGATCTCCATCTTATTTTATATTTCATTACTGTTTGTTAACACACCTACGTATGTAGCTAGTGTAGTGTGCATTGGTGTGGTATACATGCTCATAGTAACTATACAAACTGCGTGCATATATATGCATTTCACATTCACATTCCACTAACTTATAAGTGTACAAATTTAAATCAAAATTGAA